>CM020178.1:32454220-32495812 GCA_009805545.1 Oryza longistaminata | reverse complement strand
GGAATTACCATCGATAATCAAAGTCTCCCTTGAATTGCCAAATATATGGGAATGTTTAGATATTTATGTATATCACAGATGGAAAAACAAGTCAATCCTGAATGGTTTGTCCCATCACAGCAATGAATGTTTATGGTGTAAATCTACTCCCACCGATTCAATGTGTAGGTTGTTTTAGCTTTCTCAAGTTCTCAGCTCTTCTCTAAATGTAGGTCGTTTTAGAACTTTTAGGCACTTTCTCATGTTTCCATGTTTGCCCTTGTCGAATACATGCTACATCTCTCACAAACAAATGACTCATATTTCCCAGTTAATGTAGTACAAATGAAGGGCAACAAATTCATTTAAAACTATTTTCTTACTTGCTGTGAATAAAATGACATCTATTTGGAATTAAAGGGTGTATTTATCTACGATTAAGTGAGTTGGTACTATAGAATTCTAACAGAATTCAGTCATTTCTTGAAATGGACAAACTGACATTGTTTACATCTGAATTTAGCACCTAATACTGAAATACTGGATGGACTGGGCATCCCACAATCACCCAGGGGAAAAAGATCTCAGCAAGAAATCACATTTAACTGCCATTTTGGCAAGTACCTGTTCTTAACTTATTATCAGAACTTCAGAAGGGTAGGTTAATGGGTTAAATGATTGATACTACTTGTTTCCCTTTTTTGGCAGAATAGACATATTCTCCTTTCCTATAAATTATCCAAATATCAAACGCTAAAAACAACATTTTTATTTTTTTTAAAAAAAGAAAAACTGATGAAAACCAGACACTAACTGGTCATGAGGAAATATTTTTTTAAATGGAAAAAAATGAATCCCTGCCTGCAGTTTTTTTTTTGTCTCAAAAAATATAAGACTTGTTCATGATTTCTCTTACAAGTCTACAGTTGAATACTTGAATGACTATAAGTAAAGAAATAAGAAAGTGTTGTGATATACCTTGTCAACAACAAATTGACCAAGGATAAGGACCTCAAGAATCTTTCTCCAGTCCCATGACATCTGTTGCAACAAGGGAACAAAGAGGTGAAATAATTAAATGATATCACAATTCAGGAAACATTTTGAAAGTGACCAAGATTTAAACAGTCACCTTCACTAGAACACTGATTGTGAAAAGGCCAAAAACAGCACCAGATGCTCCAAGTGACACGGAAGATGTTGGAAGAACCAACCATGAAATTAAGTTTGATCCAGCACCAGTCAAAATGTAAGACATCCACAATGCAAAACTACCTTCTTCCTCCTCAACTAGCTTTCCTGCATTATTTACAATAAATTGGTGATCCTAACAGAACTGTCACCATCAGGCAGCACATTTGTTTTAGCAATTGATTCTCACCAAAAATGTATACAAAGAATAGATTGCTTGAAAGATGATTCCTACAATAGATCATGAACAACTGAATAAGCGACCATTGAACTCAAAAGGAAGTTAAACAGGGTACAGTTCACACATGTATATTTGCTACCATCTTTATCCCTTTATAAACGGATTAAATAAATTTTCTGATGTTAAAAGAAAATGAAGGAAGTGGAATCTGGAATATCGAGTAACGAGTAACAACTAACCAGTTCGCATGGCAAAATGTTGATGTCACAAACTGAAACCAACTAGGGAAAGCATGGTACAAGTACATTGCCTTTATATGTTCAATCTGAAATGCAAGGAGACAACAAACAACAAGTAAAGATAAATTTCAACAGATGAATTAAGAAGAATAGATATGTGCCCGTGTTGTTTTGTATATAAATCAGCTTTGCAAGATATGCGCTTAACTGCTTATCATGTTTAGATATAGATCAAGAAATAACAATCCACAAGACACCTCTTATGACGTTAGAAAATTACAAATTTGGTTTGTTAAAGGCCAGAGACTCTTCCCGTTCACTCAAGGAGTGTCCATGGGCACCTCTGAGCCTAGGGCCTAAAGCCAGTGGAACAGCCTATTAGCCTCTTCCAAAAGTTATAATGTTATGCAAGCTAGTATTACAGAGATTTATATCAAAATTTCATGTTTTCTATTTTCTAATAAACAAAACACACATCCTTTAGCCTACTATGGTTGTATTTTTTTAAAAAAAAATAATAAGATGGCTTATTTCTCCTTCCGTTGATCTTTTATTGAGGGTTGCTTTGCTTGTAATGACAATCATAATATGCCCAAAGTAAGTATAAATTAACAACTCTGAGGCTACATCTTCCTGAATTGTGCAATCTTTCTAGCCCGCCGCTCTACAGTGCAACCCACATTGATTGATTTGTGCAGATTAAAACAACCAACTAATCGATCCTACTTTTTATTTTTGTTTCTTAGCGTTGTCATTGTACCTGGAACAAGTGGTCGGCGACGTAGATTCCAACATTGAGCAGCAAGATCCAGAAAATGCCATTGGGACGCCTCCCCTGCCACTGCTTGTCCTTGGCAAGCTCCAGGTCCGCCACCAAGTCTGATCACAAAGCACAGGTCAGTGAGCCACACACCTAAATTCAATCAACGAATCACCACCAGCGCCAACACAAATCCACCTCGCGGCGGAGGGCTCGCCTCACCCACCTGAGCGCCTCATCCCGCAGCGGAGCGAGCGGAGCAGGTCGCGGCGGCGGGCGGCGTAGGCGGAGGAGGAGGAGGAGAGGCGGAGGGCGGGGAGGGGAATGGGAAGGGAGGGGAGGGGCTTCGAGAAGGTTCTGGAAGGTGGCGGGAGTGGGAGGAGGAGCAGCAGCTGCTGCGCCGCCATTGTTTCTTCTCTTCCCCACCTTCTTCGCTTGGATGTTCTTCTCTTGCTGAGAGAGAGAGAGAGAGGAGAGAGGCCGGGATTTATGAGGAAGGTGGGGGCCCACTTTCCAGCGAGAGGGTTCTAGAAGGGTGAGGTGTGTTTGTTCCAGCCGTGAGATGGAGGCAAGGAATGTCAGGCCAGGTACTCAGGGGGTGTTTGGGAGGGAGGGGCTAAAGTTTAGCCCCTCTCACAAAACAATAAGTCCCTAGAGGAGGGACTTATGTTTTTGAGAGAGGGGCTAAAGTTTAGCCCCTCTCACAAAACAATAAGTCCCTAGAGGAGGGACTTATGTTTTTGAGAGAGGGGCTAAAGTTTAGCCCCTCTCACAAAACAATAAGTCCCTAGAGGAGGGACTTATGTTTTTGAGAGAGGGGCTAAAGTTTAGCCCCTCTCACAAAACAATAAGTCCCTAGAGGAGGGACTTATGTTTTTGAGAGAGGGGCTAAAGTTTAGCCCCTCTCACAAAACAATAAGTCCCTAGAGGAGGGACTTATGTTTTTGAGAGAGGGGCTAAAGTTTAGCCCCTCTCACAAAACAATAAGTCCCTAGAGGAGGGACTTATGTTTTTGAGAGAGGGGCTAAAGTTTAGCCCCTCTCACAAAACAATAAGTCCCTAGAGGAGGGACTTATGTTTTTGAGAGAGGGGCTAAAGTTTAGCCCCTCTCTCCCAAACACCCCCTCAGGTGTGATCCTTTTTTATCTGATGATGCTACTCGTATCATATTTATGCATGTTCACTTTTGATATCATTTTCAACCATATTATTTTCTAATAAAGTCGAAAAAATGTCTACGTTTAGTTTGTTGTTAAATTTGGTCCACACATAAGAAATCATGTCAAAATTTTAGCAATATTACCATCTTGCTAAAATTTTGGTATTACCAAAACTTGGTAAGGTTTATTTTGGCTACAATCTGACAGACCCTTAATCGTCTCAAAATATAATAAATTTTAGGTGAATTTAATATATTGAATTATAAATCTAAACAATAAGGATGCTCGCTTATGTTGGATGTCGCAACGGCTACGGCTGTGGCTATTCAAAATGACTGCCGGCGGCAATAGCTTGGAGCTATCGCAGCTGCAGCGGCTACGACAAGAATCACTACTGATCAGCCTTAATATATTATTAATTTTATGTACTTTTAGGCAAGGGTTATCAACAGTTTCAAACTAATTTTGTAGTAATTTAAAATTTTATATGATTTTTTAATTTCTCAATATCACCAGTTATGGTTGAAATTGTATAGCCTTTTAGGTATTTTTAGAGCCGATGGTTTGAAAACAAATATTATAGGGCTTTTTTTACTCATCACAAAAGTTGTCATAGGATGAGGGTTAGTATGTATAAGAGCCTCTACAGATGCACAAAACGAACGATCGTAGCAGTTCAATTTGTCATAATATCAAATGAAATATCCTCAGTTCCGAAGAGGCATGAAGCAAGAATGTTGGAAGGGCCTTTATCATGCCGAACACGACAAGAACTGGTTATAGCAGAAAACATACCCTGGAAGATTGCAACTGCAATCCGCTAAGCTGGAAGACATCTTTAAGGGAAAAAAAAAGGAACAAGAATAATGCCCCAAATTTCACATGGGTTGGTACTGTATACCCAAAGTGTGCTACAGGGAAAGAATGGAATATCAAAGGTAAAGTCCTTACGTTTCATCATTGTTGAAAAATCAAGGAAAGCGAGTTTTATTATCTTGTATCAGGTTGATACTAATCTATAATACATCAACCACAGTTAGATCACACAATGCTTTGTTTCAACACATCAAACAAGGTCAATGCAGGCCAATTAGAGTATGTAGCATAACAGGTCAAGGCGGCCCTGCCCAGAAATCATCTTGTCCAAGCTTGCAACCCGGCGATGCTTGTCCTGTCTTTGACAGAATCACAGTTTAGAGAACCGCTCGTTAACAAATCTAAACGAGTCGAGCTGAGCCGAGTTGAGTTAGACACGAGTCGAGCGAGCTAACGAGTCACAAGGTTTTTGTCTAGCCCTAGGTGTGATCCTTTTTTAATTTGATGATGCTACTCGTTTTATGTACTTTTAGGCAAAGGGTTATCAACAATTTCAAACTGATTTTGTAGAAATTTAAAATTTTATGTGGTTTTTCTTGAATCTGGTTGGTTTTTGTGTATACTAGCCTTTTATGTATTTTTAGAGCCGATGGTTTAAAAACAAATATTATAGGGTTTTTTACTTTGTTGTCATTATTGATCTTTCTTCCCTCAATTTCTATGAAAATTTAGTACGGTATTAAATCAAACACCACCTATACCTATCGCCATAACCAAATTCTAAAAAGTTTTTTTAATGAATGAAGTAAATGTGATTTCTAATAAGTTTTTTAATGAATAAAGTAAATATAATAAAGTAAGTCACAAATAAAATAAATAATAATTCCAAGATTTTTCTTAAATAAGACGAATAGTCAAACAGTACAAGCAAAAAGTCAAAATCTCTTATATTTCACATGGGTCAGTACTATATTCCCAAAGTGTGCTAGGGAAAGAATGGAATATCTTAGGTAAAATTCTTACGTTTCATCATTGTTGAAAAATCAAGGAAAGCGAGTTTTATTATCTTGTATCAGGTTGATGATTAACTAATCAATAATACATCAACCACAGTTAGATCACACAATGCTTTGTTTCAACACATCAAACAAGGTCAATGCAGGCCAATTAGAGTATGTAGCATAACAGGTCAAGGCGGCCCTGCCCAGAAATCATCTTGTCCAAGCTTGCAACCCGGCGATGCTTGTCCTGTCTTTGACAGAAACACAGTTTAGAGAACCCTGGCAGTATGAATTTGTTATTTTGTCTTCTCACATGAAGTCATCCTCTAATTCTTCCAAGGTCTTGCTACCAGATGCAACCTGCTTGTTGGAAGTCATCTTCTCTTGGACCATCAGGTTCTTGTAGCTCCTGATTTCAGCCTGCTTCTCCTTCTCAAGCCTCTCCATCTCTTCCCTACGTTTCTGCAATCAAATAAATAATCCATTTTAATAGTTGCAATGACATGACATACCATAAATATTCATCCAGGCAACCTGGGCTCAGCAAATTAAACCAAGAACAACAGATTTAATAAGTTGATAACTAGCTTGTTGTGAAACCGACAAACCATGCATACATAAATATACAATCTTCTGGTATTTATGAAAGAAAAGGTCTACCTAACTTCCTGATTTAGTGGTTCGTCTACTTAGACACTTCCTGAAGCACCATTTACCCTATATGAAAACCCATGCAGTTTACTCCCCGAGATTGTTTTGCTACGTAGGCAATAACCAAACTGGTATAGCCACTCCTCTTTTCTCTCTCTTACGGGCTTTGCCAGAGGACCACTAGTCAGCACTACCGTTTTTCCCACTAGTGAAAAAAAAATATTTTAAAGAAAATGTATGGCCATGTCATCATCCTCATCATGGTCCACATGGGCAATAATTCTTACAAAACGATCTCAGGTGTAAAATGTATCGGTTTTCATACAAGGGGAAGGGGTGGACCGCTTGGTTTCATATTTCAGGGGGTTGAATAAAGTATTTCCTTAATAAAAAAAGACATATAGCTGATTAGCCTGACACTCAACAATAAAATGAGATCTAGGATGGGAGTGTGAGATATAACTTACTTTATCTCTAAGCTGCACCTTTCTCTCTGCCTTTTCTGCTGCACTCACAGCTTCTCTTTCAGCTGTAGCAAAAGATGTTAAGCTGTAAAAACAAATATGTAATCACAAGTAACAAAGAGACAGAGAAAGGAATGAAATAACAAGACCAGTGCCAGTGGAAATCAAATGGTTCAAATCTAGGGACAATCATCAATTTCACATGTTCGCACTCCTACAACAGCCTTTCTAAGTTCTAAGTTCTGGCCGACAGCAACAAAATCGAGAATTATTTCCACAGTTTCCGTAACAGCATTTCCACTTCTTCACATGCCTAGTTGCAAAGTTTAACCTTTGGCAATCAGCATCAGACAATCATCAATTGTCTTGCACACATTTAGACAAAAATTGTCTTGACCACCAGTTCACGCACTTCCTCATTACCATGGTGCCTCCTCGAAAACTATAAGGTAAGATAACTACTGTCTTTACGTCTAAATAAGAAAAGATGTTCAGCAAACATGTCATTTTCTGCTTATAAAAAATGCATTTATAAATATGAGCAGAACAAACATCTTATGGAGGATATAAGTGTTGTACCCTTTAAGTCAGGCTTGCGCTCCACTTTTGTCTTATTCAGCCGGTTCACAATCTCATTAATCCGTTTTTCTACTTTGACAATCCGAACCTGTAAATGAACAAATGACAAAGATACATAAAAAAACTGAAAAGATCATTCAAAAGGAGATACATCTAGGACCTAAGTTATTGGGCTGTGTCCAGTAATTTGGTTAGAAATCACAACAATGAACCCTTCCAATAAAGAAATCTTATGCAAGCTGCAACAAGAAAAGGCTATGAAAAAAAATCAAGCACTTTCAAAGTTAAATGGCATTTAAAGAAGGATAACAACCACATTATAAAATGTTGATGTTAGGATATAGAAATAACTCGCAAAAAAAAGGCTATTGAAGTTATTCTGCAAAGTCATTACAGAAAACAATGCTTATCATGCTCATGACATGTGGCGCAAGTTAAGATTGGTGCATAGTCAATAAAGACGAACATACAGTCAATTTTGCAAACAAACATGGAAGTAGAAAGTAAACTTCCCTGAATTGAGATTGTGTAGAGACTAAAAGCTAATTCTTTCATAAAATAACAAAAACCAGATAGTACTAATCGTAACTTCTAATTTTGCTCACACATTCTTTGATAGGAAACATATATTCCACAGATTATCAGACACATAATTCACGGAAATCACTTCCAGAACTTCCAAGATATCATAACACTAGACAAACCTAAATGTATAAGCGTTCAAATAAATGCAAGTTATACTAAATTACATGCCTAAGACAGGAAGTAAGGGAAATAAGCTTCTCACCAATTTAGAGTTGTGAAAACCAACTTGACCCACATCCATGGATGGAGTCTTCTTTAGATTATACCATGGTGTATAAACCACATCAATGTTATTAGTCTTATTACCTGTAAAAATAATTAAATGTGTCTGACAAAGAACCAAACTAGGGAAAGCAAAACAAAAGGTTTGAACCAGGTATTACAGAATTATCATGTAATTTTCCCAACCTTGAATGGAATTAGCTTTCACAAGCTGGGCACAATCTTCAAGCACACCTTCACTTATGTCATCCATTGTCTGACCTTTATTTAATCTCAAATATACGTGTGCAGATGACATCTTATCTACATGGAACCTGTGTTCAAGAACAATAGCGTTGAGCCACAAAGCATGATAAGATGACTCTGTGCTACTTCAACAACTTTATTAAGCAATGAGCAAACCATATCTAAAATAGATACAGAATTAGAAATCGATTTTGTATGTACAGAAAATGAACTCTGAAATGAAAAAAAAAAAGAAAGCAAGTACATGCATTAAATGTGATAGACCAATATGTACCAAACGTTAGCAAGGGAAATTCATGTGCCTGAACAAACTACACATATATAATCAATTCCAATTTTCTACTAACAAGTGTTAAGTTTGCAAACTAGCGTTTGAATAAACCATACACTAAAGATTCATAATTCATACTACCAAACTTGAGCGTAGAGGGAAGGATTGTACCACCCAGCGCCAAATAAGCTTCCAAAAAGGAACAAAGTTGCACAGGTCCATCAAAAGTAATGCAGCAAACTTCATTTTGGACATCAATGAAGTCTTTGAACACTTGAACTGCAATGTTAACCACTACTTTCCACTTTTATACTATATTTGTACAACCTGATAAATTACAATATTATGGAACAACTTTTGAGACAAATCTAGGCATATCATCAATCGACATATTTTAAGACAATGATGCTCAAAATTTGATGTATGACTTGCTGTATGTCTTGAACATGTTTTTGCATCCAGATGTAGTTAAAAAACAAAAGTTCGGAAAACAAAGTGCAAAATTAAACTATTTCTGCATCATTTGCTAAGCATTATAGTAAATTCAGGGCAGCTGAATCCAGGAAAACATGTAGATCTATTCATGGATCAGTGGCACATATCTCCACCAAAATAAAACAATGTTGGATAAATTCTTCCACAAAAAACACATAAAAAAATGCAAGCGAGAGAATGTATTGAGACTTTCATGATCTGGAAGGAAGCTAAGAAGCAACAATGTCTTCCATTTAAATCATGGCCAAAAGTACACATAGGCACACTATGCCAAAGTTAAAGGAAAAAAAAACCATGGAAATGTTCTTCCCAAATAAAACATAGGACAACTCTATGCCTCCAATATATACATCTAGCATATCACATAATTGCACTAGCTAGGCATTTCCTAATCACAAGGGGAACAGAGTATGTTCACTGTGATTACTGTGCACAACAATATCACTTAAAATTACGAAAATCATACAGATGACACAGACCACAAGGTCACAAGAATTCTTCAGTATGATATCATCCACAAGTCTTTAACAATCCATACATGACAATTGACAAGAAGTAGCAAAAATTTCTGCCAGGAATCAAGTGTGTTTCCTCTAAACATAGTAAAAATGACCGGTCACACTACATCTCTTGCTATACACTAATTCCTGAACCGAGACAACACTTAAACGGATGTACGAGTAAGAATCTGTGCTCGTAAAATAAACTACAGCATAGTTTCAAGACTAAGATCCAACCTAATTTTTATCCAGCTGCTGCAATCCGTACACATGCGACTCATCCATCCATCAAATCCCTCTACATACCAGATGAATTCCTTCCACACAAAAAGCACAAATCAATACTACCACGTGACCACCTCCTACCAATCCTCGGGCAATCAATCAATCAATCAATCAATCAATCAATCAATCAAGCTAGCGTAGCGGAAGAGAAGAGACAAGGCAGCGGGCGGGAATTTACCAGATGTCCTCGGGGAAGCCGTACTTGATGAGGTCCTCGTTCTCGAACTTGTCGAGACCCATGAAGATGGTGTAGTCGCCGGCCTCGGGCCGCACCTTGAAGTAGAACACCATATCCTCCCCCAAGTCGCTCGCCCGCCCGGAGCAGATCGAGTAGTGCACGGGGAAAAATCTGTTCATAAGCATCACAAATCAGCAACATTAGTCATGATTGTCCATCTTAGAACAAAAAAGCAAGCCACTAGACATTTGATTCCATCGAAATCAAGCAAGAAAGATTGACATCAGGTTTTAGTAGATCTAGCATATTTATGAAATCAAATCAAATCAAATCAAAGGAAGAGAGGAGAAGAAAGAGAGCGAACCAGTGGAAGAGAGCGATGGCTACGAGCGAAAGAGAGGGAGGATGAGACCGGCCCTCCCGCCGGCGAGGACGGGGCGACGAGCCTGGCGACCTCCACTCGCGAGTCGGCGAAACCCTAGATTTCCACTGGTTTCGAACAAAGAGGAGAGGAGGGGTGGTGGTGCACGCGCGGCTGCAAGCGGTGGAATTTTTTTTTGGGAAATAATACGATGTTAATGGAAAATCGAAAAAATACAGGTCAGTTGGAATAAATCGCAAGTTTAGGGTTCCGTCTTCCCTCTCCTGCCTGCGCGTGGAAACGAAGCAGAGTTGTTGTTTTCTTTTTATTTTTTTTTTTTTGACTTGTTGGGATGGGATTTAGGATATTGGTCTTTTCTTTCTTTTTTTTACGTAAATTTCATAATAACAACTATAGATGATTATTTTTAGTATTTCAAACTAGAGTTAATCAAACTATCGCAAAACTACAATTTAAAGCGTTGTATACTAAAACACAGATTTAGCATCATATTTATCACAAAACTACATATTTAAGGTTAAGTATCACAAAACTGCATATTTAAAATTAAAGTTATCACAAAACTACAACTTTAATTCAAATCCTAGCACCATTATTATGCTGGAGCTATAAACATTATTATTTTGTGACTAAATTGGTTCTAAAATTATAGTTTTGTAATAATTTAGATACTAGACATGTAGTTTTTGTGATGCTTCATCTTAAATGTGTAGTTTTGTGATAATATATAGTGTTAAATGTGTAGTTTTTGTTATACTCAAGTTAAATCTATAGTTTTTATGTTAGTTTTGGTCATGTTTTTATGAATTTATCCTTTGTTTTTTATGAGATGATGATGGGAATATCATTGATTCGCAAATGATTTGGTTTTGACGACGACTGCATCCAATGCATCCATCCATCCATCCATCGCGCTAGTGGTAGTAGGCAGTGTGGTGTACAGTGTGTAATGTGTGGGCGGGTGGCTGGACTGGTTTGGTCGGCCAAGCCCATCGATCTGCTTCGCGTCGCGGGCAGTCGGGCACTTGTTGGTTTCCTTTGCGCGGCGTGGTTCATGTATGATGTGTGTGAAGTGGTGGCGTGTCGTCCTGGTGCGCGTCGGGTTTGGAGCCACGTCCTCTTGTCGGATCGACTGGGGTTCCTCATGGCGAGAAATATTCATGTATACTATGGTTACAGATTTCATCCGCAACTCTCTTCTCCCCCAAGGACACGCAGGCTGGGGAACTGAGGCGGCTGGGAGTTGGCACCGCCAGATCTGGTCTCTCCTCTACCGTATAGGGGAGGAGACCGGTGGACGAGGGAGACTGGCAGTGGAGTGCCTGGAGGCAGTGTCGGGGCACGGATGCAACACATGGTGGAGTGACAAGGCAGGGTTGGGGCTAGGAGGCGCTGCGGATGGGGTAGAGGGCCAGCGCTATTGGATCTGCTATCTCCTTGGCCAGATCTGGTCCTACCTTGTCTGGATCTAAAGCTTCCAAGGCTGTTGCGGTCGTGGACTAGAATGGTGATGGTTCATGCCAGGACTAGTCCTGGAGGGCGGTGGGGTGCAGCGGTGTGAGGGAGGTTGCATCCGCACATGGAAAGGTGGATGAGCGAACGGAGGACTAGCGGGGCAGCTGATGCAGCTTAGAGGCGACTTGGGTGGTGCCGCAACATGGCGTAGGGTGGTGCACGCTGCTCCGTGTGTGTGGAGAGGGTGGCCGCGAGTGACGTCAAGAGTTGGGGTGGCGCCCGACGTGCAGAGGAGATGGCACCGTCGGCACAGTGGACTCCAAGTATGTTTGGGGCTATTCGGCAGAGGAGCATGGTGTGCAGAGAGGCATGTTGGCGGAGTTCAGTTGGTGCATGACGTCGGGGCTATGACAGCAGGTGAAGGTAGACTACAGGCAAAAGCCTTGCTGGCGTCCATAGCGAGCGACATCAGTGAGTCTTGTTTGGGCCTGCCATCCCTCTTAAGGGCGTTGGTTGAGAGTTCTCTCCTCTACCTCTTGGGGGCCTTCTGGGTGAAAACCAAGTGCATGTTTGGGCTACTGGGCGGTGCTTCTGGCACCGTGACCTCACTGGAGACGTTATTTTAGGAGATCATGCTCTTCTTTCCGGTCCAACTTTGATGGTTCGGTTTTCAACAACGCTGTTGGTTGTTGCCATCAAGTTTATTCCAGGGAGGAGTGGATCTTCTTCTCTGTCGCCCCCCCTCTGCTCTAAGATTCCATGGTTGACCAGTGTAAAACAAATGCTTCTCCCTCTATCTCCTTAAGATAAAATAAAATAATGTTACGTGTGTCCAACAACTAATTACTACTTTTTTCGATGCCCTCTAGCTAAAACACTTATTGCGGTGTCCTCTACCAAAAGGCAAACTTTTAGTGTTCTGTATCAAATTTTGCTTCAAGTTCCTTATATAGCTCTTTAAAACTTTTAGTTTCTATAGCAAATTTTGCTTCAAGTTCCTTATATAGCTCTTTAAAATTGGGCAAATTTTGCTACAGGACACTGCTATTGTTGTGGTTTTAGCCGTGGGACACTGCCCAAACTCACTTTTGGGGGAAAACACTCCATAAACTGGTAATTTGCCAATGGACACCCGCGACGTTAAAAATAATGATTTCGGTTGAGGAGGAGAGAGAAATCGCGTGAAATATCAAAATGCCCTTGGGCCCACATGTCAGCTCTCTATATCAAAAATGCCTGTGGAGGAGAGAGAATCGCCGGCGGTGTGGGAGATGGAGACCGAAACAGCGGCGATGTGAGAGATGGAGACCGAGACGGTGGCCGGGCGGATGGTGGGGACGGCGCGACGGATGGAGGCGAGCACGGCGGCGGGCGGGCTCGGGCGGGTGCTCCTGGCTCCGGTCGTGTAGGTACTCCCGCGGCGAGTACCTGTTCCGCGAGGCGCAGCATTCCCGCACGTTGACTTCGCCGACGAGGTGGCGTACCTCGACGGCGCCCTCCCCGGTGAGCTCCTACTCTTCGCCGCTCCGCCGTGATGTCATCGTCGTCGCCGCGGCGCCTTGCACAGGTGGCACGTCTACTCGGCGTCTTTGTCATCGTCGTCATCCGAGTCCACCCTCTCGGTGGGCCCTTGACGACCTGTGGATGGCCGGATAAGGGGAGACCGTGCCTATGGGACGCCTCACTCGGGTGGGACCCCGCTCCGCGACATCCTCCACTCGTCACGCGGCTCGTGTACCGCTTCAGCCTCCACTCGCCGTACTCCGCCACGATGTACATCCGGCCACCGGCAACCACGCAGGAGCCCGTCCACCCTTCCCGCATCCCCGTGCCATCTCCGACCACGAGTCCGATGCTACTCCATGAACGTGCTCACTGAGCGCACGGCCCGAGCCCCGCCCACCACCCACAACGCCGCCGCCGCACTCGCCTCCATCCGCCACGCCGTCGCCGTGTTCCGCCCGACCACCGTCCCTGTCTCCATCTCCCACATCACCGCTGTCTCGGTCTCCATCTCCCACACCGCCGGAGATTCGTCTCTCCTCCACAGGGAGAAAGAAAAAGAAAGAGAGGAAGAGAGATGGAGAGCTGACATGTGGGCCCAAGGGTATTTTTGACACTTCACGCGATTTCTTTCTCCTCCTCAACCGAAAATCATTATTTTAATCGGCCAGTGTCCATTGGTAAATTACCACGTTTATAGAGTGTTTTTCCCCAAAAGTGAGTTTGGGCAGTGTCCCACGGCTAAAATCACACAATAGCAATGTCCTGTAGCAAAATTTGCCTTAAAATCGCGTAGGCACACCCCCGGGCATCAAGTTCCTGGGTCTGCTATTATCGTGGGGCATGCATTAAACGATGATATATGTATAACAGGAACCATATGTAATAGTCCCTCCGTTTTAGGTTACGAGGCTGTCTGATTTTTGTTAAAATCAAACTGTTTCAAGTTCGACTAAATTTGTATAAAAAAATATTTTCAATCCAAGATAAATTTATTATGAAAATATATTCAATTATTGATTTAATGAAACTAATTTTATATTATAAATATTAGAGTAAATTTCACTTTGGGCCACATATATTGACCAAAATGGCATATTGGACCAGGGCTAGTCCTCTCCTTTCACTTAACACCACCCATCTTTACCATTTGTTGCAAGTTGGACCAGGTTTGGGCCATCAAGCTTCAGCACAATACATCAAGGGCTAGGGAGCAGGCGAGCAGCCACCGGGTACTTGAACGACGACACGCGCGACAGAACGTTGTGCAGCGGTCAGCCGTCAGCGGATCCCCTGCCTGCCAAATTATTTTTTTTCTCCGGACACAAATCATCTCGTGGTGTTGTCTTGTTTATCGCTTCTTTCAGGATGATCAGAACTGGGACGAGAGAACCACCCGTTGAGGTTAAAATCGACACCATCAGAGCTCCATATGGTCTCCATCCTCCCCTGTAATACTAGAATTAGGTGATGCGCCTCGACGACTCTGCCGTCGGGGAACACGTCGTTCGCTTTCACGTCCTTCGAGTACCACTACCGCAGGTGCAGCCGCGTCGTTTCATCCAGCACTGCATGGAGGATGGTAGTCGTGAGGGTGAGACGAGACCTTCGCTTTCGTCTTTGTTCTCACCGGTGATGGCGATGGGCCTGCACCCCGCGCGGTCTCCACGAGCACCTCGCCTCGAAGTCATGGTGGGTGGTAGTCACATCACCAACTGTCCAACCAAATGAACTAGGTAACGCCGATGTGGTGTTGTCACGGCAGTACGTGATGGAGCTGTTCACCTATGTCTTGGATTGAATCACCTCGTCAGGGTGCCACATTCAGTAGACGGCAGGGCTTCTGTTGCGGGCTGCGGCATTGTTCGCGCGGGTTGTCGCCGTTGAAGTACCCAACCGCGTCCAGCAAACGGCTGCTCCTAGCCCTTGTATTGGATTGGGCTGATGCCTAAACACTAGACTGGTGCAACTTGCAACAAAGGGTAAAGATGTGTGGTGTTAATTGAAAGAGAGAGCTAGCCCTGTTGCAATGTGCCATCTTGGTCAATATAGGTAGTCTAAAGTGAAATTTACTCTAAATATTACTATATTGTTTATATATTTAGTCAGATTTAAAGTAGTTTAACTTTAATCAAAGTTAAAATGTCTTAAATGACGGATAGAATACAAGATGGATTGTCTGTAATGCAGACCTTATTTACATACGAGCAGGTCGTATAGTGGCATGTCGGGTCGTACACTCGTACACGGTACATCGCACACATATTTAACATGTAGGTTCTAGGCAAGGCAGCTCCAAAATATAGCAAGGAGCAAGGCGTGAATCACGCCATCTTTAGCCTTTCGCACGCGCGCGCGTTCAGTTGCGCCACCAACAGCATGTCGCCCTGCGGCATGAGTGGCACACCGGCACGCTCCGGCCGCCACGCCGACCCTCTCGTACGCCTCGCGCCGCACCGGGGAACGCGTCGCCGTGGCACGTCGCGAGCGCCTCCGCCCTGGTCCCGTCGCGCCGGCGAGCGTCACGCGTACGCGGCGGCCGTGGTCGTGTGGCACCCGAACACGGCGTACGCGTAGGGCATCCCGTGGCAGTCACCATGTGTCCGCCGGAGACAGACACGACGACGGGCTCACGGCCTCCACCGTGTACTCCTGCCTCGGCGGCGCCGGCGCCGCCCCGCCCCCGCCCTGCTATCAACCCTCCGTGGACACGGCGCGGATGTCGCGGGTGCCGAGGCTGGCGGCGGCGAACTAGACCATGGACTCGAGCGACGTCACGCACTGCTTGGCCTGGTCGCGGGCGCCGAGCAGCGCGGCCTCGCACTCGGCGAGGGTGGTCCGCATGTCCTCGGCGGCGCGTGAGCCGGCGGGGACGGAGAGCTTGGTGAGGATCTCCGGGAGCTTCTCGGAGGCGAACGGGATGGCGTCGGCGCGGCCACGGAGGAGCAGCATGGCGCAGATGCTGCCGCGGGTGAAGTGGAGCGTGATCTTGGAGCCAGGGAACAGGTCCTTCTCGAGGAAGAACACCGCGTCCATGCCCACTGTGTCCATGTCTGTGTCCGTGTCCTCCTGCGAAGCTGAGCTCACTGGGCTGATGAGGTCGCGAATGGCGCCGGGCATCGGCGAGGTCGGGAGCGCGATCTTCCAGTACATCTCCGCCGGCGACGCGGCATGGCTGGCTCCCGGGGCGGCGACCTGCAGTGCAGTCACAAACAAGTTGAGTTGAAAATTGTTAATTTCAGATAAACCTAGCTATAGCTAACATGCAAAATTACGTTCTCGTCAGAAATTCAATGAACTCAATGTTCATCCATCAACAGTACGTTATATGTTTCAAGTTAGTAATTTAAATTTTAGCTAGAGAAACTGTAAATTATTTTTCAATCTTTAACTAATATAAAGAGCGGTATGTGTGGATGTTTTGCTCACCAAAAGGAGTAGGAGAGCAGCGAGTGGCCTAGCCATGCTAATTAACGAGCTGCCAAGGACACACAAGTATATGTTTTACTTCACTTATAGGAGTGAACTGATGTATATATGCTAATTCCTAGCTTTGGGGAGCTATTTATAGAGAGGAGGGAAGTGGGAAAAAGAAGACGAACACGTAACGTAATACAGGACGAAATAAATTTCAGATGTAGCAAAGCTGCTACACCACATTCGGGTACCTCTATTATTGAGCAATGTTTGTCTAATACTATTTTTGGTTTTAGATAGATAACATTGTTGACTTTTTAACATATACTAGCAAATGTTTCTAAGAAGACGAGCTATATGACGGGTTGCTGCTGCACAAGAATTCAACAGGTTGAAACAAGAACATAAAAGAACATCTGAAACTTAGTCTTATATATAGCTTTCTTTTATACTTAGTATTCTAGTTTCTTTCACTACGCCAGAACCCTACATCTGTGACGGCACACCAATCACGGGCCTATGAATTGGTCACAGATGATCGTCACCTTTGACGGGTCGTTAGGTTTGCTGTCATCTGTGAGGCATCCGGCCGCGGCCCGTCATAGGTATCACCTCACCTGTGACGGGCTAGAATTATATATTGGGTTATATATATTTAAACCGTCATATGTAAGGTAGTGACAGGTTTGCTCTCCAACCCGTCACTGGTATGACCTCACCTGTGACGGGCCAGGGAGTTACAACCCATCACAGGTGATGGGCCGTCACCTGTGACGGATATGACTTCTGGCCCGTCACTGATGACTTCTTACTTGTGACGGATTTTAAGTTTGCACCCGTCAAAGGTGATCAATTTTGACTTGTAAAAAAGGCCCACCCTCCCTACCCATGCCCCCCCGCCCACCAGCTCAGTCTCTCTTCTCCTCCTCTCCTCCGCCCCATCTCAGTCTCTCTTCTCTTCCTCCCACCAACCATAGCCTTTCCCACGGCCGCCAGCTTCCGCGACCTCCTTCCCATGGCCGCGTCGCCGTCTTCATCGCCCGTTGTCGGCCTCTAGGAGCTCAGGGTCGTGGCCTCCTTCTCCCACCTCCCAAGGTTGCCGCCTCCTTCACTCGTCGTTGGCCTCTAGGAGCTCCGGGTCGCCGCCTCCTTCGCCCACCGCCCACAGTCGCTGCCTCCTTCGCTCGTCGTCGGCCTCCAGGAGCTCAGGGCTGCCGCCTCCTTCACCCTGCGCCCCATGGTCACCGCCGCCGTCTCTCCACCGCCCCGAGTTACTTGGTGCCAGATCCGGTCTCCAGGTGGTTGGAGACCACCAGATATGGACGTTCCTTCCGGTCTCCACCGGACCAGGGGCACTGTCCATGAGCCCTTCTCCCCCTCCAGCCCGATGCGAGCGTCCGTCAAGTGCGCCACCTCCCACTCCTTCCCCTCGAGCGCCCACCAGATCTAAGCATCCACCACGCCCCCGACTGCCGGGCATCGCCGCATCCCCGAGCAGCCAAGTCATCTAAGCGCCAGTCCTCGCCGCCTCCTTCGCCTTCAAGAAGCCACTTCCATGGCCTCCGCCTCCTCTACCGTCATTCATTGGATGGGTATTGATCTATGTGTTTGTATGCTTATGATTTGATTTTAGATCTTGCAAGTTATGGGTGCCAAGTTTTCATTGGAGTGTGTTCTTGTTGAAGACGGATAGGAGATTAATTGAAGGAAAGGGGTCAATGACTGAAGCTAGAAGAGTTGTGCTTTTGGTGTCTTGATTTCCTTGAAGGTGTTGAATTGTAGGTGTCTAGAGTTTCATTGTCTTTGGTGATGTTGCTTGAAAACTAGAATCTGAACATTGTAGTTTTCCCAAGTAGTTTGCCTTTATGTTCCTTGTAACCTCAACCTTGTAAGTTCTTGGGTCATAAATGTAGTCTAAAATGTTTTGAATTAATCAGTATGGATCTGTTACTGATTTTCCATTGTTGCAACTGTGCAATCTTTTTTTACTGATTTTCACACCTGTGACGGGTTTACAGATTCAACTTGTTTGAGGTGACACTGATCTGTGATGGGTTATAACTTATAATTATAACCCGTCACAGATATTTCTCACCACTAATGGGTTGCTAATTACAACCCGTCACAAATGTCTTTCAGCACTAACGGACATTCACCCGTTAAAGGTGAGTGGAGTCATCAGTGACCACTAATCTGTGACCAGAGCCAAACCCGTCTAAGGTGAGCGTTTGGGCCCATCAAAGATGACCGGATCCAGCGTAGTGTTTTTCCTTTTTCCTCTTTAGTGAGCCGTAGAGTCTAACTAACTACCTCTTGTTTGTAAGTCTTGCTGTCTGTATATTTACAGGTGGAGGTGTGGTGGCATGATTTCTATCCATTATCTAATTTCAAAAATCATCTCACCTCCTTCGCTCCTTAATTAGTTTTTCATTAGTAAATTAGTTTGACTATATCCATCCATAGATAAATAAAATTTATATGCTTACCTCATGCATATACGGCAAAAAAAAAAGAACATATCTTCTGCACACAAGCTTTACATGCACACCAACTAACAAATGTCTTAAAAAAATCTAGAAAAAATTATGCATTTACTCTCAATAATGTTATACCTACATGTAAATTCATTATGCTTTAGCCGCAACAAAAAAAATCTGATAGTCTGGAGGCTATACATTCATCAAAATTGTTTCTTTTACTATATGTAGGATAAATTTGAAGATGAGACTTTACATGTAGATATTATTATTATACTATTGAAAGTTCAATGTACTTTTTTTTAGATTTTTATAATATTTGCTAGTTGGTATTCTTGTGTGTATAGGATACGCTCTCTAATAACGATGCGCTACTATGCGCCTTCAGATTTTTTTTCTCCTTCTTCTGCTACACTATATATGCAAACACTATGTAGTATAGTCACCTTGTCCTCGTTAGTTACGCATTTGATCTCTCTGGTCCATGGATTCTTAATTATTGTGGCGGCTCAGTACAAAATGATACAGACCCCTCTTTTGAAAGAGAACACTATAATTGCCGTGCCTAATCTCTCTAATATACATACAGCAAAACGTGCAGGAAACTGTGCAAAATAGTCACTGTCAGAACACAAAACCACTGGAATCTCCAGTGAAAAAATAGGGAACACTTGGCATCATTCGGACATCAGACGTTCTAGAGATAGGCATCTGGATAGAGCAGGTGCGGTGTTACTTTTCCACGTCAAAATAATGGTTACACTATAAAAAAGGCTATTTGGTGCCGTTGCCAACCCCACATAGATGCCGGATTTAGCAACCGGCACCTTTGAGAGAACTTAAAGGTGTCGCGCTCAGAATCGGCAGCTTTAAGGTGTATGGATCGCAAAAAAAAAAAAAAAAAAAAAAAAAAACCGGCTGGCTCGGCTCAAATCGAGCCGATGCTCCAAGCCAAAAAAAAAAATTCGAAAAAAAAATCACAAATCATACATTCACATCACCCACTTGCTGCAATCACAATCATCACCAACAAAAATCACTCAAAAACAATCACCAAAAATCATCAACAAAAATCACTCAAAACCACCGCCGCCATGGGGAGCCTGCCGCGTTGTCGTGGGGAACCCCTGCCTTTGTCGTGGGGGAGCTTGCCGCCGGCTGCAGGAGCCCACCGCCTCCCCGCCCGTGGGGATCTCGCCGCAGGGCCGTGGGAGCCCACAGCCTCCCCTCCCGCCAGATCTATCGGAGAGGAGGCGCCGCCGCCTGCCGCCGCACGCCGCTGTTGTCTCCCCTCCTGCCGGATCTGGCGAAGGAGGGCGCGGCCATCGTCGCCGATGCTGCCTCCAGCCGCTGGGCCGCACCGTCTCAACCCGTCGCCCGCGCCTCCCCTCTTGCACCGCCGCCTGCCGCCTCGGCTCCTCGAAGAGAGAAGAAAACGGGAGAGAAAAACGAGAGCAAGAGAGAAGACCGAGAGAGAGGAGAGGGAAAACGAGAGAGAAAAAAATGGATGGATGGATGGATAAGACTCGGGCACTCGGCCTTATCTCCTTGGTGGGCCCCGCTGGCTCGGCATGGCGCTGTGGATGGATGGATAAGACTCGGCTCGGTTTTAAATTAACCGACACCTATAATATTTTATAAGTGTTAGCTTTTTAAAGAAAACCGGCACCTATAATTTCTTAAAGATGTCGGTTTTGCGATTTCAACCCGAGTAAGTGGAAAAAGGCCTATAGCTGCCGGTTTTAGCACTTTCGGCACGTATAGTGCCGACTCCTATTGGATGTCTTGTAGTAGTGTTAATGCGGAAGTTATTACGTTCATAGTGCAAGAACTTATATGGTGAATGTAAATGGACAATAACTTAATTATAGCTTGTTATTTCTACCGTAATAACTTATCTAATCCATACAAACTTAAACCAAAATATATGGTCTACGCAAGAGAAAAGATTTGATGTTGTCTCTCATCGATGACATGTAAGTTCGTAATACAGGCATCTTAAAAAAAACCCATAACATTTTCTCCTTTGCTTGGATTTCTTCAACGCGTAATTTCTATGAGAATTTATCGTAACACTGTCGAGGCAAACGGTAAGTCCAAAATACATAACCATATTTGCGGATTAGAATTAAGAATTCATTTGTTATCGCTCCCATCCACATCGTCCCCACCCGAAGGGTGACCCAAACGGTGAAAAGCCAACCTTCGTTGCTCCCCTTTCTCCTGGGTTCTGCTGATCGGCGACTCATCGCGTGCGCCCGCAAGCGCGCGGTCAGTTATAGCTAGGGATGAAAACGGATCGAATACGGTCGGAAACTAGCTATATCATATTTGTTTTCATATTTTTTCTTGGAATCGAAATCGGAATCGGAAACCCGGATACGAAAACGGAATCGAATATTATCGAATACAGATACAGAGCGAATACGAATCGAAACGAATACGGTAACGAATAATTATCAAAATATCAAGACCCCTCAAAATAAGTTTCTTAAATCGAGGAAGAGATGTAGCCATTAGTTTTCAAAATCAAAACATCAGTATTTTCAAATGTTATCTCTATTTATAAGGACAAGGGGGAGATAGAAAATGTTATGTTTACTTTTCATACAAATTTATGTTATCATGAAACAAATAAATTAATGTGTATCATTGAAATTTTCGCAAGCACATTGAATTTTTTGAAAATTGGTTGAATATTTTAAATTTTGGGTTGACCATTTCAATTGAAAGATTTTAAAAATTCGAGTGGTTATTTTTCAGAATTGAATTTTTTGATTTGTTTGTATGTGGATCACTTAAGGACCCGCATGGAAAAATCAATTTTTCATACGAGTGACTTAATAAGCCGTATGCAAAAATAAATTTGAAACTTTGAAACTAGTTTATCTCACTCATATGAACTCCAAATTGGATGATTCTTTTTTCTAAATATTTCTAAAATCATACTCTATCATGTTATTGTGTTATTACTGCTATTATTTTGGTCATTTTTTTCTTGTGACTTTTTTTTTCAACTAAAAATTTGAATTTCAAAACTTCAAATAATATTTTGAAGCTGTAATTAATTTCAGCTGAAAAAGTCGTGAACATAAAAGTTGTAGAGCTCATCAAGACATACAACTTTTATTTTCGTCATTTCTTCATCCGATAAAGTGATAGTAACATTGTTCACAAAGTTTACATATCTCTCTCTTATAGTTTATAGAACCATATGAGACAAATGCAAATTTTGTAAACAATATTATTATCATTTTGTCGGATGAAGAAACGACCAAAATAAAAGTTATAGATCTTGATGAGTTATACAACTTCGTTGTTGATGACTTTTTCAATTGAAATCATTTAGTATTTCAAAATATTGTTTGAAGTTGTCATATTTTGAAATTCAAATTCAAACGGTTCAAACAAAGTCATATTGAAAAATGTCCAAAACAAAAGTTGTAGATGTTGATATGTTATACAACTTTGTTGTTGACAACGTTTTCATTTGAAATCAGTTCTACCCGGAAAATTATTTGAATTTCTTATATTTTAAAATTCAAATTTTATATAGATCCGGTTTCTCCTCAACTGGTACAGGTGAGGAGGCCAGTGGACTGGCAGGCGACAGGGCTCGGGGCACGGAGGCAATGAATGGTGGAGTGACATGGCAGGGTTGGGGGTTGTGGAGGCGGTGCGCGATGGAGTGGCGGTGGGGCAGAGGGCCAGTGCTGCCAGAACTGTTGTCCCCATGGCTGGACCAGGTCCTATCCCCTCTAGATCGGAAGCCTCCCAGACTGAGGTGGCCGTGGACTTGGCATGGTGACGGTGCGCACCGGAACTAGACGTGGAGGGTGGCGGGGTGCCGTGGCGTTGAGGGTGTCTGCATCCGCACCTTGAGAAGCACGGATGCGGTGAGCGGAGGGCCTGTGAGGCGTGCTGATGTAGCTTGAGAGTGACCCTTCGACGACGGCGCAACATGGCGTGGCAGTGGTGCTCGCTGCTCCGTGCGTGCGGAGAGAGTGGCCGCAAAGTGACAGCCTAGAGTTGGGGGCAGTGCCCGGTGTGCAGACGAGTCGGCACCGTTGATGCAGTGGAGCTCTGGATCTGTTTGGGGCAGGTCGGCGGAAGACCATGATGCGGTAGAGAGGGTGTGCTGGCGGAGTTTAGTTAGCGACAGGACATTGGGGCTATGACAGTAGGTGAAGGTAGACTCCAGGCGAAAGCCTTGCCCAATATCCTTGGCTGGGCGACAACAACGACGTCTTGTTTGGGCGCTATGATCCCTCTTGAGGGTGTTTGTTGAGAGTCCTCCCTCTACCTATTTGCAAGACTTTTCTGGGTGAAAACCAGGTCCATGTTTGGGCGGCGGCCATGGTGCTTCCGGTGTCGTGACCTCTCTGGAGACGCTGTTTAGGAGATCCTGCTTTTTTTGCATGTCCCACCTTCGATCGGTTCGGTTTTCAGTGACGCTAGTGGTTGTTGACATCTGGTTTGTTCGATGTAGAAGTGGATCTTCTTCTCTATCGCCCCCTCACTGCTCTGAGAGTCCATGGTTGACTAGTTGTTTGGAGTTGGTGGTAGGCAAGATGGTTTGTCCCCATCTCTCTGGAGACGTTGTTTAGGAGATCCTGCTTTTTTTGCATGTCCCACCTTCGATCGGTTCGGTTTTCAGTGACGCTAGTGGTTGTTGACATCTGGTTTGTTCGATGTAGAAGTGGATCTTCTTCTCTATCGCCCCCTCACTGCTCTGAGAGTCCATGGTTGACTAGTTGTTTGGAGTTGGTGGTAGGCAAGATGGTTTGTCCCCATCTCTCTGGAGACGTTGTTTAGGAGATCCTGCTTTTTTTGCATGTCCCACCTTCGATCGGTTCGGTTTTCAGTGACGCTAGTGGTTGTTGACATCTGGTTTGTTCGATGTAGAAGTGGATCTTCTTCTCTATCGCCCCCTCACTGCTCTGAGAGTCCATGGTTGACTAGTTGTTTGGAGTTGGTGGTAGGCAAGATGGTTTGTCCCCATCTCTCTGGAGACGTTGTTTAGGAGATCCTGCTTTTTTTGCATGTCCCACCTTCGATCGGTTCGGTTTTCAGTGACGCTAGTGGTTGTTGACATCTGGTTTGTTCGATGTAGAAGTGGATCTTCTTCTCTATCGCCCCCTCACTGCTCTGAGAGTCCATGGTTGACTAGTTGTTTGGAGTTGGTGGTAGGTAAGATGGTTTGTCCCCCGTTGGGCTAGCGGCGTCTAGCTACGCCTAGCGGCGAATGAATTGGTGCTAGTTTCTTTCTGTGGGAGTGTGTGTAGGAATCGTTGGCACTCTGTGTTGTTGTTTTTTTTGTTTTTTTTTCCTGATTATTGCCTTGCAGGGGTGGTGATCTTATAATTTTGTCCTGCTCTATCAATATGAAACATTGTGTCATGTGATGTTGTTCGTTAAAAAAGATTGATTGGTTTATATCTTTTATTTGATTCATTGGCAGAACTTTTAGGAGCCCTAATTACATGTAAGCTATAACTAGCATTTTTCCCGTGCGTTGCAACAGAATGAAATTCATCTTCTCTCGTGTGCTTAATTAATCATGCAATAATACGTGCTTCGTTTTGCATGCCGGAGACGAACCCTTAGTACTTTTGTTCAGGTGATATAATAGTACAATGAATAAATTAATCCTTCCTATTCTTGCACTTGCAACATTGGATGATTCTTCAATACTCTGCTTTATAATCTCTCTCAGATCTACACCGTTGAATCTGTTATGATAACAGAAATCACCTGGATGCATACTATTCAGGAAATCACTTCAATTCCATCATATATAGGGGAAAAGGGCACTTCCCAATTCCCGTGATCCTCGTGCCGTATCAATTTTACCTCCATTCTGCCCTCATGAAATATTTGTTTGTCATCCTTTTTTTTTTTGAGATCGATAGTAATCAGTCTGCACTCTGCAGGCATTTTCTCCCAGATCAATGTAGCACAAGCATGTTCTAACCAGATCGACATGGTCAGATAAATAATCAGGAAAAAAAAGAAACAACAAACACTCAACTACACAGCATCCTTTTTGTATGTGTATTGGTCACAGAGACCGAGTTCTTACAGTAAAAACAAGATCGTAAAAAAGAATACGCTATCAGTTTATGAACCCTTCCAGCTTCCAACAAGCTGAAAACAATCCAAACTCGGGCAACACATACACAAGTATTAATTAATCGATTCGTGGCACACGAACACCATCTATATGATCATCATCTTTGTTGTCATCGTCGTCGCAAGGGTCGCCCAAACTACCGGCCTCTTCTTGCTCGATCGATCAATCATCATCTTCATCTTCATCTTCATCATCATCAGTAGTAGTAGTTGTAACTTGTAATAACACTTCTTCAGTATGGCATTGGAGAGTTGAGCCCCTCCTGGACGGCCATGGGGTGCGGCGGCTGGTTGTGCCGCTTGGACATGGACGACATGGCGAGCGTCTTCCTGAAGGAGGCGCGGCGCTCGAGCCGTTTGATGGTGAAGCGGGTGTAGGCGACGCGGATGTAAGGCGCGGCGGCCTCCTTGGCCTTGAGGACGAGGAAGAAGATGAGGCGGTAGGCGAAGAGGAGGACGAAGATCATGGAGAGGTCCAGCCACTTGGAGTGGTTGAGGCTCAGCCCCATCATCTTGGTGATGATGTACTCCCCCGTCAGCTTCGGCTGCCCCGGCATCATCGGCTCGAACTCCAGCCCGATCAGATCGTTCTTGTACGCTCCCTGGCAAATTTTTGCAATGCAGGTAGAGTGATTAGCACCATTGTCGTAACTTTCGGTCTCTGCACCAATAAGATGCACGCAGTTCAGAAGTCAATTACTTTCAAACCCCAGAGCCGTAGACAATGTAGGACACCGGTATCGCCAGAAGATCTTGGAAGTTCCGGAAGCAGCCGGAAGAATCCAGAAGTCAGCATCATGATCCCCTCATCTAGTACATCCATGGAAAGATTCAGCACACAAGCTAGAAAAGGCATTCCTCATAATACTCTCCATCCCCAAAATATAGCAATCTAAAACTAGATAGGAGTTCTGTCAAGATTCGTCAGATTTCTAGACGGATCTTATATTTTGAAAGAAGAGAGTAGCAATAATGGAAATGTGCATGTATTTTAGCTTACAATGACGCCGGCGCCGAGGATGGGGCCCATGAGGAAGTTGGGGACGAGGGCGGAGATGATCATCATGAGGCTCTCGATGACGGAGACGCCGCAGAGGTTGAGGGCGAAGAAGGCGAAGTAGCTGAACCGGGCCTGAACTTGACCATCCAGTAGGTGATGGATGCGCTGGCCCAGGAGACGGCGAGCAGGAACGGCATTGACGAGAGGAAGTTGGAGATGATGTAGGCGGCCACGCCGTAGTGTCCGTTCTGCCGCTCCAGCGTGAACATCTTCATCTCCTCGATGAAGGACGGGAAGCCGCCGATGGACATGAAGGTCATGAACCCGGACACGAAGCCGCCGCACGACGCCCTCGCCTGGATCGCCGCGTAGCTCGTGCCGACGTCGTAGTAGATGGTGCCCAGGCACACCGCCATGAGGACGTAGATGACGATCCGGAGCCAGTAGTAGCCGAAGTCGCGCGACATGTTGGTGAAGGACCGCCTCGTCAGCGTCGTCAGCTGCTTGCACCAGCTCGCCTGGCTCCCCATCACCACCTCCTCGATCACTCCCTCCTGCATTTTGCGTTTGGAATTTTTGGAATGTTTTGATCAGGTTTTCATTTTTTTTTTGAATTGATGTTAATTTTGGATGTGGTAAGAGATTCAGGGTTTGTGCTTACGATTTTGCTGATCTCGTGTATCGTGTTCCTGACCATCATTGGCGTACTCGGAGATCGTACTTGTCCACCAGCCGTTCTCTGATCTCTGACGTGGAGTACTTGAGCAACGGATCAAAATCTGCCTCCTGAAAATCACAAAATTGATCAGAATTCAGTTCCATCAGAGAAAATCGCTACATTTACAAACATCACAATAAGTTTATAGCAGCTAGACATACTGCTCGCAGCTTCATGGATCCTTTCATCGCGGCGGCGACGTCGTCGAAGTCGGCGTTGACACACCGGAGGAAGTGATCGGACGGGTTCCTCCGGCTAGGACAGGGGAACCCAGTTTCCGCGAAGAACTGCAAGAACAGCAACAATTACAGAAACCATCACATAAATTATATCTAAAACTCTCATTTTTATCATCATCGTCATCTTGTTCATTGCTAATTGGAGAAAACAAAAAGGAAGATTATTACTACAAGTATTTTTTTTTCTGAAGATTTATCACACACCTGTGGAGCAAGCTTGGCGTCACCGAAGTAGACGCACTCGCCGCTGGAGAGGAGGCAGAGGTCGTCGAAGAGGGCGAAGACCTCGCTGCTGGGCTGGTGCACCGACGAGACGATGGTGCGGCCGCCGTCGACGGCGAGCTGGCGGAGCGTCTCGATGACGGAGAAGGCGGAGGCGCTGTCGAGGCCGCTGGTGGGCTCGTCGAGGAAGAGGAGCCTGGGGCGGGTGAGGATCTCCAGCGCGATGCTCAGCCGCTTCTTCTCGCCGCCGCTAATCCCCGGAGGTGCCAGTTGCCGATGTTCCGGTCGGCGCACTCCCGAGCCCCATCTCGTCCAGCGTGTCGTCCCCACCCGCCGGACTCCGCCTTGGACATGGTCGACGGCAGCCGGAGCAGCGCCGAGTAGGTCACCGTCTCCCGGACCGTCAGCGTCCCCAGCAGCACGTTCTCTTGTGTCACGTACGCCTGTCATCATATGCCCGTGTTATTACTACATCGCTAAGTGATTGGTTATTTGATTTAAGTTACCTCAGCAAATAAAATTTTACCATAGTGGTTAAATTTGAAATGATAGGCACACTCAGATTTGCCAATGATGAGGAATTCTGTGGTATTTATGTGTATGTGAGAATCATGTTGTTGACTAGCTATGATTCTATGAATTTTTTTTTGAAATTACTGTGGTTCCAGAGGGCTTTAAAAATCTCAAGCAATCTTTCAATTTATAGTAAAAAAGCTAGTGAAATTAGCTTATACTATTACGCAAAAAAAACTTATAGTACTAGTATAGTAGTATGTAATAGATTTTGAAATTAATCAATCAGTCATCATGTAAAAAGGGTCTTCCAAGGAAATCAGATAGCTCCTAAACTGTTATGAAATTGTAGGAATTGATGCAGAGTTAGTAGCACTAGCAGTTAAGGGATTTCTGATCGACCTCTCTCGCTTCAGCAGTCAACTATACGAAGCTGTCATAATTAATTCTGCCATTGCAAAACCGAATAATATTGCAATATTACAAAAAGTACTTTTCATCAACGGATTTTATGATTTTCATACATATCTAACCCAAATATCTAAAAGATAGAAATGTTTAATGTTTCAAAAGTTTGACTTAGGATGATGTTGAAAACGACATATTTTTATGACCAGCCGGAGGGATCGGGTATCTGATACTGTATTAATTTAGAAGCCCATCTGGCTTTGAAATATCAGTGACAGTGCATGCATGCACATATTGAAACATATGAAAGAGACTCATAACTACATTTGTAATGCTGATATGCTATACATGTGTCCTCTTATTAATTGGCATAAATGAAAAATTAGTTGGGCAGCACCAAACTGTCCCTCTCACACTCCATTCTGAGTGCAACTATACAGACTGCTACAAGAGACTCACAGTGATATTTTTAAGCAATATATACTAATTTGAAGATAAGACAAGCAAAATTAGAACATCTGTATTCAAAGTGAAAGGAACATAGGAACTCTGAAGAGGAAACCATGAACATGGGAGGAACTAAGCAATCACCAGCAGATCAAATAAAAAAGGCTTATTGCACCCTAACTAGAAATTAATTGCTTGGTTTGGTTTGGTATACACTACTTTGGTGCCAAGCATAATTGCATTTGTTCCAATGCTTCACCTAAAATTAAAGAGTGTGCACATGGGATGCCATGCTCAGTACTGTACTCTATGACTGTATCTAGCTAGGTGCCATACATCTATCTATGCATCCTTAGCCGTCGAATACCCCGAGTCGGCGCACCGATTGGCTACACGTGTGATAGTTCTGCCAGTCATCAGGAAGCCTCATACACCCCAACGTCAAATCTGCGATTTATCCTACACTCCTTCAATTCCAAACAAGATCTGAATCTATATTTGTTCCCTGGGTTAAGTCCACATTCTTCGTCCTTGCAGCTAGTGGGGTTAAGATGTAGTATCAGTGATAAATTCGTGCCTAATTTAACACTCAAGCAGCGTCGAACTTGGAACACTCTAATCAAGCTGACGAATTGATTAATCAGCAATAAGAAACAACATGAATACGGTTGATGAGTAAGATTCAGAGTGAAAATTAGAAATTGCGTACTGAGCATCTGCATGTTGAAATTGTGAGCTAAATTAGCAAACTCACCAAGACGCCATAGTCGAGCCGCCTCTTCTTGCCGTTGAGAAGCACCTTCCCTGTCAGGAGCACGTTCCTGGCCAGCCTCCCTGCAGCCATACTCAAAAAACAGAATCAATCAACCCCATATCAATCTATCAGAAATCCTTGCCTTAAAATACAAATCCTGGCACAGAAATCAATGCGAAATTTGAACTGTTCCATGAATTCAAACCATGTTTCCTCGAAAAAAGAATTCATTGATAAACCGCGTTTTGATTTATTTTTTTTTATTTTCTGCCTGCTGGGCATGCATGGAGCAAATCAGCAAGAAGTGCAGTACATGGGGTGAAATGGAATGGGATGCCACACTCAAAACAACCCCAATATCCCATCTATCAAAAATCCTTGCCTTAAATACAAATCCTATCACAAAAATCAACGCAAAAAAAAAAACTGTTCCATGAATTTAAACCAAGTTAAATTGTTAATCTCCTCAAAAGAACTAATTAATAAACCATGTTGATTTATTTATTTTGATTTTGCTGCTGAGCATGCATGAAGCAAAGAGAGATGGAGGTGGCAAAAGGAAGAAAGGATGGATGGATACCGGAGAGGGCGTCGAGGAGGGTGGACTTGCCGGAGCCGGAGGGCCCCATGATGGCGACCACCCTGCCGGGGACGGCGTAGCCGTACAGCCCCTGCACCAGCTTCTTCGTCGCCCGCCCGCCGCCGCCGGGGAGCACCGCCGTCAGGTTCTCCCACGTCAGGCTCGCCCCGCCCGACTCCGCGTACCTCGCCGCCGGCGACAGCGCCCCCGCGTACGCCGTCCCGTTGCCGTTCATCCCTCCTCCTCCTCCTTCCCGCCCGCCGCCGTACTCCATCTCCACCTCCTCCAAGATCGCTTCCTCCCTTATGCTCTCTCTCTCTCTCCCCCCAGCTAGGTAGGCTAGCTCAGCTCGGCCAGCAAAGAGCTCAGCTACCCACGGAGCCAGCCATTAATGGTGGCAACAGACAGCGAGACAGAGAGAGAAACAACAACACGAAGAAGAAGAGAGAGCTAGCTAGCTTAGCTTAGCTGCACACACAGGCACAGCCAGCCGAGAGAATCACGTTGGATTTTATGCTGCTGCTCCACCATTTCCCTCCGTTTCAATTCACAGTTGGGGAGGTCAGGTGGCGACCGATGAAGGTGAAGCTTAATTAAGCTGAAGCCCAAGGAGAGAAGACGCTAGTAGCACTAGCAGCAGCAGCAAGCAGTGGATCACCGCATTAATGGCGGTGGGGGTTGCAAAGCAGGTGGTAGTAACTGCTGCTAATTTAAGTCGGGTAGGTTATTACACGGACTACGCTACCATCTTCTACTACTAGCTGCTGCATGCAGCTCTCGCTCATCTCATGCGTCACTCGCTGATCAGATGGATTAGTTAATAATTCCATGATTTCTTCTTGTGCAGTTGCACTTACACCGTTGCAAGTACGTATAGCTCTCATGGCTACTGCCTAACTGTACTGAAAGGGACTCTTTAGACTGTAGAGTCCATAGATGGAGAGCTAGTGAGGGTTTCCATGGAATTATTTATGGGTGAACAGTGTGAGTTAGATCTGTGCGGCCTTGGAAAGGTGCTTTGACAAAGTTGGCCTCAGAGCAAGTTTAATAATATAGCGAACTGTTTGGCTCAAAATCAACTATAGTCAACTTAATAGCTAATTTACGCAATAGTTACGTATAAACATCTACACAAATAAAACCTGATCCCACTTGTTATAAACATATTACATCTTGTAGTCCGTGCTGCAGCTGGCTATAAATTTATAGTCTGCTGCTCTTATCTCTCCTCATGTATCTTCTCGATATGTATTTATAGCTGACTTATAGTTTGCTATTATACTTGCTCTTAGTATCATGTATGGATTTCGATTTGATATAGTCTTGGACTAAAATTAATCCAGAGATGGCGACCAATGTAAGATGTGTAGTACTAGTACTACTCGCACAAACGCGTTTGACAGATCAGATATTATTATCATAAATTAATTATCTACTCCCTGTATCTAAAAGTCAAAAACATATTTCTTTTATCACCAAATATAAGAAGAAATTAACTCATCCATCATGTGATAAAAACGAAAAAAATTATATACATGCATATAACCAATTAGTATCAAGATGGCTCATCGGTACAATGAACAATTTAATTTAACACACAGAGACAGAAATATGCTTAGATTTTTAGGCCCCGTTTGGCACAGCTCTGGCTCCCAACTCCAACTTACCTGGAGCCGGAGTTGTGCCAAACAGTCCAGATCCACCTTTTTTTTGAGTGGAGTTGGCAGAGCTACTCCTAGAAAATGAACTATGGGGGTGGAGCTGGATTTTTGCTGCTCCACAGCTCCACTCCACCCCAAAAGACCCACTACCCTCTAATTTTTTAGAGTATTTACACGAAAATACCACTCAACTACCCCTGCAATCCTCCTTTCCTCCCGTTCTCTCTCCTCCCCTCCCAATCCCGAGCGGGCACCGGCGACGGCGGGCGGCAGCGGCAGCGGCAGCGGCGGGCAGAGGAGAGGGATCGCGAGGGCACTCAAGGAGCACAAGGCGAGGCTCTACATCATCCGCCGATGCGTCGTCATGCTCCTCCGCTGCTGATGACCGAGCTGAGGATGGCGTGCACACGCCTTAATTTCTTCTCGGTGGAATATCTTTCGCAGTTTTTCTCTCACCAATTCACCATGGATCGGTGGGGGGTGGATGTTTGTCCCTTGTTTGGGTAGATCTGTTTGGATCTGTCTCTCTTAAATTTGTACATACTGATGAGCTAGTGTAGACCATATCAATATAGGATGCAGATGGAAGTAGTATTAGTTAGTATGAGAGGTAAATTAGTTGGTGGGGTTCAAGAATTGGGGGTTGTCCTCTACCCTGGACAAGTTTTGCCTTGTATGATGATCAGAAGTGGGAATGCAAGAGAATTCTACATAATTTACTAAACAATCTTCCTGGATGTTAATTGTCCTTTGATCTAATCTTTCTCTCTGAAAAGTATTTCTTGTAGGAGTACCTTTGACTTGCCGAGTTGGCTTCCTTGTTTTCCCTTCGATCTCTTGATTTTTTTTTTCTTATTCTTTTGAGATAGAGGATTACCCTTTGCTTGCTTTAGTTCGAGAGTACTATTACGGTCATCCACAGGGCCCAATGCTACTGTGCATATCCTGTCCAAATGTACATGCAAGGATACCCGTGGTGACAACGACGGCCCAACTCAGAGCCAACCGGCCTCTCTATATAGGCCTCGGGCTGTTGTTTACTGTCAAAATTAACCTTTCCAAAATTTAGTCATTTTGACATGTTTTAGTGTTATTACCAAAATTTGGTAATTTTTGATGTGTGTAGTTTGATGCATTTCTCCATTTTGGCAATGTTTTTATGAGAGGAATTGTGGTAGTAACTGCTGCTAATTTAAGTCGGGTAGGTTATTACACGGACTACGCTAGCATCTTCTACTACTAGCTGTAGCTGCTGCATGCAGCTCGCTCATCTCATGCGTGTCACTCGCTGATCAGATGGATTAGCTGGTCTTAATCACAACAAGGGCATTAGTTAATAATTCCATGATAAATTTCTTCTTGTGCAGTTGCACTTGCACCGTTGCACGTACGTATAGCTCTCATGGCTACTGCCTAACTGTACTGAAAGGGACTCTTTAGAGTGTAGAGTCCATAGTTGGAGAGCTAGTGAGGGTTTCCATGGAATTATTTATGGGTGAACAGTGTGAGTTAGATCTGTGCGGCCTTGGAAAGGTGCTTATGACAAAGTTGGCCTCAGAGCAAGTTTAATAGTATAGCGAACTGTTGGCTTAAAATCAACTATAGTCGATTTAATAGCCAATTCATGCAATAGTTACGTATAAACATATCTACACAAGTAAAACCTGATCCCACATATAAACATATTACATCTGGTAGTCCGTGCTGTAGCTGGCTACAAATTTATAGTCTGCTACTCTTATCTCTCCTCATGTATCTTCTCGATATGTATTTATAGCTGGCTTATAGTTTGCTATTATACTTGCTCTTAGAGCAGGTACAATAGCAGGCTATAAGCCAGCTGCAAACATATTTTAAGTAGATAAATGAGAAGCGAGAGGACAGCAGGCTACAGATTTGTAGCCAGCTGCAGCACGAACTTCAAGACGCAGTGTCTGTATGATAGGTGGGACCAGGTATTAATAGTGTAGTATGTAACTATTGTATGAATGAGCTATTAGATTAGCTATAGATAAATTGGAGCCAGTAGTTGGCTATACTATTGAACTTGCTCTTAGTATCATGTATGGCTTTCGATTTGATAAAAATCTTGGACTAAAATTAATCCAGAGATGGCGACCAATGTAAGATGTGTAGTACTAGTACTACTCGCACAAACGCGTTTGACAGACCAGATATTATTATCATAAATTAATTATCTATTCCCTGTATCTAAAAGTCAAAAACATATTTCTTTTGTCACCAAATATAAGAAGAAATTAACTCATCCATCATGTGATAAAAACGAAAAAAATTATATACATGCATATAACCAATTAGTATCAAGATGGCTCATCGGTACAATGAACAATTTAATTTAACACATAGAGACAGAAATATGCTTAGATTTTTAGAAAAAAAATGAAATATACCTTAAACTTTTGGATAAAGGGTTTACTTCATTTAAGGGTAGGATAAATTCGTTCTTAAAAATAAATTTCAAATAAGTGGTATAAGCAATGCATGCATAAAAGAAAGTTTTTTTTTATATAAAAACGTATTTTTACAAAGTGGAGAGAAAATTTACAACAATAATCCGATAAGTAAATTGAAAATAACATAATTTTAGGAATTTAATTTGTGTCTTTCTTTTTTGTACTTGCGTCAGTTGGATAGGAGGCCAAGGCATGCTTATTTGGAAGCTTATTTAGGAAAAATATAGATGATGACCCAAACTATCACTCAGTAAATTGTAATTGCTTTAGTTTTTTTTTTTCTCGAGAGATTGATGGATTAAGATGGATATGAGAATTGATGGGTTTGGTTTAGTGATTTCGGATTTCTGCAGGTTTACGTTGGCCATGTTTTGTGCATGGTGGTAAAACAGAGGTTGGCCGTTTGTGCAGGTTTACGTTATCACATCCTTTTGTTGTCTGTGTTATTACTTACATTATTCACATTTTTTTCGAAACGGAAACTTCACAAAAGTTCTTGGCTAGCTAGCTCCTTTCCTTGAAGATGGGAAAAAGAAGCTAATTAATTTGTTCTTCAACGACACTAGAACGGGATTGGTTATCTCTGACGGGCTTAAAACATCATCTCTTTCGGGCAGGGTCCCCGTCACTAAGCAAATGTCAATGATGTGAGAAAATATCTCAATCAGGCATCCGGCTGTTACAGATGACGTATCTCAATCGGGCCAACACAGAAGCTCGTCACGGATGACTCTCATCTCTAACAGGCCTAGATTATAGCACGTCATGGATGACTCTCATCTCTAACGGGCCTAGATTATAGCCCATCACGGATGACTCTCATCTCTAACGGGTCTAGATTATAGCCCGTCACGGATGACTCTTATCTCTAACGAGCCTAAATTATAACCCGTCACATATGAGTATAATCCAAAAAAAATAAATTTTGTTTTTTTTGTTAGCCTCAGGCCTTTGCCAAAAAAAATAAATTTTGTTTTTTTGTTAGCCTCAGGCCTTTGCCAAAAAAAATAAATTTTGTTTTTTTGTTAGCCTCAGGCCTTTGCCAAAAAAAATAAATTTTGTTTTTTTGTTAGCCTCAGGCCTTTGCCAAAAAAAATAAATTTTGTTTTTTTGTTAGCCTCAGGCCTTTGCCAAAAAAAATAAATTTTGTTTTTTTGTTAGCCTCAGGCCTTTGCCAAAAAAAATAAATTTTGTTTTTTTGTTAGCCTCAGGCCTTTGCCAAAAAAAATAAATTTTGTTTTTTTGTTAGCCTCAGGCCTTTGCCAAAAAAAATAAATTTTGTTTTTTTGTTAGCCTCAGGCCTTTGCCAAAAAAATAATTTTTGTTTTTTTTTTTAGCCTCAGGCCTTTGCCCTCACTCGTGTACCCTCCCGGTCGGTCACCCATCCGGACTCGTGTGCACCTGGGACGAATTTCCCGGTCGGTCACCCATCCCGAAATCGCTCTAAGCCAAGCACGCTTAGCCTCAAATTCCCGGTCGGTCACCCATCCGGACTTATACATTCATTCACATAACACAACCACATTCACATAACATCCATTTTGATCACATATTTCACCAGCAAATCCGAGTTAATTGGATCAAATATATATTTCGCAAGTATTATCATGAGTAGGAGGCAAATCAGACTTATAGGAAAAAATGAATTTCGAATTGAATTTTATGATACTAAATGAACTCATATGAAAAAGCTATCAGAAGCAAAGTTGTAGAACTCATTGAGATCTACCATTTTTATTCTGGTCATTTCTCCATCCGGGTTTGATTGAACTATATAAAATTTGTATTTTAAAATATAAGAAATTCAAAAAAAAAATTCGGGTAGCAAATGATTTTAAATTGAAAAACTGTCAACAACAAAGTTGTATAACTCATCAAGATCTATAACTTTTATTTTGGTCATTTGTCTATATAACGTTTTTTTTGAACAATTTGAATCTGAATTTGAAAATATAATAACTTCAAACAACATTTTCATATACTAAATGATTTCAACTAAAAAAGTCATCAACAAAGTTATATAACTCATCAAGATCTATAACTTTTGTTTTGGTCATTTTTCTAATTAACGTTTTTTTGAACAGTTTGAATTTGAATTTGAAAATATGACAACTTCAAACAACATTTTCTTATACTAAATGATTTCAACTCAAAAAGTCATCAACAATAAAGTTGTATAACTCATCAAGATCTATAACTTTTATTTTGATCATTTCTTCATCCGACAAAGTGATAGTAACATTGTTCACAAAATTCACATATCTCTCATCTAGTTTTATAAACTATTACACATATATGTAAATTTTGTAAACAATGTTACTAACACTTTATGGGATGAAGAAATGACAAACATAAAAGTTATAGATCTTGGTGAGTTGTACAACTTTGTTGTTGATGACTTTTTTTAGTTGAAATCATTTAGTATATGAAAATGTTGTTTGAAGTTGTCATATTTTCAAATTCAAATTCAAACTGTTCAAAAAAACGTTAATTAGAAAAATGACCAAAATAAAAGTTATAGATCTTGATGAGTTATATAACTTTGTTGATGACTTTTTTAGTTGAAATCATTTAGTATATGAAAATGTTGTTTGATGTTATTATATTTTCAAATTCAGATTCAAATTGTTCAAAAAAAACGTTATATAGACAAATGACCAAAATAAAAGTTATAGATCTTGATGAGTTATACAACTTTGTTGTTGATGACTTTTTTAGTTCAAATTATTTAGTATTTGAAAATGTTGTTTTAAAGTTGTCATATTTTCAAATTCAAATTCAAACTGTTCAAAAAAATATTATATAGAAAAATGACCAAAATAAAAGTTGTAAATATTGGTATGTTATACAACTATGTTGTAGATAATTTTTTTCGTTTGAAATCATTTAATATTTAAAAATGTTATTTGAAGTTGTCATATTTTCAAATTTAAATTCAAACTGTTCAAAAAAAAGTTATATAGAAAAATGACCAAAATAAAAGTTGTAAATCTTTATAAGTTATACAACTTTGTTGTTGATAATTTTTCCATTTGAAATCATTTACTACCCGAAAAATTATTTTGAATAATAAAATGAATTATTATACTACAGTTAATTATTTTGCTACATGTCAACTCAAAAATATAAACATTTCATATGACAAATGGAAAAAAAATACTAAGGCATATCAATCGGGCATTAGTATAGAGCCCATCACGAATAAGTCATCTGTGACGGGTCTAGTTGTTTCCGATTACCGATTGAGATATGGTCGCACAGACATGTTAGATAGTCATAAAACTCAGGCCCAACTTGGGACCCGATTGAGATATGTAATGTTATCTCAATCGGGCCTAAACTATGGCCCGTCACTTATAGGTATCATCCGTGACGGGCCTGAGTTTTATGCCTATCTAACATGTCTGTGCGACCATATCTCAATCGGACGATTTTTCGGTCCGTCACAAATGACTCATCCGTGATGGCCCACTAATTCCAGGCATGTTAGAGGCCGTCACGGATGGAAGGTTCTGTACTAGTGCGATTAATTGGCGCCACTTGTCACCAGAGAAGAAGCCATTGGTAGGTACTTCTACTCCATGCCATCACTGCATCACATGAGTTTGTAAAATGTTTCTTTCTTTCTTTCTTATATATGGACAAGATGAGCATACATGCTCTCTCACGCTTCCTACGGAAATCTCTCAAATTAGTGGCTTCCATATCGACTTGTTTTGCAAGGAATGCATGTTAAGAAGTAGGCATATGAGAGTTAAAAACACTATTGGTAGGCAATGTTGTATTTAAATTTTTTCAAAAAAATGGAGTGGGTGCGCTATGGGCTTCCTATTAGTGTGCCTTATGTTTCTAATCCAACAACATTCTTTAGACGATTCAGATCGCTGTGAGAAGTGTGGGGGAAGGGCTCTTTAGTCCCGGATTACAACCCTGTCCCAGGACACGCATCTTTAGATCCGTTTAAAATAACCGAGACTAAAGATCCATCAGTCATGTTGGTGTTACTAACAGGAACACCAACCACCAACCAGGACTAAAGTTTCTTTTTCATTGCTTTTTTGTTACTTGCATCTATTGATTTTGAGCACCAACGCCGTCACCCCCCAAATTCCCACAAATCATCCACAAATCATGTACAACAAAATCATCCACAATTCACAAGCTCATCAACAAAATCATCCACAATCCACAAATCATTCTCAAAAGAGTAAAATACACCGGCGGTCCTTAAACTTGTCAGGAGGTTTCACTTAGGTCCACGAACTTGCAAAGCGCATATTGAGGTCCCTAAACTTGGTTTATTGTATCATCCCAGTCCAAAGCCTCGTTTGACCATGGTCTTGCCTACGTGGCACGCCATGTGGACGATGACATGGAATTATTTAATTTTTTTTCTCCCTTCTTCCTTCTTTTTTCTCTTTCTTCCTTCTTTTTTCTCGGTGGTGAGAGGCGGCACTAGGGGAGGGGCTATCGTGGTGGTGCTTGGCGAGGCGCCAGCCGACTGGCGCGACGGAGGGAGGGCGGCGGAGGTGGGAAAGCCGGTGTGAGGAGGCCGTGGCCAGGGTCGGAGGCGAGCACGCAGCGGCAGAGAGCGCACGGGGGCGGCATCGATTGGGGGGGGGGAAGGACGGCGCGGCGATGCCAAACCACCGCATGCCATGGGTGCCGCCACTGCCTGCGGTTTCGCCGAGCCGTAAGTGCCGAAGGCGAGCGCGCGACGGGAGGAAGACATTGGCGCTGTGGGAGGAGGGGGACGGCGGCGACTTGGGGCAGGATGGTGGCGAGCCCCCGTGCCGGAGGCGAGCGCTGCGACAAGAGGGAGGCAGCAGCGCTGACGGGAGGAGGGGACCAGCGGCGCTGACGGAGGGAGGGGGACAGCGGCACTGGACGGGAGGGTGGAGACGGCGTCGACTCGGGGAGAGGACGGCCGCGCCGATAGCCGCCGCCCCGAGCTCCCCGTGCCGCCTCTCCCTTCCATTCGCTGCCGCCGTTTTCAGCCGCGAGCCGAGACAACGCCGCCGCCGAGCTTTCCTCTCCTCTCCCAGCTGCCACTCCTCTCTCACCGTCGACTCTCTCCTGCGCCGCCGCTAGTACCGACGAGCCACGCCTCCTCACACCGGTCGGCCGCTGCCTCTCCCCGCCTTCTTCGGATCTCAGCCGAGAAAAAAGAAGGAAGAAAGAGAAAAAAGAAGGAGAAGGGAGAAAAAATAAAAAAAATTCCATGTCATCTCCACGTGGCGTGCCACGTAGGCTAGACCACGGTCAAACGCGGCTTTGGACGGGATGAATACAATAAACCAAGTTTAGGGATCTCGATGTGCACTTTGCAAGTTCGTGGACCTAAGTGAACACCTGACAGTTTAGGCCCGCTGGTGCATTTTACTCTTCTCAAAATTATCCACAAAATGATCCCAAATCCTAAAAAAAAATCTACAATCACTTCACAAAATCTAAAAAAAACCACAAAGCCACAGCCGCCGCCGCTGCTGCTTCCGCCGGCCGCCACCGGCTCCCCTCCCGCTGGATCTGGCGGAGTGTGAACGCAGCAGAGATGTAACTAGAAGGGGGTGAATAGGCCTTTCTGAAAAATTACTCGTACAATCGCAGGGTCAAATTCAACAGAGGCCCGGAACCTCCTGGTGATGAACACCGGAAACTTCCGGGTGTGATGTGTAGGCGGAACTTCTGGAGTTTTGAGCCAGGAACTTCCGGGTGACATAATATATTGAAAACACAAGGAAATTTAGGTCCTAGCTAAGTAACTTCAAGGCACAGAGAAACACAGAGTACTACAGACACAACACCAGAAACATGCACAAGAGAGACAAATGAGATTTTTTCCCGAAGTTGGATCACACGGATCCTACTCTCTTGAGGTGCTCCAATGAGCCGGGTCTCGATTAACCCTTGCCTCACTTATGCAAAGATCCTAGAAAGAAGTCCACAGCCTTGAACCAACACCTCTAGGTCATTTTCTAGAATTGAGTGACCACCAAGATCAACTCACAATTCCTTCTAGAAAAGACACAAGTGCAAGTTGCTCTACTAGGAACATCTCTGAAAACTCAGCACAAGAATCTTTACTCACTTACCTTCGTTTCTTGCGGAGGTGAGAAAACCTTCACAAACTTCCCGGGACATCCACAAGATCTTTGGAAGTTCACAGGCAACACCTAACCTCTAGGAGAAGATCTCCAAGAGTAAATAAGCCCAGAGGTATCCAAAGTGCTCAATCAAACCTACTCCAAATCACTCTACACTCTCATCTATTCCTCAATCTCCAGATAGCTCTAGATTTGAGTGAGGAAGCAAAGGGACCTTGGGAAAGGCTAGAAAGCCCTAGGACTTGAAAGAACTGAAGTGGAATGGCCAAGGGTGAGCTGGGGGACAATATCCATTATAAACGGCTAGGTGACATCATCAACCGTTACTCACAAGTTTGAATGGAAACCTGCCAGGAAGTTCCGGGCCAAAGTGCTAGGAACTTCCGGGCAACACTTAGGAAAATCTCGCATATACTTCAGCGCCCGGAAGTTCCGAATAGAACACTTAGGGAGAAAAATCATTTTTCCAAAAAAATGATTCCAAAAATCTTTTTGACTCATGAATATGACTAAGAGCACTTTGTATACGCCTATAACCACACTGTGAAACCTCTCTAATAGTGACGTTTTTCCTAAACTCAATTTTGAAAGTGTAAATCCTACTCTAACCACCTTCGGTCCTTCTCGCTTTAGAACATCAAATTTGGGGGGGGGGGGCCAGTCTCCTAGCCATCACAACAGCTGAGACTAACTTCTGTGAATAAACTTGAATAACACGTTAGTCCCCTTTAACATCTTGTCATTAATCACTAAACCCACTCGGGGTTAAATGCATCTTCAAAAGGGGAGGCCGCCGCTCGCCACCTCGTGCACGCCGCCGCCTGCCGTGGCCTCGTTGTGCCGCCGAGCCGCTTCGCCGGCCAACGCCCGCCGTCGCCGTCGGAGGAGGAGGGGGGAGGGGGAGAGAGGGGAAGGGGAGGAGAGGGTGAGAAATGAGAGGAAGGAGGAGAAGGAGAGGAGAGATAAGGATGAGGGGGAAGGACGAGGCGCAGCTGCTTGGGGCAGCTGTTCGTGGATTTATAATTTTGGTCTGGTTGGTATAAACAACCGGACAAAAGATAAATGGGGTCTGACACGTTTTTGAACCAGGACTAAAATGATATTGAGTCCCGTTGGTGTTACCCACCGGGACTAAAGATCAAAGGTTTCCACTGGGCTTTTTACACCATGACAAAAATCTTTTTAGTCAACTGGGCAAGATCACTCGAGTGCACCCTTGTCATGGTTACGAATACAGCATACCTCTAATCCTACGACTTATGAATACGGATACAACATACCTTTGTATGTTATGATACATTTT
>CM020178.1:32426592-32454195 GCA_009805545.1 Oryza longistaminata | reverse complement strand
CCGCCGTCCGCGCCAGCGGCCGCCCGGGCTCGATCACCTGGGCTCGCTCGGGTATGGGAGGAGGAGGAGGTGGGGAGGGGGAGGAGAGGGGAAGGGGAGGAGAGGGAAGGAGGAGAGGAGGAGGAGATAAGGATGAGGGGGGAGGACGAGGCGCACTGCTTGGGGCAGCTGTTCGTGGATTTTATAATTTTGGTCCTGGTTGGTATAAACAACCGGGACAAAAGATAATGGGGTCTGACACGTTTTTGAACCAGGACTAAAAATGATATTGAGTCCCGGTTGGTGTTACCCACCGGGACTAAAGATCAAAAGGTTCCACTGGGCTTTTTAACCATGACTAAAAATCTTTTTAGTCAACTGGGCAAAGATCACTCAAGTGCACCTTTGTCATGGTTACGGATAAGACATACCTTCTATCCTACGACTTATGGAATATACGGATACAACATACCTTTGTATGTATGATACGTTTCCATATATGATAAAGAAATCGACAAGAGATTGTGGAAATAATCCTCATGGGCAAGTGAATAACATAATCCTAATCGGAGTGGATTGGGATTGTACTATATCGTGCTGGGTTTGGTATCTCCGAGTTCTACTTGGAGATCAAGGTAATTCACGGTATAAATACACACCCCCTGAAGGGTCCCAGGGTATCGAATCATAGCGCCAACACCACCACCATAGGCTACAATCCAGAGGACGTGAAGCCTACTTGCCGGGAGATCTTGTTGAAACAATCTCAACAAGGGTCTCGCTGGTAATCTCGGGATCAACTGTTCTTCATTGTAATCTGTGGTTTTCCATATCAATCTCATCAAAAATGGATTAGGGCTATTACCTTACGAGGGGCCTGAAGCAGTATAATCCTTGTTTTCTTGTTTGCTTGATGTCGTATCGTGTAGATTCTCGTACCAACGTACCCCAATACCCTATACATCTGGTCTACGGGTATCCCCCGTCAACAACCCTATACTAATCTAATTCCCTCCTTCCTCTCCCTCTTCCCAATCCCATCTCAATGAGAATGCTCACGCTGTCACATTGCACGACTCATGGCTATGCCTCTCTCCACCCCACTTCCTTCCGTACATCGGGAACCCCCACTGATCGTGACCTCTCAAATGTCTTCCTCCCTTCCTTCTTCTCCACACACCATCTCACTAGTCTTCTTCCATTCCGATGCCTTTCCTCTATCATGCCTCTCCTGCCCCGGTCTATCGCCGTAACCCCTCTCCCTAACCAATCCAACAAATCACCCCTGCCTCTAGCGCTGCCCCAATCACCGTCCTCCATCCCTACAGCTCTAGCGCCACCGCGACACCTCATCACCTACTTGTCTCCACCGCCTGCTACCCATTGCCTATCTTTCTCCATCCAGGCCATCCCTTTAACATCACCCTCACTCACTGCCCCATACCCCGTACCATCTCTTGGTTTGCGAATCTTAGATAGCTTGCTGGAGTTGGGTATCCTTGTTACGAAACCGGCTCCCAAAACACCATTAGAAACCAAACACGGAAAAAACGCAATAGGAGATCCAAACACGATGACAACATTGAGGTACAATATTTGATAACAGGGTTTAACTGAAGCCTGCATCTCTGGGCCACTAATTACGGGTGCTTCTGTCCGATCCAACATAATTACAGCATATCAGAGTCACAACAACCCTCTGGTGAACACCGCCTGCAGCCGCTACCTCTCACCTATGGTAAGTTGCCATGCAGTTACAACAGGTCCATCCATCTATTTAAGAGATAGCCTAGGATAGAGTTGGACTCTTAATCTATTTCTACATCTAGTACAACTCCAAGTCCTAAACTGTAACTGACTTTGTATATATATTTGACACAAACTCTAACAAACTCCACCTTGATGAATATGCCACACCATTCAACACAAACTCTAGCAACCTTCACCTTGGGTGTCCTTGTTACTTATAAGAACCTCCGTGTATCTAGACTTTGTTGTTTCCCTTCCTCTGCTCAGGCCGAGCCGCATGACAAGCCTAAGCAAGGCTCATAGCCTCCACCTCTTGGAGCCAGCCGCGCCAAGCACCGCCGCCTACACATGCTGCTAGCCTGAAGCCATGCACCATTGCCCTAGCTCATCGCCAGCAAACTACCTCCACCCATGTAATCAGGTTCGGTCCACTCTTGTTTTAGTGATTTGCTCAATTGTTATATTTGCAATCCCGTGGAATAGCTTATTATATTTACTAGTTGGCACCTGCGACTTTGCCGTGGGTTTTGTAGTTTTATCGTCAAACAAAATCATAGTTTTAAATGGTTAGGTGCAAATCTATGTACATACAAAATATATGATAATGTGGATTTATATATGTCTTATGTTATTACAATACAATTCAGGCTTTATTTTTCCAAGCGTCATTATGTATTGTTATAATATATGAATATTATTTTCATACGCAATATGGTTTCGTTATAGTTAGATAATTTGCATTTCTCTACTTCACTCAAGTTCTTTCTGAAAATAGATTCAGGTAACGATACCTAATAATTATATGCTATCTTATCATGCATAATAAAACAAAACAGTGAAACACACATATTAAACAATAATCACATAATAAACAATAATTTGAGTTGTATTCGGAAAACATGGTGTTATGCACAAAATATGTAACAGTGCTATGTGTGACAGTGAGGTAGAGCAAAGGGAGGTGAATGGATAACTAATAAATGATTGAATTGGATGAATAAGTAGTTTCTTGATCCAATGGTTATTATCTTTATACTAATATGATCTAATGGCTTAAAATTATTGATAATGTGGCTTCCTGCATGTCTTACTTTATAGGAATAAATACCCCTTAGTGGGTTCCAACTATATAGGAAGATAGGATTTGGGAGATTGGTTCGATTTAGAGTCCAAAACAAAACCATGTCCTCCCAATTTCATGTTGAACTAGGTCCCCAACTTTGCTTCCTCCATGCATAGCCTGGTAGGACTCGAGGTCCGAGTCTATTCCCTGTGCCTGCACAAGCCGAGTCAATCTCCTACAAAATCCTGACTCGAACAGAGTCGTTCTGCTACCTCTAGACTCTGGTCATCTCTATGGTCTTTGGCTTTGACATGCGACCATGCACACTGCCACCTCTCATGACCTCCTCAGCCTCCACGCACTTGTACAACCTCTAGTGCAATGCAGCCACCCGGCAACTCCGTCCAATCTCACCATCAATGAATACCATCCTTTGTTGCAACCAATGCAAGTTGTCGTGTTAACATGATTGAACTTGTACTTTGATGGTCAGAATTGGCTATCCTTAGCTTGATTTTGCCGCTTGTCATATGTACGCTTTCTCTGTAGTAGTCCATCACACAAATACCTCGTCAACACCTCCAAACCAGCCTCTACGAACCACCTGCTCTGACTTCCAATTGAACGCCATGAATCTAGTCACGAGCTGAAGCTGACAAATCGCATGTCATCTTCCCAGCCACCGAACGACCCAAGTGCTATGTCTAGTCATCTCCCTGTCGAATACAGTTCACCGAAAGGCCCGGGCCACCCAATCCAGAGCATTTGATTCCACCAATCGAGAGCGCCGACCTCCTTTAGCTTCAATTGACCTGAGGATGTGGCTACACGCCTTCCTATTGGGAGTAGCTCACCAAAAAATTCGAGCCACTTGTCGAAAGTGTCAAATTCCACCGAATGGTTTGTGTTAACAGTGCAATTTGGTAAGCCCAAAGTAATCATCGGCTTAGAGTCAGCATCGGCTTCGAAGTCCTGAGATTAGCCGATTGGAGTTATCAAGTCTTCAGTTGTCGGATTCTAGCTATATTCGGTTAAGGAAATTGATCTACTAAAGGAAGCTTATCCAGAAGAGACCGAGTTCAAAGAGAATGCCACACAGCAAATATGCAAGTGCACAGGATAACAAAGGAAGGCATAATAAAGCTCATTTGCATAAACAGCATTTAATAAATATTTAAGAGAATAATAAAACAGTTGAATAATTGATCAGTATTAGATAACACCATACAACACACCCGTGTTGCATAGGCCCAACCTCATCTGAACAACCAACCCCGGTTGTACAAATCAAACCTCCATACCAGGAATATACCATTCCAAACCAGGAGTCAAATTAATTAACACAACATTATCATTAATGAGTAGTGTGAGACTAATCACGAAAAACATTGCTCAACTCACCCATAACCGCGGGCACGGCTATTCGAATAGTTTTACTCTGATCAGAGGTGTACCACTGTACCCACAAGACACAATCCCACAACATGTCACCATGCGCCTCAGCACCACCACGGTACCTCGGAAAGGAACTGTGACAATACCCCTCGCACAACACAACTCACCACAGTTCATGTTTAGAACCATAATCTCTAGCCTGCTTCTTGATTGCCAATAAGGGTTTGATCGGGGTTTCAGCCGATGAGTTATCTAGACGTTGCATCGGCTTACGAGGATTGCATACATATTAGGTTTAGCCGATCGCAACAAAGGTTTCACTGTTTAATCTAATCTTGTGGATTTTATGACATCGGACCACCAGCCGATGTATGCTTTAACCGTCGGATCAGTGCTTGTTCTATTATATCATATTGCTAAGCCGATTGGTTTATACTGGATTATATTGTTATTTTATTACATCATCATCAGCCGATTGTCTTTATATCAGTATCTACATTGGATATACAGCCGATTGCTTAAACCCTATCGCTATCGGCTGGTATCGGCATCGGCTATTATCGGATATTGGCTAGAACTACTACATCGGCTTTTCAGCTGATCGGCTATTTGATCTACTGTTTATATATCTTGTCAGTTGTAGCATCAAACTGACTGGCACGTCTGCATCTCATCAACCTTTTGACCTGCACTGGAGTTAAGCGGATCTCCCAGGCCAGTGTGTGTTTTTCGCATTAACAGTTTGCCAATTGCTTCTGCGTCATCAATTGCTTCTAGTCATCTCACTGTTAAAAGCTTGAAGGCAGCCATTGAACGGTTCAAATCGCCACCTGAAGTATTCGATCCACAGATCCACCGACGCTCCACCTTGTGCACATGTCCCTCCCTGGGCATAACCTGCGAGCGGCGCACTGTGGGGCACCTCATCACGCCTCTATCAATGGATCTCCTGCAGGTTTTGATACCATTTGTTAGAATGCACAGCCAAACCCACCAACGGAAGACCACCCAAGTCACATTGGACCTGCTCCACCATAGACCCAACCGAAATCACAACTTTAGGTTCTGGATCTACACAACTCAAATGACTAGTTTTATTCGACACAAACTCTAACAGGAGTCTCATCAGCACCAATGCTCGGTTTTGCCATCACCATCGCCTGTGAGGCCTCCATCTTCCTCCCTTTGTGATCTCCTGTCTTCTTGCCTCACCCACATACACGCCATCTAAGATGGAGAGAATGAGCACCCCAAATTTCATCGACGGATGAATAGCAAAGATGACGTCCTAAACATATCAAAACATGCCTATAGGCTACCTAGTACTCTACTTAATTATAGTTCATATAAAGCTAAAACAACTAGAAGTTCAAATCCTTCCAGGGTGTCGTATACAGTATTGTGCACCCATGGCAGGGACATGACCGACGACAAATGCTACAGCGGAACAGGCTGGTGTTTAGGGTTGAGAGGGTGAGGGAGCCTCTCCTCTTGGTGTGCACTGTTCTGCCCCTAGCTCCCTCAGATGCTCGTCAGATATATAGGTGGCCCTCACCGTAGCGGCACAACGCTATGTCCCTTCCGACATCCGGTCAAACGTCCGATGTGACACACGAAAAAAAAATTTTCCCCAACTAAACACGCCCTAAAGCTAAAACAACTAGAAGTTCAAATCCTTCCAGGGTGTCGTATACAGTAGTGCGCACCCATGGCAGGGACATGACCGACGACAAATGGTACAGTGGAACACGCTGGTGTTTAGGGTTGAGAGGGTGAGGGAGCCTCTCCTCTTGGTGTGCACTGTTCTGCCCCTAGCTCCCTCAGATGCTCGTCAGATAGGTGGCCCTCACCGTAGCGGCACAACGCTATGTAGCTGTACTGGCAAGTGTGTGGTCACACTCTCAGACTACAGACACATCTCAGTGTCCAAAAGCTGAAGACGACATGGTGAAAACTGAAAAGAGATTGATTTTCGATGAGACCATGTTGTTGCCAAGAAGAATTCTGCAGGTTCGAATAAGTTAAATCAGGTTTGATCCATAGTGATCGATCGATCTGTCCAATCTCCATCGATGATCGATCAGTATATGCGGCGGATTCACCTTGCCGTACGTTATAGCTACTAACAAACAAACAACAGAGTCATTCAGAAATCACAAGCTGTGCCTCAACCACATGGGTCCATGTAATAGGATCGCCCCGACGCGGTGGTTGCACGAACAGAATATGGGCGGCATTATTGTCGCCGGCCAAAAGCAGGAGCATCTGCAAAGCCAGATCGGGGTTAATTAAGTTGATCACAACACGATCGAGCCAGGAGCTAAAGCCGTAGTACGTGCACCAGCACAGCCTCACTGTAGAAGTCGTCACACTGTCACTGGTTAGTGCTCACTAGCTACCTCCTTTCGGTCCTTCCTTGCATAAATGGAGCTAGCTAGCTCATGGCGTAGTTCTTTTCTTTAGGTCTTTTCTTTTGTTATACGTTTTAGTTACGGTGAAATCTACTGTGGGAACTCGTTTGCATATATATATTTTTAAAAAATCATGAGCTGCAATTAAGAGTACGGTCATCTGAAGTTAGCATGCTAGTTTTTTAAAAGAGATTTCTTATACGATTCCTTCTGTATTTACAAAAAGCAAATGATCTTAAAAACCGACTCAAATACGGATCTGTATTTCTAAAAACGAACAAATTTAAAAACCAACTCATGCTCGGACGACGTACCAAAATACCGGTAAAAACATCTTCAATTTTTATAATAGTAGAGAAATGAAAAGGCTGTTTGGGAAAATTGCTTTTTCAAGTAATGTCAGACTATATGGTTATGTACTTATGTCTATCGAAATCATTAAAAACATACAGTTAATTAATTAAACTGAAGAACACACACAGATGGCCATCAACGTCGTCCTTAACATTAATTGATCCTACCAATGAGAGCAGGGTTGGGACCAAGAACATAGAAATAATAGGCACGAGCGAAGAGGGGGCTAGCAATTGTGCTCGATTAAGTCCCAAAATCAATGTGAGCGATGCCCTTGTCTCTGGGGCTCTAAATTCGGTCGAGCTGGCCGCCGCACAACGCCTAACCAACTGTCACAATGCTCGCAACCACGATCGAATGAGACGTGTCGTATATGTGTGTGGTTGTACAGATGCTTTCGAGATAGTGTAGTACGTTTCCCAGCTTCCAGGCTTAATTAACAACGACTGAGGCGACTGATGAATGATGATAGGCTGCGAGTATAGATGTTGTTGATAGAAGTAATTGCATCACGCAGAAAGGGAGAGAGATACTTGTACGTAGCTAGCTTATCGGTAGTAGTACGTACTACCAATAATGGTCGTCTCAAGTGGTGCAGATATGCGCAGCTATCTTAGGGGTGTGTTTAGATATAGAGGTGTAAAGTTTTATCGTGTTACATCGGGTATTATATAGGGTGTCGCCATGGGCGGAGCTAGAACAAAAACGAAGGGGGGTTCCACTCGCTTGTTTTACTCTGGTTTGAATCAAATTTAGCTTGATATGGGTGCCTAAGTTTAAAATAACGGGGTATATATATGGTGAAAATAGATAAAGTATAGGTAAAAAGTTTTTTTAACCGGGTTCCTGGGCACCCCCCTAATTATACTAGCTCGGCCCCTGGGTGTCGCGTGGGTGTTTGGACACTAATAAGAAAACTAATTATAGAATCCGTTAGTAAACCGCGAGACGAATTTATTAAGGAAATGTTTACTGTAGCACCACATTGTTAAATTATGGAGCAATTAGGCTTAAAAGAATCGTCTCGTAAATTAGTCGCAATCTATGCAATTAGTTATTTTTAGCCTATATTTAATACTTCATGGAGACGTTCAAACGTTCCGTATGAGGATAAAAAATTTTCAGGTGGGACTAAACAGGTCCTTAATTTCTTCTCCAGCTAAACTCTACTCGTTCTAGAGGTTGTGTTAGTCATGTCAGTAGATAGCTTTGTTGCTTTCGGTTCCGGTTTGGTTTAATTTGATGGTTGCCAAGCTTAATTAATTAGGCTTTGACCTTCTACCTGCTTCTGTAGAGGCTTTTGTATCTACAATAGTTGTTTTATGTTATAAAGATTTTTGATAGACAATACTAGTTGAAAAATAGATCGTTTGAGATGTGACTGATAATAAGTCATAAAAACGCTAGAGCAATGGAAATAACTTGGAGGTAAAACATTTTTTTTTACGGGTAAACGGCAGGAGCTCTGCCAATTTCATTATAGAAGAAGAAGAAGAGAAATAGAGTTTTTACAAACTATGGAAAACAAGAGGAAACCATAGATCCCCGGGAAATAAGAAAAAACAGATGGGAGGATTTTCGGGCAATGCATAGCAACCAAAAAGAGGAACCAGGTACTAGTCATCTAGATTATGAGCTCCGTCATAGGCTTTGCACATGGCGATGATGAAGTCAACGACTTACGGTACTGTGTGTAGGCACCGTTGAAGATCCTTGCATTTCGTTGAAGCTAAATACCTCAGGTTGGTGTAGATGAAGAGGCCATCAAAACTTCTTCTTTGATCCTTGATCATTTCTCTTCTGCACGCTGTCCACCAGCTAAGCATATCCCCATTGAAGGAGGAAGCCATAGGCATATGAAGCCCAGCTTTCTGCCAGGCGCAATCCATGAGTAGGTGAGTGGCTATCTCTAGCTGCACTCCACAGAGTGGGCAAATGTGGCTGTTATCCCAGCCGCAGACTAGGAGCTTGTCCGCCGTGAGAATCTTTCTATGGACCATGAGCCAACCGAAGAACTTGCATTTATTTTCAGTCTTGAGGTAAAACATTTGTATCTGTGTTATTAGATGTTTAAAAGCGAATGTTGAAAAATAAATTACAATGGAAGAACTCTAAATTCAATTGTAAAGTTAATTTTTTTGTTGGAGCTAATAAGCTACTCCATCTAATTTTATAATTTTTGTTGTTTTGGGTAATCTTGATTGAGATCAAATTTTTTTAACTTTGACTATCAACAGCTTTCAAAATATTTAGTATAATGACACTAGAAACATATATAGATTTTTTTATGAAATACTATAATAAAAAATAAAAATTATATATATATATATATATATATTAATGGGAAAATGTATTAAAAATATATTTTAAATATCATATCATAATTTAAAACGTTAAGAATTATAAAGAGAACATCAGCAAAGAGGAAAAAAAATAGTAAACAGCATTGATAAAACGGTCTAACCAACCCCAGGGCAACGGAGGACAAAAATAAACTACTGAACATACCGGAAGCAGCTACCGAAAACGGGGTCACTAAGCAGATCCTGCTCTGTATGCTTTCGATTATATTTAGGGCTCGTTTGGATTGAAGCTAATTCTTCTCTTATCGTACTTTTGACAACATTAAACTTTTTGCCAAACCAAAGTTTTGACAACTTTACATCAATTTCTATCAACACAAGTATAAATTAATGCTATTCTATTAAATAGGATTTGCCACTGCCGAAATATTATAAGGGATAAAAATTGACATCAAAACCAAAAAGGAAGCCTGAATATAATCTTCTTCCTTTCTTGTTAATTAAAAGATATATATACACGACCAGTTAATATTGTAGTAATAAGTTCAGAAGTTTACTGGAATTTAATCAGTTCCAATATTACAAAACTCAGTTCCTATTAAAAATCGAACTCTCGAGTGCAGATGCAGCAGTGTGTGGCCCGCCCATGCTGCATCATACTATGCATGTTCATCCAGCAGTATTCAGGCTGCAGGCATATGCCGACGACGTGGCATATGCTCTGGATCCGTCCCCATCCCCACGTTACGTGCCCATCGCCGGCCGGCTGCCCAACCATGCGCCATACGTACGACGTCGGCCGTCGTGTCCATCGCCACGGTCCCAAATTCCCAACGCAGCAGCGGCAACACATAAATGTAACTTAATGGCTTCAATTCACTCAAATATTTTCATTTTCTGTTTCAATAGCATGGAGGAATTTCTAGGCCTATCTCTGCATGCATTTGCGTGACTTCGGTGGCGGAACCAGAAAATTAGTTCGTTAGTGTTATAACGTGTTTAGCGATATCATATAGTGTGCTAATTATACATAGACCATAGTGTCATAAAATATAGATAAGCAGTTTAAGCATGATTTCGCTGAAAGTCGTCGTGTCGCCTGACACCAGTGCATGACTCCATGGTTGCGCGACATTCATGCACGATATGGGATGCATGGTATTACAGCCAGCTCTGGAACATGCATATGCAGGGTACTGACGGAGTGCAGCGAAAGAGGTAGCGATCGATCAGATGAATCAACACACGGAAGCCTGGGTAAATTAACAATCCGTGAAACTAAAACCACTACTAGTAGTGTTGAGCTCAGGTCAGCTTAACCCAACCTTTCCAATCCAGCTATGGATGATCACGTCGGAAACGACATTATTTATTTTTATTTTTTTTATAGAAGTGGTATCAGTATATTTAGTTACAATTTCAATATGATGCAGAGGAAAAATAAATAAATTTTACAGTGAAAAACAATCAAAAACTATTATTAGTTGGTTATTATTGTTGTTTACGGAAACGAAAACAGCATTGATATGGTCGGAAATTTTTCGTATCATTTTCCATCTATAATTCCAACAACGCGGCCGGCCGAGGCCTCGGGTGGCCGCGCGACGATCTGGTGGAGGCCCAGCCCATGACTCCAAGAGATGCAGTACGGCCCAGTACCTGCATGCAGGCTGCAGAGAAGCCGCGCGCACGTGAATTCGCGCGTGAGGGCCACCGTCTGTTGCGAGCTCCCGATGTCGGCCGGCCGAGACTATACATACAGACATGGAAAAAGTACACCGAAGGTCCCTCAACTTGTCATCAAATTACAAAATCGTCCTTAAACCGTAAAACCGGATGCAAGGCATCCCCAGCTTACAAAACCAGTACAAACTAGATCCCTTAGCGGTTTTGACTCCGGTTTTATCTGACGTGGCAGCTGACTCAGCGTGGGCCTCACACGTCAGACCTAGTCATCATCTCCTTCCCCTCTTCTATCTGTTTCTCCTCTCTTTCTCAGTTTTCTCCTCATGCCGCCTGGCGGTGTGGCGACGCGGAAGAAGGGGCGACATGGCGGCGGCGGGCCGGGAGCAGGCGGGCAGTGGGTGGCGGGAGGAGGCGCAGCGCGGCCGCCACCATGGTGACAGCGAAGACGAGGATGTCCACGGCCACCGCCGCCGCCACCATGGTGACAGCGAAGACGAGGATGTCCACGGCCACCGCCGCCGCCACCATGGTGACAGCGAAGACGAGGATGTCCACGGCCACCGCCGCCGCCACCATGGTGACAGCGAAGACGAGGATGTCCACGGCCCACGGGGAGGGCGTGGCCGTCCGCGGTGCACTGGATCCCGACCTCCACCGACCGCATCATCACCGCCGAGAAGCGGCTCCTCTCCATAGTCAAGTATGGCTCGCTCTCTCTCTCTCTCTCTCCTTCCACCCCCAATTTTTATTCCCCCTTCATCCGATTAATTCAATTTTATGGACTATCCACAAGTTCGTGTTCGCTCGTAAAGCCCGAGCTTTTGACCACACGGACAACGAATTTCTTAATCGTGGTGTTACTTTGGGATTAGTGTTAACAGTGAAATTTGGTAAGCCCCTAAGAGAATTATCACATCGCCAATAGTCGGGTTCCTGCTATATTTGGTTAAGGAAATTAATCTATTAAAAGAAGCTTATCCAGAAGTGGTCGAGTTCAAGGAGGATGCGGCATAGCAAGTTATCTATTAATTAGAAATAGTTTATTAGTTTCATTTTATCTTTAGGAAAGTGTGTTTAGTGTCTTATAAAGACTTATATTTTTCTTTTGTCTCTAGGAAAGTTTTTTTCTTGTCCTACAAGGACTAGTATCTCTCCATGGGTAAATATGTACACCCGGGGTCATTGTAAACGATATATATCTCCACGATCAATATAATTCGGTGCATCGCCACGTTTTTCCTTTTATACTTTATTTTATCATCCGGCGGGACTTGGCACCTGACGCGGGGCTGCATCGTTTTTCGATCTCCGGCGAAGGGTAAGTCCAATGTTCCACTGGCCCAGGCAATTGTATTGTCTACGTTGGCGTCGTTCAAGGCTGCATCAGTACATTCGACCTCTTGGATTGCTCTGGTTTGGATGATATATTTGTCTGCTTATTTATCATATGTTTTAGTTAATCTAGTCTTAGTATCTCAAATTGGCTCTATTGGTTGTCTCTCGCTTTAGGGTTTCTGCCGGTATCGGCTAAATTGATTTACTAGATTAGATTAGCTAAGGCATCTACCACCCTGAAACTCAGTCAACGGCTTGATTGTCTAGATATTGTGTTTCTTTTCATACTTAGTGCTGTATCAGTTAAGTTTGATCTACTAAGTCGTGTTTAGAACCATAATCTCTAGCCTGCTTCTTGACTGCTAATAAGGGTTTCATCGACGTTTCAGCCGATGATTTATCTGGATATTGCATCGGCTTATAAGGATTACATACAAGTTGGATTTATCCGATGGCAACAAAGATTTTACTGTTTAATCTAATCTTGTGGATTATATGACATCGGATCTCTAGCCGATGTATACTTTAACCTTCGGATCAGTGCTTATTCTATCATGTCATTGTTAGCCGATTGGTTTTTACTGAATTATATTGTTGTTATATTATATTATCATCAGCCGATTGCCTTAATATTGGCATTTACATCCAGTGTCAGAATATAACTAAGTCACAGGGAACGTGGAACGTGGGTGAGTTCCTCGTCCCGGGAATTTCGTCCCGGAACGAGGAACGGGAACGAAGCGGAACTTCGTTCCGAAAACGGAGGGGTCGTCGTTCCCATGGCGTGGCACGACGATGGAGGAACGAGAAGGTTGTGGGATGGAGGAACGAAGTACGTTGAGCTAAAAATGAGAAGGGGGACTGGGGGACTCACCGGATCTCTTGTCGCTCCTTCGCTGCTCACCGTCGTCATGCCCCGAGGTTCCTCCGCCAGCACACGCCGCCGCTGTCGAGCAGGGAAGAGGACTGCCGTCGTCGAGCAGGGGAGAGGGCTGCACTGCTTCTGCCCACCGCACAACGGCGCCGTCGTCGCGACGCTCCAGCAGTGCTGCAGCTGCTGCTGCTCCACCGCGCAGCGGCGCCGCTGTCGCATGAGGGTGGCGGCTAGGTCTGGAAGAGATGGGGAAACGACGGTCTGGGATGGGCGGCGGCTGGTTTTCTTTCGGGATGGGCTGCTGGGTTGCAGTTCACGGCCCAAAAACGTTTCAACGGCCCAAAAACGTTTCAGGTTCAGATGACTTAGGCTGGGAAAAAACTAATGTAACAAAAAGAGAGCAAAACCAGGAGCGCCATTCAGTTTGAAGATGCACGTCTATACTACTGTGATGACATATATTGCTTGTTTCAAACATGTTCCTCAAATAGGGTATAACGTTCCGGATTATCGTTCCGAACATGCTAGTATCTCTCTCTCTCTCTCTCTCTCTCTCCTTCCACCCCCAATTTTTCTTCCCCTTCCTCCGATTAATTCAATTTGATGGACTATCCACAAGTTCGTGTTCGCTCGTAAAGCCCGAGCTTTTGACCACACGGACAACGAATTGCTTAATCATGGTGTTACTTTGGGATTAGTATTAACAGTGAAATTTGGTAAGCCCCTAAGAGAATTATCACATCGCCAATAGTCGGGTTCCTGCTATATTCGGTTAAGGAAATTAATCTATTAAAAGAAGCTTATCCAAAAGTGGTCAAGTTCAAGGAGGATGCGGCATGGCAAGTTATTTATTAATTAGGAATAGTTTATTAGTTTCCTTTTATCTTTAGGAAAGTGTGTTTAGTGTCCTATAAAGACTTTATGTTTTCCTTTTGCCTCTAGGAAAGTTTCTTTCTTATCCTATAAGGACTAGTATCTCCCCATGGGTAAATATGTACACCCGGGATCATTGTAAACGATATATATCTCCACGATCAATACAATTCGGCGCATTGCCACGTTTTACCTTTTCTACTTTATTTTATCATCCGGCAGGACTTGGCACCTGACGCGAGGCTGCATCGTTTTTCGATCTCCGGCGAAGGGTAAGTCCAATGTTCCGCCGGACCAGGCAATTGTATCGTCTACGTTGGCGTCGTTCAAGGCTGCATCAGTGCATTCGACCTCTTGGATTGCTCTGGTTTAGATGATATATCTGTCTGCCTATTTATCATATGTTTTAATTAATCTAGTCTTAGTATCTCAATTTAGCTCTATTGGTTGTCTCTCGCTTTAGGGTTTCTGCCGGTATCGGCTAAATTGTTTTACTAGATTAGATTAGTTAAGGCATCTACCACCCTGAAAATCAGTCAATAGCTTGATTGTCTAGATATTGTGTTTCTTTTCATACTTAGTGCTGTATCAGTTAAGTTTGATCTACTAAGTCATGTTTAGAACCATAATCTCTAGCCTGCTTCTTGACTGCTAATAAGGGTTTCATCGGGGTTTCAGCCGATGAGTTATCTGGATATTGCATCGGCTTACAAGGATTACATACAAGCTGGATTGAGCAGATGGCAACAAAGATTTTACTGTTTAATCTAATCTTGTGGATTTTATAACATCGGACCTCTAGCCGATGTATGCTTTAACCTTCGGATCAGTGCTTATTCTATCATGTCATTGTTAGCCGATTGGTTTCTACTGGATTATATTGTTGTTATATTATATTATCATCAGCCGATTGACTTTATATTGGTATTTACATCAATTGTCAGAATATACATTGGACATATGGCCGATAGCTCGAAACCCTATTGCTATCGGCTGGTATCGGCATCGGTTGGAATTACTCCATCGACTTGACAGCTAATCGGCTTATTGATCTGTTATTTCTATATCTTGTCAGTTGCAGAATCAAACTGACTGGCACGTCCGCATCTCATCAACCTTTGGACCTGCACTGGAGCTAAGCAGATCTTCCAGGCCAGTGTGTGTTTTTTGCATCAACAATTGGGTAGGCACTACGCAGAGGTGGACGCACCGTGACAATACTGTGAGTTTGGCGCAGTGGCTGCAGTCGACGGACGCACCGTTGCAGCCGGGCGCAGGTGCGCGCACTGTTGCAGCCATCGATGAGCTTCTTAGCTAGACGGACAAGCCGAAAACGAAGCCGAGGCCATGCCCTTTCTCGTGGTGGCGGCATCATTATCGACGCAGTTGCTACTGCTGCCGCCTCTGCGGCTCGTGGCTCACAGCGCGGCCCTTCCACAACAGCCCCCCGGCCGCTGCGGCCTTCGCAGTAGCACTGCTTCCAAGTTCAGACCCCCGACATCGCATCCTCCGCTTCCCCGTGAGCCTTGCCGCCGCTCTCGGCGGACTAGAAGTTGCCCTCATCGTCGGAACCTGAACCGGAATCCGCGGCGTCGGAGAAGCAGGCGAGGCCCTAGGACTCCAGGAGGGAGAGCACCTCCCCCTCGGCACGCTCCGCCTTCCGGCGATGCGCAGTCACCGCCCGTAGCTGCTCCGCCACCTGCAACAGCAGCGGCACCGTGAGCCAGAGAGAAATGTGGTCGAGAGGAATAGACAAGCAGCAGCACCGGCCGGGGAACGCTCCGCCTTCCGCCGCTCCTCCTCCATCGCTCGTTGCTCGCGCACAGCTCTTCCTCCGCCTCCCACCGCCCGCCTGCTCCCGGCCCGCCGCCGCCGTGTCGCCGTGCCCCCACACCGCCCGTCGCTGGCTTCCCTGTCCCACCTCACCCCACCAGCCGGCCGGCATGAGGAGAAAACTAAGAGAGAGAAAGGAGGAAGAGAGAGAAGAAAGTAAAGACATGATGAGGTGGTCACCCTGAGTGTGGGGCCCACATAGGTCCCACGCTGAGTCAGCTACCACGTCGGATAAAACCGGAGTCAAAACCACCGAGGGACCTAGTTTATACTGGTTTTTTAAGTTGGGGGATGCGTTGTATCCGGTTTTGCGGTTCAAGGATGATTTTGTAATTCGGTGACAAGTTGAGGGACCTTCGGTGTACTTTTTCCTACAGATATATACCGTTCGGTTGCCACAGGTTTTCATGTGAAGATGGACTCGTTTTGGGCTGGCCCCTGTTTATATGTCAGCTGTAGCAATCGGCCGTTTGGACTATACAGTACTGTAATAAGTTGTTGGTTACACCTGTAAGGAGATAAGTCTACTTGCCCTTCCTTATCTTTACACCGAGTTTAATCGACATTCCTAAAGCACAATACTAGAAATTTTATAACCCCTTAACTTGCAAAACCAAGTTAAATTGGGTCCCATGGTAGCATGGATATCTATTTTTGTTGATATGGCATCCTAGTTAGTAAAAAGAAAATAAAAAAAATATGTGGGGCCCATGTGCAAGTGAGAAGAAAAAATATGCAGGGCCCGTGTGTTAGCGCCCACTTCTTTCTTTCCTTTTCTTTCGAACCACACACGCTGCTCAGGTGTTGTCAACGAGGGAGGCGGATAGCAAGCATGTACAAGCTTGAGCTCGCCCGGCCTCTAGGAAGGTGGAGGCAAGAGAGGGAGGGAGAGGCAGCTGGCGAGCCTTGGAGGGAGGGGGAGGCAGCCAACAAGCCCATCTAAACTCGAGCTTTGGCCGGTCTCCACGCGAGGAAGGCGGGAGAGGAAGGGGGAGACGGCTAGCGAGCCCATCCGAGCTCGATTTCACCCGACCTTCGTCAGAGGGGAGGCCGAACTCGTCGTTACCCCCATGCCCCTAGGCTCCATGTGGGTCTCCAGCACCCGTGCACAGATTTGAGACAACCATCGTCGTTAGCACCCTCCACTGGCTCATTATCCAGGTACATCGTCCCGCTTACACCATCCGGTTTAGTTGCTTCGTAGTTCATTTTGGGGTCTTAGTACATCAACTCGGTCTATAGTGACTGTTGTAGGGTTTTGGCTAGCAGCATGTGTGTAGGGTGTGGCAGTAGATCTACTTGGTATTTAGTTTAGGGTTTAGGGTTTCCGATGGCAGGATATATTGTTTGGCAACAAATCTACTCGGTTTCTTGTCTAGGGTAGGGTTTTGACCTACACTGTGACAGAGTGGACCTCTCTAGCTTGTATGAGGATGGTTCTTCGTTTATTGCTCATTTGGGTTTCGATACTCTTTTTTCCTCAGTGTTTAGGGTTTCCGCTGTCAGTATATGGGGTGCCAATAGATCTACTTGGTTTGTTTCCTAAGGTTTAGAGTTTTGACATGCAATGGCTTGTATACATTATTAGTTGATTATTTTGTCAAACTTGGACGGTTTAGCGCCTATACTAACCAACTAAGATGCAACAAGATCATGTTGAACTGGAATTGTGTTAATTTTTGGTAGAGCGGGGTTCAGTCAGGAAGTTTATGTTCACTACATAGGAGCATGCATACAATATGAGGGTTTTTTTTTTCCAAATTATGACATAATGGTAGTCACGAACATCTCCACGTGGTTTGGACAATATAGTTTTAGAAGATGTCGTTGACCTAGAATTACGTTATTTTTTTTGACAATGTTAGTTGGTTAATTATCAAATTATCACATATTGTAGAGTACGATGCACTAAGAAAATTGCTTCATATCTATTTGTTTTTTCTTACTTTTTAGAATGGCCGACATCTTAATTGATGAGGAATACGTGTTGCATTCTTTCGAATTATATTGATAGTAATAGTAATTGTATTTGTCCTATCTGTAGGGTGAAGCTCTTAAGGTGCTAACAGAAACTAGCTTGCAATACATCTCATGTCAGGTGATGAATGAGCTTGGCTATATTCACTCTAAGCTTATCCCTATTTGATTGACTACAAGCTCAAGTCGTAAATCTATTTTAATTTGGATTACCACCAATTTACAGTTTTCAGAGATGTAAAGGATCGGTATGTTGAAGCAAAAGTTGCTCTCATACATGCATTACTAACTGTTGAGGACATTTTTTAAGTTGACATCGTAGATAGTAATTACACATTATATCTTATACGATTCAGGGGTGCAGATTGAGGGCCTATTTGGGGACCTTCAAATTCGGAGAAGCAGCTAGTTCGTAGCCAGCTTCTAAGAATTTAGAAAAGCTGAATTTCTTAGCTTTTGGCTTCCAGTTCATTTTCTAGATTCTACAACTATAGCTTCTCAGAATATGTACCAAAACTTTGATTGTTTGGGGATCTTCTGATTCTGGGAGAAGTTGCAGCAGCAAGAAGCTTCCCCAAACAAACCCTAAATTAGTATGACTTAAAACTGTCTATGTCAATATGTATCTTGCTTCCAAGTATTGATGTGTATAATATAATGTGTATGACCAACTTAATTAGAAGTACTATCTCTTTATTTATTTGAATGTTCAGTGAACGTGAATGTGGCTACGAATTTGTGACCCCACATACTGATAAGAAATATGCTAGTTTTGCATGGGCATGAATTGCTCCATAGCAGCTAGATTTTTATTTTTATTTTTTATTTTTTATTTTTGTTATAATACAACAATGCAAGCGTTTAGATCCGCCTGGTGAAAAGTGTTTCCACTGTTAAATGTCTTCAGACTTCAGTAACAGCCCGTAAAAAACGTATTTCATAGGCAAAGACTGAAGATGTACATGTCCGACTGCGTAAATATATTTTCTCGGGCAGTTCTTGATGCACCTGCAAAAATCCACGATTTCCATAGGCCCTGGTTGCAGGCGAAGCGGAAAACACGTGTAAATAGCTTATGTATCATCTAGGCAAACTTTTTCTATGGTAATGAGACATATATACTCCAAGAAAATTTGTCAAAACTTTGGAGTTACTGTTAACTTTCATACAAATCTGGAATGTCCTTTAAAAGGAAATTATAGGATTCAATATAATCCTATGTTTCAGTTTATTGCTCATTTGGGTTTCGATACTCTTTTTTCCTCAGTGTTTAGGGTTTCCGCTGTCAGTATATGGGGTGCCAATAGATCTACTTGGTTTGTTTCCTAAGGTTTAGAGTTTTGACATGCAATGGCTTGTATACATTATTAGTTGATTATTTTGTCAAACTTGGACGGTTTAGCGCCTATACTAACCAACTAAGATGCAACAAGATCATGTTGAACTGGAATTGTGTTAATTTTTGGTAGAGCGGGGTTCACTCAAGAAGTTTATGTTCACTACATAGGAGCATGCATACAATATGAGGGGTTTTTTTTTTCCAAATTATGACATAATGGTAGTCACGAACATCTCCACGTGGTTTGGACGATATAGTTTTAGAAGATGTCGTTGACCTAGAATTACGTTTTTTTTTTTTTTGACAATGTTAGTTGATTAATTATCAAATTATCACATATTGTAGAGTACGATGCACTAAGAAAATTGCTTCATATCTATTTGTTTTTTCTTACTTTTTAGAATGGCCGACATCTTAATTGATGAGGAATACGTGTTGCATTCTTTCGAATTATATTGATAGTAATAGTAATTGTATTTGTCCTATCTGTAGGGTGAAGCTCTTAAGGTGCTAACAGAAACTAGCTTGCAATACATCTCATGTCAGGTGATGAATGAGCTTGGCTATATTCACTCTAAGCTTATCCCTATTTGACGAATACGTCTGACGGCGACTGAGAGAGGACAAGCCACGTACGCCGATTTCCTTGCGACGACGGTTGGCGGCGGCGTGAGATGAGGAACACGGCGTCGGCGGCGGGCGCGCGTGTGCGGCCCACGCGCGCCCACAAGAGAAGAGGAGGGGTGTGGCTCGGCTGGGGGCTGGGGCCAAGAGAGGAATGGGCCGCGAAAGGGAAAGAGAATGGAAATTTCGACCCAATCACAAAAAGAGTCTCAGTTTGAATACTTGATTTTGGTGTATCGTTCTTCAATGGAATTGAATTTCGGAGAGAATTTCACAAAGGAGATTTCCTAATTTATTGAGTGCCAATATTTTGAGGTGGAGTTTGAGGAATTTTTTTGAAAGCACTCAACATGAGGAGTGGGGTATAAAATATATTGGAATGTGGGATGAAAATGTAAGAGAATGGAATAAATAGAATTTAGCCCAAAATATGTGGGAGAAATTCTAAGAGAAATAATTATGGGCTAATGAGGTTTTTGGATTGGGATGGAAGGCATGGAAATATATTTTCTTAGCACAAGAAGCAATATTTATTAATAATATTATTCTCGTGCCGGAAGGGATCCAAGTCGCCAAGAATTAAATTGGCGGCTAGATCAAAAGGAGGATATTTGGATTATTTGGAATTTCTGAAAAGAACTAGGATGTTGGAATCAAAGGATGGGTCGACAATTATTCCAATTAAGGTTGGATTGCACAGAGATGGTTTTGGAGGTTTCTTGGACCATTAATTCATACAAATGAAAAGTGTTTTCGAACTAAATGTGATTTAAAAGAATTGCATCGAAAGAAGGTTTTAATTAAAACACAAAATCAAGAAATGACCGTCAATTTAACCAAATATATATTTTTAAAAACACAAAAAGAAGTTTAAATATCGGAGAGAGATTTTATCGCAAGTTAGTTCTAGGAGGTCTTCTCTAGTATATTTTCCTAGGTTCAGAAGGTTATTGAAAATTAAAGAATCGGCATGATCATAATTAGAAAAATAGTTAATTTTCAGGATGTTTACCACGGCGTCAGGCGTGAGGCGACGCCCACGGCGGGTCGAGGTGGGGGGAGGCGTGCGCCGTCCATGCTGCGTTGGTACGACTCACCGGACCGCATTCATCACCGCGAGAAGCGGCTCCTCTCCTATTTCAGGTATCTCTCTCTCTCTCCTATCTCTCCTTCACCCCCAATTTTTATTCCCCTTCCTCCGAATTAATTCAATTTGATGAGGACTATCCACAAGTTTCGTTGTCGCTCGTAAGACCCGAGCTTTTGACCACACGGACAACGAATTGGCATAATCATGGTGTTACTTTGGGATTAGTATTAACAGTGAAATTTGGTAAGCCCCTAGAGAATTATCACATCGCCAATAGTTCGGGTTCCTGCTATATTCGGTTAAGGAATTAATTTCTATTAAAAGAAGCTTATCCAAAAGTGGGTCAAGTTCAAGGAGGATGCGGCATGGCAAGTTATTTATTAATTAGGATAGTTTATTAGTTTCCTTTATCTTTAGGAAAGTGTTTTAGTGTCCTATAAAACTTTATGTTTCCTTTTGTCTCTAGGAAAGTTCTTTCTTATCCTATAAGGACTAGTATCTCCCATGGGTAAATATGTACACCCGGATCATTGTAAACGATATATATCTCCACGATCAATACAATTCGGCGCATTGCCACGTTTTACCTTTTCTACTTTATTTTATTCATCCGCAGGACTGGCACCTGACGCGAGGCTGCATCGTTTTTCGATCTCCGGCGAAGGGTAAGTCCAATGTTCCGCCGGGACAGGCAATTGTATCGTCTACGTTGGCGATCGTTCAAAAGGCTGCATCAGTGCATTCGACCTCTTGGATTGCTCTGGTTTTAGATGATATAATCTGTCTGGCCTATTATATATGTTTTAAATTAAATCTAGTCTTAGATATCTCAATTTAGCTCTATTGGTGTCTCTCGCTTTAGGGTTTCTGCGGTACGAGCTAATTGTTTTACTAGATTAGATTAGTTAGGCATCTACCACCCTGAAAATCAGTCAATGGCTTGATTGTCTAGATATTGTGTTTTCTTTCATACTTATGCTGGTATCAGTTAAGTTTGATCTACTAAGTCATGTTTTAGAACCATAAATCTCTAGCCTGCTTCTTGACTGCTAATAAGTGTTTCATCGGGTTTCGCCGATGGGAGTTATCTGGATTATTGCATCGGCTTACAAGGATTACATACAAGCTAGATTGAGCAGAGGCAACAAAATTTACTGTTTAATCTAATCTTGTGGATTTTATAACATCGGACCTCTAGCCGATGTTATTGCTTTAACCTTCGGATCAGTGCTTTTATTCATTCATGTCATTGTTAGCGATTGTTTCTACTGGATTTATTGTTGTATTTTATATTATCATCAGCCGATTGCCTTTATATTGGTATTTACATCAATTGTCAGAATATACATTGGACATATGGCCGATAGCTCGAAACCCTTAATTGCTATCGGCTGGTATCGGCATCGGTTGGAATTACTCCATCGACTTGACAGCTAATCGGCTTATTGATCTGTTATTTCATATCTTGTCAGTTTGCAGAATCAAACTGACTGGCAATCCGCATCTCATCAACTTTGGACCTGCACTGGAGCTAAGCAGATTCTTCCAGGCCAGTTGTGTTTTTTGCATCAACAAATTGGGTAGGCACTACGCAGAGGTGGACGCACCAATGACAATACTGTGGTTTGGCGCAATGGCTGCAGGCGATGGCGCCGTTGCAGCCGGGCGCAGGTGAGCGCACTGTTGCAAGCCGTCGATGAGCTTCTTAGCTAGACGGACAAGCCGGAAAACGAAGCGAGGCCATGCCCTTTCTCGTGGTGGCGGATCATTATCGACGCAGTTGCTACTGCTGCCGCCTCTGCGGCTCGTGGCTCACAGCGCGGCCTTCCACAACAGCCCCCCGGCCGCCGCGGCCTTCGCAGTAGCACTGTTCCAAGTTCAGACCCCCGACATCGCATCCTCCGCTTCCCCGTGAGCCTTGCCGCCGCTCTCGGCGGACTAGAAGTTGCCCTCATCGTCGGAACCTGAACCGAGATCCGCGGCGTCGGAGAAGCAGGCGAGGCCCTAGGATCCAGGAGGAGAGCACCTCCCCTCGGCACGCTCCGCCTTCCGGCGATGCGTAGTCACGCCCGTAGCTGCTCCGCCACCCTGCAACAGCAGCGGCACCGTGAGCCAGAGAGAAATGTGTCGAGAGGAATAGACAAGCAGCAGCACCGCCGGGGAACGCTCCGCCTTCCGCCGCTCCTCCTCCATCGCTCGTTGCTCGCGCACACTCTTCTCCGCCTCCCACCGCCCGCCTGCTCCCGGCCGCCGCCGCCGCTAGTCGCCGTGCCCCCCACCGTCCGTCGCTGGCTTCCCTGTCCACCTCGCCCCACCAGCCGGCCGGATGAGGAGAAATAGAGAGAGAAAGGAGGAAGAGAGAGAGAAAGTAAAAAGACATGATGAGGTGGTCACCCTGAGTGTGGGGCCACATAGGTCCCACGCTGAAGTCAGCTACCACGTCGGATAAACCGGAGTCAAAACCACGAGAGACCTAGTTTATACTGGTTTTTGTTGGGGGATGCGTTGTATCGGTTTTGCGGATTCAGGATGATTTTGTAATTCGGTGACAAGTTGAGAGGACTTCGGTGTACTTTTTCCTACAGAACATATACCGTTCGCGTTGCCACAGGTTTTCATGTGAAGATGGACTCGTTTTGGCTGGCCCACTGTTTATATGTCAGCTGTAGCAAATCGGTCCGTTTGGACTATACAGTACTGTAATAAGTTGTTGGTTACACCTGTAAGGAGATAAGTCTACTTGCCCTTCCTTATCTTTACACCGAGTTAATCGACATTCCTAAAGCACAATACTAGAAATTTTATAACCCTTAACTTGCAAAACACAAGTTAAATTGGGTCCCATGGTAGCATGGATATCTATTTTTGTTGATATGGCATCCTAGTTAGTAAAAAGAAAATAAAAAAATATGTGGGGCCCATGTGCAAGTGAGAAGAAAAAATAAGCAGGCCCGTGTGTTAGCGCCCACTTCTTTCTTTCCTTTCTTTCGAACCACACACGCTGCTCAGGTGTTGTCAACGAGGGAGCGGATAGCGAGCATGTACAAGCTTGAGCTCGCCCGGCCTCTAGGAAGGTGGAGGCAAGAGAGGGAGGGAGAGGCAGCCGGCGAGCCTTGGAGGAGGGGGAGGCAGCCAACAAGCCATCTAAACTCGAGCTTTGCCCGGTCTCCACGCGAGGAAGGCGGGAGAGGAAGGGGAGATGGCTAGCGAGCCCATCCGAGCTCGAGCTCACCCGACCTTTGTCAGAGGGGAGGCCGAATCGTCGTTGCCCTCATGCCCCTAGGCTCCATGTGGGTCTCTAGCACCCATGCACAGATTTGAGACAACCATCGTCGTTAGCGCCCTCCACCGGCTCATTATCCAGGTACATCGTCCCGCTTACACCATCCGGTTTAGTTGCTTTGTAGTTCATTTTGGAGTCTTAGTACATCAACTCGGTCTATAGTGACTGTTGTAGGGTTTTGGCTAGCAGCATGTGTGTAGGTGTGGCAGAGATCTACTTGGTTTTTAGTTTAGGGTTTAGGGTTTCCGATGGCATGATATATTGTTTGGCAAACAATCTACTCGGTTTCTTGTCTTAGGGTAGGGTTTTGACCTACACTGTGACAGAGTGGACCTCTCTAGCTTGTTGAGGATGGTTCTTGGTTTATTGCTCATTTGGGTTTCGATACTCTTTTTTCCTCAGTGTTTAGGGTTTCGCTGTGTCAGTATATGGGTGCCAATAGATCTACTTGGTTTGTTTCCTAAGGTTTAGAGTTTTGACATGCAATGGCTTGTATACATTATTAGTTGATTATTTTGTCAAACTTGGACGGTTAGCGCCTATACTTACCAACTAAGATGCAACAAGATCATGTTCAACTAGAATTGTGTTATTTTTGGTAGAGCGGGGTTCAGTCAGGAAGTTTATGTTCACTACATAGGAGCATGCATACAATATGAGGGTTTTTTTTTTTTCCAAATTATGACATATGGTAGTCACGAACATCTCCACGTGTTTGGACCATATAGTTTTAGAAGATGTCGTTGACCTAGAATTACGTTATTTTTTTTGACAATGTTAGTTGGTTAATTATAATATATCACATATTGTAGAGTACGATGCACTAAGAAAATTGCTTCATATCTATTTGTTTTTTTCTTACTTTTTTAGAATGGCCGACATCTTAATTGATGAGGAATACGTGTTTGCATTCTTTCGAATTATATTTGATAGTATAGTAATTGTATTTGTCCTATCTGTAGGGTGAAGCTCTTAAGGTGCTAACAGAAACTAGCTTGCAATACATCTCATGTCAGGTGATGAATGAGCTTGGCTATATTCCTCTAAGCTATATCCTATTTGGTTGACTACAAGCTCCAAGTCGTAAATCTATTTTAATTTGGATTACCACCCAATTTACAGTTTTCAGAGATGTAAAGGATCGGTATGTTTGAAGCAAAAAGTTGCCTCTCATACATGCATTACTAACTGTTGAGGACATTTTTTTAAGTTTGACATCGTAGATAGTAATTACACATTATATCTTATACGATTCAGGGGTGCAGATTGAGGGCCTATTTGGGGACCTTCAGATTCGGAGAAGCAGCTAGTTCGTAGCCAGCTTCTAAGAATTTAGAAAAGCTGGATTTCTTAGCTTCTGGCTTCCAGTTCATTTTCTAGATTCTACAACTATAGCTTCTCAGAATATGTACCAAAACTTTGATTGTTGTGGATCTTCTGATTCTGGGAGAAGTTGCAGCAGCAAGAAGCTTCCCCAAACAAACCCTAAATTAGTATGACTTAAAACTGTCTATGTCAATATGTATCTGCTTCCAATATTGATGTGTGTATAATATAATGTGTATGACCAACTTAATTAGAAGTACTATCTCTTTATTTATTTGAATGTTCAGTGAACGTGAATGTGGCTACGAATTTGTGACCCCACATACTGATAAGAAATATGCTAGTTTGCATGGGCATGAATTGCTCCATAGCAGCTGATTTTTATTTTTATTTTTATTTTTTTTTATTTTTGTTATAATACAACAATGCAAGCGTTTAGATCCGCCTGGTGAAAAGTGTTTCCACTGTTAAATGTCTTCAGACTTCAGTAACAGCCCGTAAAAAACGTATTTCATAGGCAAAGACTGAAGATGTACATTGTCCGACTGCGTAAATATATTTCTCGGGCAGTTCTGATGCACCTGCAAAAATCCACGATTTCCATAGGCCCTGGTGCAGGGCGAAGCGGAAAACACGTGTAAATAGCTTATGTATCATCTAGGCAAACTTTTTCTATGGTAATGAGACATATATACTCCAAGAAAATTTGTCAAAACTTTGGAGTTACTGTTAACTTTCATACAAATCTGGAATGTCCTTTCAAAGGAAATTATAGGATTCATATATATCCTATGTTTCAGAAGCCTTCTTACGAACTTTCATGTGGGATTAAAATCCTACAAATTAAAGGGGCATTTATCCTATGTTTTTCCTCCATTCTAAAGGAACCCTGTTAAGTTCTTGCATTAAATTATATCTACGAAAAATTTAATTCACCATTGATTTTAATAATTCAAGATAAAACCACAAAATTGCTCGCTCAAAGATTACAGTACTATTTAGTATGTACTCCCTGATACTACAAAATAAAGGCCTGTTCACTTTGATGCCATTTTCAACCTTACTAAATTTGGTAAAGTTACCAAAAAAGTGGCTACATTTAGTTTGCTAGCAATTTTGTTAACTATATAAGAAATCCTGCCAAATTTTGGCAAGTTACCAAAATTTTGGCAACTTTGCCAAAATTTGGCAATGCCAAAATTTGGTAAGGTTTTTTTTTGGCAATCAAAGTGAACAGGCCCAAAGATTACAGATGAACTACTCAGACGCATCTCAGGGTTGTTTGGTTAGTTGCCACACTTTGTCACACCACACTTTAGTCATGCCACAGTTTCTTAGGCGTCTGTTTGGTTCGGCTACCACAATTGTGTTATGCCACACTTTCTTAACTTTGGGACCACGTCATGTTCTTCAATTTAGAGCTAAGCATGCCCACTACTAAAAAAAAAGCCCATAAAAATCGGCACTATAGGTTGATTTTACCAAGCCTGTGTCCACAGGCAGAGACACATAAAAACCGACACCTTTAAGCAACTATAGGTGTTGATTCTAAAGAAAAACCGACAACTATAGTATAGGCACCTTTATATATATTATATGGTGTCGGTTTTAGTTAACGACACCTATATTATAGGTGCCGGTTCTAAAGAAAAACCGATACCTATCCAAACCGAGCCGAGCCGCCGAGCCAATCTAGCCGACGGACGAGTGGGTGACACATCGGCCTATATGAGAGCCTTATCCCCTCTCCCATCTTCTCTCGTCTGCTCTCTCTTACCTTCTCTCTCTCTCGCTCTCGGCTCTCTCAAAAAAAATCTCAGCGCGAGGCGGTGGCTGAAGGGGAGGCGTCGGGCAACGGGCGGTGACAGCGGCCTCCCCTCCGCCGGATCCGACGGAGGGAGGGCGCGGCACGCGACGGCGTGCGAGGGGTGGGCGACGGCGGCGGGCGGCGGCGGGGTAGCGGCGGCCTCCCCTTCGGCGGGAGGGGGAGATGGCGGCAGCGGCGGGCGCATCGTGGCGGGCGACGGGCGGCAGCCTCCCTTCGCCGGATCCGGCGGGAGGGGAGGCGGCGGGCGACCGGCGGCAGCGTGGTCTCCCCTCCGCCGGAAT
>CM020178.1:32398349-32426567 GCA_009805545.1 Oryza longistaminata | reverse complement strand
CGGATCCGGCGGGAGGGGAGGCGGCAGGCGGCGGGCGACGGGTTGTGACGGCGCCCGGCGGGGAGAAGGCGGCGGGTGGCAGAATTTGTTGATGTTTGTGTGAATTTGTTGATGAATTTGTTGTTGAATATGTTCATTATGTGATTTAATTTATTTTGGTGATGATTTGTGGATGATTTCGGGGTTTGGGGCGCATGCCCGGTGACGGCGCCGCTTGATGAGTTCGGCTCGGATCTGAGCCGGCTCTCTTTTTTTTTTTGCTCGAGCAATGGTAAAGGTGCCGGTTCTATTTTTGTTATAGGTGTCGGTTGCTATTATTGGTGCCGACCAATTTAGTGTTGGATGAAAAACCGGCACCTATGAGCCTTTAGAAACCGGTACCTTTGGACTTTTCTATAATAGTGACCACACTTGTGGCCAACTATTTTCAAGCCACACTTGTGCCACGATGGCATAACTAGCCTAAACTTAGTTATGGAAGGTTAGGCATCAACCAAATATCCCCCTCAATCCAATTATAACACCTGGATTCAATGAAAACCTACATATATATGGCCTATTCGGCCACGCCATGCTGCCTTGTCCTCCCGCGGTGACACCTAGTACATTCTTTCGCGTTACTGTTGCCCTTTATCTCCACATGGTCACATGGTGTGTGGCTGCAGCCCTTTTGCTAGATGAGCTTTACATTAAACTAGAAAGGTAACCCGCGCATTCGCGCGGGCATGTAACGTCCGCTAGGTTTGAGATAAGTACAAAAGCAAAATATTAAACGGAGAACACCTGTCACGATTTGTCCATAAATTATTTTCATCAGCATTAATTGCTTAATAAGTTAATTTCTGACCTATTAATTTTACATTATATCATATTTAAGTAATATCTATAAGCAACTATTTATAATATTCTTTATCACTTGAAAATAAGGTAGACTTATTTTTTTCAAAGAAAACATGTCAACGAAAGTAAAGTAAGGTGTTTTTTAATTGCATATCTATTATAATAGTTCACTAAAGGATGAATTGGGTGGGACATGAAGCTGCACTAAATGTATGGGTTTATATAGGCTAATTCGATTGATGTAGTTTGAGAGGTGACCCGTATATGAACATTTCATATAGGGTGGGTGAGAGGCTCCATACAACCTAATATGAATACAATAATAACAAAATATAATTGCGCAGTAATATTTTGGAAATGTCATGTACCATGAATACATTCTTAACTTTTATATAAGATAGATCTAATGGTTATACCTAATAGTTCACCGATTTAAAAGGCGTAGAAGTATTCTAGTAATGTAGCTTAAAATTATGGTTGTTTTAATATTCAACGTTATTGCGAAGTAAGCGCAGGTCAATTGGTTAGGTTTCTTGTGGTGGAACCTGCCCACCTGGTTCAAGTCCTAGACTTGACATGGGTGCTCGTATTTACGGCTAATTATTCATTCAGTGGTAGGTAACGTACCTATCGATAGTGAGACACCCGTGGTGACATCACCAATCTCAAAATGTGTCGGCTCAGTTTTTAGAGGTACTCAAAGGGGCAGTGTGTGCGCGTGCTGTGTTTCTAAAAGAAAAATCAATATTATTGATTGTTTCTATTTTAGTTTAATAACTAAGAAATAGCAAGGAGACAACAAAACTTATTTGCCTTTTTTCTTAAAAATGTATGGATTAGTGAACAATAGCTAGTCCATATAATATATATGATCCAAAGTAATGAATTTTTTAATAATATAGTTAACTTGATTCTTTAATTTTAAATTTTATAGTAAATAATATAATTTATCTCCTACTTAGGCTACATTTGATCTCATTGGTTGAGCTTATGCAGGGCACGAAAAACGATGTAGCTCATCAACACAAGATTAATTAAGTATTAAATATTACAAACATGATAATAATTTTTTTTTAAAATGTATAGAAAGTATTCGCAAAACACGCACAATTTAATAGTTCGAAGAATATGCTCAAGATAAATGAGGGATAGCCAATCTGATAAGCACTATAGAACTCAACTTTAAATTTATTAATTATGTACTTAAAAAAATATGTACAAATCAAAAGCGTAGATTGAGTCATTAACGGCTAAAATCATGACTGTGTTATGCGAGAAAACAATATAATGCGACATATTTTTAAATAGTACATTTTTTATTTGTGTTTCTGACAATATGTCCCGAGTAATATTTTAATTACTCATTATTTCATCTTTAACTATCAATGTTAATATAATCGCCTCCCATGTTGGGTTGTGTGGCGTCTCTTTAATTCTCTTCACGTTGGGTTGGGTTGTATATTCACCATGGGTAAAAGTTGTACATATTGTAGTGATTTTACAAAGTGCACACCGTTATTTCGTCTAGCTTCAAACCAAATGCATCATGTACATCATTTTTTATCATTGTCATATAATATTCGGGCAACAATGAACGAGGTATATTACTTTACTTAAACGCCGTGGGAATGGGGGAAGATTAGCGTGCCATGTCATCATTTTTTCCAAAAAACACCCCGTTCTTCTGGTTAATCGTGTTTGAGTTCCACCTACCCTGGCGCTGTTCGATTCTGCGTTGGGATCGATCCAGCCGTCCACCTGGGCTACGGTGCCGGCTCTTCCACCACCATCAGATCGATGAGAGGACAACAGACGGTCAAGATCTTCCCAACATATCCCCACACAGCCAAAACCCTAGCAACACTCACGGCCCGCACGCATATGGCTCATCCGCCGCGGCGCCGCCACGCTGCCGTAGCCCTCACGCACGTGGAGGGCGACACATCGGCGCACACCGCCGGCTCTCCGCCTGGCACAACGGAGCGAGGGCGTGGTGTGCGTGCCCGCCGGCCGCCGCTAGCTCCCCACTTCACGCCCCTCTCTTTGCCTCGCCTTCTCTTCTTCCCACTCTTCTCGTGCCCTCGCCGGCTTTTCTCCTCCGTCGTCGTTGGCCCATCGATGGTAGTTTGTCCCCAATCAGGTGCCATTGTGGCAACGTCTATACAAAGCATCATCTCGACGGTCTGCGAGCTTGAGCTCGAGATGCGGTGTTTCCCCATCTCATGCGAATCATTTGGGCCTTGCGAATCTCAACTCCCGAAGTGTCAAGGGTGAATGAGCGTATCCGTCTCCATCGTCAGCCTGCTGATACTCAGACAATGCTGATCTACCATCCCTCCTTTCAAGGTGAACACCTATGCCCACCTTCCCTTCCAGTCCCGTTTCTTCTACTTTATCCTCACTCTGTCATTCCCTATTTACATGAATATCATTTTGTTCAGTTTCGTAGTTCAGGTCAACATTTATGACTTCGACAAACAGTCTGCCACCTTCATCAGCTCAGCCACTGGGGCCATCACCATTTCCTACATCATGTAGCTACTGATCTGTACCATCTTTATCCATCATTAAAATTTGGCTACAGGAGGATCGATCTCTGAATATTTTCTAAACTTTGCTGCAGGAGGATATGCACAATGTGCTTTGTACAGAGGGATCGTGATCTAGGTGTTTGCAAAGAGCATGCGTGAGGGTAACATATGTTTTCATAACAAAAATATGTTGCAGTTGTACATAAATAGTCATATCATTCAAATGAGACATTTCAAATCGCAGGCTATATACCATTAGAGGAGCTCTTACAGACAATGCACAGACAATATAGTATTTCAAGCATCAGGTAGGCTTTCAGTCACTTACTAATTAGCATTTTTCTTTGTGTGTTTGCTCTCAGTACCCACTTGGTTCTTCATGTAGATTCTAGACGATTTAGGTTTGGCACTAATAGAACTAGACTTTCAGTTAAATGGATGATTTATTTGCAGGAAGATCCGATTTGCTTGATACCCTATTATCTGTGTACCATTTTCAGTACTTTTGTTGTACTACTGTTATACCTATCCTGGCAATGTTATAGATCATTGGATCAAATGGACTAGATCCTTCTTTACACTTTTAATTCTCTTAGCTGGTAGATCATTGAATGGTTAATATGGTCAATTATAGGTTGTATGCTAACATGGTGTATATTTGTCTACAGGATTTTTTTTTCTTCCCTTTACCCATCATCATTCTCTGCGGTGAGGTATTGTTTTTTATTTCTATTTTACTCATCCAGGCCTTCTGCAATAACTATTTTGATGAAACAATTGTAGTTTCCACAATCATATTCAGCTCTTTGTCTTTTAAAACTGAATTACTAGCTATGAGCTCAGAATAGCAAAGTATTTGCTGTCGAAAATAGAGATGATTTCCTACAGCCCACTAAGGAGTGATGGCAGGATAGATGTGGCTCTTATGTATTATGGTGATTCACCTTGAACTATAAAAAAAAATATTTGTCTAGACAATTAATGCCTCCTATTTGCATCAATGAATAGTCAGTTTAAATGCATTGGGTATATTCGCCCAGTTCATTGTATTGCCAGTTGTTTCTGAATGTTACTTACTTAGTTTTTCGAAATATGTAGAGTAAATGACACCATAGTGAAAATTTTCCAATTCAACCATATGCTCATCCATTTTCTTCCCTTAAACGTGGAAAACACTTTTACTGGCAGTTGCACTTCAAAGTTTTAGCGAGAAAAGTTATTTCAGTATCTCAACTTGGCCGTTCCTTTTCACCGTATAGTTGATAGCTTGATATTATAGAGAGATAACAGAACTCGCCAAAAGCGTTATAATTTTGATTGAATGCAGGATAACTGTAGTATACTTTCCTATGGGATTGTAAAATTCATCATTGCTTAATCTGTCAACCTTCAAATCATTGTCATCGGCAAGCATAGACTAATCTTCTTTTGTTTTACTGTTATAGGACTACTAGGGAGGGAGTTTCTGCGGTAATATATGCAACACCAAGCATATCCGATATACTTCCCGTCAGTGCAGGAGAGTAGTTTAGAGGTTGCGTAAGTGCGTGTCATTGCTGGAGTGTACCAGTATAAAATGTGCTGAAATTATTTCGTAGCTAATAAAGTAAATTTACAACCTTTTGTTTATACGGGTTACTGGTAATTAGTAAGTCTCTCTGACGTGTTCCGGCTGTTATGCTTAATTCCATGTCCAGTTTGTAGTTCTGTTGAACCTTCAAGCAATTATATATTGGTTGTTCGGTGACATCTTCAATCGGCGCAGCGTAGCGCGCCACTATTTCTAGTATATTTCTATAGTGAGAATATACCAAGGACAAGGACACAAGTTGAGTTGACACACATTGACGGTAATGCTATGAGACAACCGCGAGGGAAGGCAACCTAGAAAGCAAAATAGGCTGGGACGATCTAGTTATAGTTGATATATAATTAGAGCAATTTTACGGTCCTTAAGGAGGTACCATGAGGTACTATTTTTTCTATTGTAAATTTGGTACCTCTTAGTACCTGGGTATTATGAGGTACCAAATTTTACACTAAATTTTTGATACCTCCTTAAGGATCGTAGAATTGCTCATATAATTAAGGCTTGCGGATCAGGTTGGCCTCCGGCAGCACTTCCCATGTCGCCATGCTCGACCCTCCCCATGAGCCCAGCATGGGAGAGCAAAGCCCAGAGATGCGTCATGAGATCCCCTCCCCTGCTAAGATGTATCTTGTGCTTAGAAGCTCCCGTGGACTCTGCCAAGTGCAGCACGAACCCCGCCCAGAACTCTGCCAAGAACGCCCAACGAGCTTCATAGTTGCCGTCGGTGGTGTCTATCACGATCTGACCAAGTGCTGACCCCTCCTTCAGCAGAGTTCTCATGTTGCCCGCAGGCGCAGCGTTTGGTTCCTCCCCTGTTGTCGCTGTCGTCGATCCTCGGCCACTTTGCTGGCCTGATTCTTCCTCCCCTGTCGATCCTTCGACATCTTCTTGTTCGGTTACTTCCCTCACTGTCGATCCTTGCTCATTTTGTGGTCGCGAAATCGCCTCGAGCTTCACAAATGTTTCGGAGATAGAAAAGCACGCCTTGAGAGCCTGACAGGTTTCGCGGATCACCTCGTCCAGGACCGCGGTGATGATGATGTCGTTGCCCGGAATCAGAGCAGGAGTCAGCCTGAGCAGATGTGCACAGTACTGAGACAGCCTAACAGCAGTTGTGTAGTGCTGCGTGCATCTGGGGGTCCATCCGACTACTGATTCAAGTTTTGGCAGTTCGATGAAGAACGCATTCCTCACTTTCCACGGTAGCTCCACGCCAACCTGTCTTTCGTGAGCAAGGTGGCACTCACAGTAGCAGGTGGCGATGTGCCAAAGCAGTATCCTGTGAACATCTCCTTGGTACTCCTTCAGTGCAGTCTTGATGGCTGCCTCAAGGGCATCCCTTCTCTCAAGAAGCAATAATGCCCTATCCACGTAGGACCTATCCGATGGTTGCATGTCATATTGTTTACTTAATAAAGAGACGAATACTGCTTTCTGCATGTCTTCGTTGAAATCGGTTGGTTCCAATCTGGATCGTAGACCATCAGAGAAGAGAAGGTTGTACTGCCCGATCTTTCCATCCCATCTTCTAACGAGGGAGTATCTGCAGAGCAGCCTCACCAAAATCGCCATCGCCGAGCCTCGTAACCACCACGGTTGCTGAACATACTTGCACACGATCATTACCTTCGTCCAGTCCGAGAGCACGTAGCTTGCGATCTCGATCACCTCTTTGACGCCGAGCAGTGTGACGAGGACCCATGTGAAGAACACCCCGTGGTGCACCCTCCCGAGCTCGTCCTCCTTGGCTATCTTGGAGAACCGGTGGATAGCGACGGCCACGAGCGAGATGGCCCCGACGAGGAGGGTGGATAGGACGAGCCGCAGGAACGGGAACCCGGTGGCAAACATGAGGGCGTGTCGGCTGAAGAAGAAGTCATTCAGGAAGGCGAGTTCGACCTTGGTGACGCGGAGCGCCCGCTTGTAGTTTGGTATTGGATGGTGATCAGATGGTACTGTAGTGACAGGATTGAGGATCCCGTGGAAGATCAACCGCTTCGTCTGTTGCAGATTGGACTCGTGGATAGGGAGATTGAAGAACCTTCGACGCAGCAGCTTGTAGAGCGCGAAGGAGAGGCATAGGTCCTTGAGATTCCCCTCACGCTGGTTCAGAAGCTCGGACACGCGTCTTCCATGGCCTCTCATCTGGCCGTCGTCTTTCGACCATTCCCAGATCTTATCAACCGTGATGAGCTCTCCCTCGTTGATCAGCTCCAGCTCGAGACGGTAATGCGGGGGTCGCACCTTCTTCCTCTGCTTGGCTTCACCGAGCACCAAGTAATCGTAGCCGGCCATCGTCGTGGCCGCCGCCGGCGCTGCCGCGGCGGAGCAGGAGCTACGCGTCTTGGGGCGCATGTACTCCGTCACCAGCCGCACGTTCTCCCGGTGGCTGTCAGTCGCACGCTCCGACGACACGAATCCGTGGATGATGCGCAGAGAGTTGATGGACCAGAGCAGCCAGACGGGGAACCTGAGCATCGCCGGGGCGTGCGAGCGGAGGATGTTGGCGGCCCAGAAGGAGGACATGAGGTCCACCAATGGCGTCTGCTTGAGAGCCACGCCGGCGGGGCGGCCGTGCTTCACGCTGTAGCGGAGCGTGACGAGCAGCACGGCCCACACCTGGTAGTAGCTGTTCGTCCAGGACGGGCGCTGCATCACCCCGAGGCTGTAGTGCAGGAGCGCGTACGTCGCCGCGTCCAGCATCAGCAGGAACGTTCTCATGCCCGCACTGATGGATCGGTGGCGAAGGAAATCGAACACGAAGCGGAGCACCATGAGCGAGGTGGTAAGGCCGACAAGAAACTGGATTCCGGCCGCGCTCAGGTGGTCGTTGGTCACGAAAACTTTTATCAGTTTCGCCATGGAAATGTATGGTGTTGATGAGTTTGCTAGCTAGAGGTTAGGGAAGTGTTTCATACTGAACCGCGTAAATGGAGTAATATGTGCCAATTAAAGCACTCACCCGAAGATTAATTAGTTGATGTGTTGAACACATAAGAAACCAGCAACCAAATAAACTACTCATAAAAATAATACGATCACACCACGTACGTACTACCGACCCATTCTTGTAACTCCACACTTAATTTTTGCCTGTCAAATCAGTATCTTCTTTATTATCTAAAATAATGAGTATCTTCACCATAAGATGTCATGGTTTTCCAATATAATACAACCACCAACTCGTATGCGGGCCGTGAGAAGACCTGCCGGCAGTATGCTCGGTCGAGGCAGTGATTGAAATTTCGAAATGAAATTTTGGAAATTTCTCAAATTCACCCCACCAGCAAGCACAAATCTCGTCCGAAATTTTCGTTTTTTTTGTTAAATTTATTCAAAATTCGTCGAATTTTCAAATAATTTCAGCCAATAAATTTTTGAAATTTTGGCTCTTTCTCTCACCAAGCAAAAAAAACCTAATTTCAAGATTGCAAACCCTGGGTCAAGGTCAACCCCTTAAGAACCGGAAAACTAATGGGGCATTTCCAAATTTACCACTGGTTTTTTCAATATTGCAAGGATGCCACTCGAATGATAGCTCTAGTAACATTTTTATAATTTTCTAGTGACAATTTTGCAATAACGATTCAAAGTAGTGGTAAATATGCAATTTTCCCAAAACTAATTGGTCCATACGTGCGAGATGGGTTACTGGAGTACACGTACATGTGTCATTACCACTGCGCACGGCGATGCCATTATAAAAGAAAATTGGAAACCGAAAGAAAAAACACGATTTGTGCAGTTTTTAGTGCGGATTAGCGATATTAGTGCCAATTTTTTTTCTTTTTAGGTAATTAGGCCATAATCAGGTTCAGTTAATTTTCAACTTTTAAATATCCATTCAAGGATTTCAATAACTTTTAAAATACTCAACCCAAAATTTAAAACTTTCAACACTAATTTAAAAATTATCAACTTAAATTTGAGTGCCGTAGCAAATTTTGCCTAAATAAAAGCAGTACAACCGAAATTACAGTGCATACTATCTACATGAATTTGCTGTACATACTTTTCAAATTTATAGATGTATAAAGGTTACCTACATGCATGGATCGATTGTTACATTAAATATTCTTTTATCTGGCTAATTTCCTAATTGGCTGAAACCTAGTCCTCTTTACTACTTGGAGAAAGTATGCAGCATATCAGTATATACACCACTTCCTTCAAGTGTATATACTTCTCTGTAAAAAGTAGTACTCCTACTATTAGGGCATGTACAACGGTCTTTATTAGTAGTCTCTCTCTATTGCCATATAAGTAAATTTGATGGCACGAAAAAAAGAGAAAGGAGTATGGTTGTTATGTATGACAACGGCTCAGAGTCGACTCTTAGCATTTATTAGAGCAAATTTTGTTGCATGGTGGTGATAGAAAGGAAAGAAGAGCAAGAAAAAGTATTTTGATACATTAATGATTAGAGACCATATTTTCTCTAACTGTTGTAGGATGTTAGTCTCTAGATCACGTAGAGCTCATATCTAACTCTACCTTTGTACATCCCCTTATGCTGTTTCCAGAAAAAAAAAAAAGGCAGTACATACATCATTACTTGAGGGTTGTAGTACACACACTGACGTGAAAAAAAAATACTCGTATATACTTAATTAAGCAATTGAGATTGTACGTAGTATATACTGTTGAAAAAAATAGTACTCTGCCCGTTAAATATTATAAGTCGCTTTGACTTCTTAAGATTGAGTAAGTCTAGCGAAAAGAAAATTTTTAGAAAAGAGATCATATATACTACCCAACGAGGAGCGAAGGAGATACTTACTGCCTCCGTCCCAAAAAAAGACAAACCCTGTTTCCGCGCCCAACGTTTGACCGTCCGTCTTATTTGAAAAAATTATGAAAAAAAAAAGACAAGTCACGCATAAAATATTAATCATGTTTTATCATCTAACAACAATGAAAATACGAATTATAAAAAATTTTATATAAGACGGACAGTCAAAGTTGGACACGGAAACCCAGGATTTGTCTTTTTCTTTTTGGGACGGAGGGAGTACATCCTTAACTTTGCACAGTATAACACATAGTAATGCTAGGCACGCTGCTTGCTACGAATAAACAATTGCACAGCTAGCATTTTTAAATTTCCCATGCCGACATTCATGAATCAATTGTTGAATAAATATTTTCAGAATTTCAATAGAAAATTTATCCCCAAATCTTATAGAATTTGGGCCATCGATGCACTTCACAATTCGTGCTCCAGGCCCTTCTCCAACTCTGGGTGGGGGAGGCGCGGAGGGGAAAGTTCATCAGATTTAGAGGGATGGTTGTGGGGGGAGGCGGCCTGGCAGTGGGCGGTGGGTGGCGAGGTGGCACCACCAAAGCCGAGAGGCCAGTAGCGGGCGGCGAGCTGGTATTGTCGACAGGGCAAAGCAGAGCTCCTAGTTAGGACACAACGGCTAGTGGTGACAGATCTGGCAACAGTGGCGGACGCAGGATTTCAACGATGGGGATACGAGGTTACAGACTACGGACTGTATACATAGTACCAAGGAAGCGCAAGCATGCATATATTAAGGCAAAGTATATCTCAATCCCATACATAACTTGCAGTGAATGTTTTGTAGTGAACAATAAACAAAAAATAGTACAGAAGACACAACTAACCATTGCGATTGTATGGCTGCACCACCCATAAAGATTGGATTCATTTCAGAGGAAGAAAATACCATTGAATGATACCCATCAGCAGCATATATTACATAAGATAGTGTGCTACATAAAGAAAACATAAATGTAGTTATTCACAGTTGCAAAAAATAATTCAAGTATAGAGCCAATATTTCCAAGTTCAAGATACTTACTTGCTGTCCATGTTCTGAAAAATCAACACAAGTTGTTACAGCTTGACTCTATGAGCCTTTATTGATTGGAAATGACATATTATGTCTTCATCAGGAACTTATTGAAAGAAATCTCGTTCAAGAAATGTTACCAAGCAATCATTCAAGTATTCATCTCTACCTCACATTGATTTCAAATCCACAAATTTCTTCTTCTTTGAAGGTTCTACAACCTAAATCACAAAATTATGTGTGCAACAAATCAATCAATCGCTCAAATGCTCAATTCTTAATTTTTCCCAATCAATTGGAGGACAAGATTGAAATACAAACTGCAAAGACACTAATTTACCGACCTTCTTTTCCATGGCTGCCAACGTCGGCCTCGGTTCTTCTCCTTCCTTAGCATTCTCCTACTGCTCTTGCTCCCCCGGATGTAGCACCGGCGAGAGAGGCACTGGCGACAGGGGTGCCAGGGCCGGGCTAGGGTTGGGCATGAGGGAAGCAGCGAGAGAAGGGGCGAGAGGAGGAGCCGAGTCGGAGGAGCCATCCTGCCGTGGAGGTGGAGGAGTTCCGCAGCGGCGCGGCGCGCGGCGGCGGCGCCATTCCCAGCCCATGGCGAGTTGCTCGGCCGCCGCCGCTCCTCATGGCCGGAGCGCTTTGTTTTTCTTCTTTTTTAGAAGCGATACAATCCGTGAATCTGTGTGGAGGCGGAGAGGGAGGGGAATGGGTACCGGGAAGGATAGGGTTGCCTGTGTGGGGCTGTGGGCTATTGGGCTGCCAATTGAGATGGTTCCTATAAGTATTTTGGCCCAATTATATGTATACATATTATATGTAATTTTATTTTTACCAAAAAATTTGGGGGTACAACTGTACCCCCATGTCCCAGCGTGTGTCCGCCCCTGTCTGGCAATGGGAAGCCACCAAAGATGAGGAAAACAACAGGGCAGGGGCATCTCACCATTGCCAGGTTGAGGAGAAAAGGAGAAAGGGCGAGGAGGAGAAGCTCAATTGAGACGGCTTTGCTATTGCTGTTGATGCCTGGATAGCCAGCGAGGCCGTGCAGTTGGGCAACGACGGCGGGCGGCGCAATAGGCGAGGAGAGCGTGTGTGAGGGTGAGGTGGGTGGAAGCAAACTTGCCGCCAACGGAGTCAGAAACGAGGGAGAGAAGGGAGATGGATTAGGGTTGAGTGTGCTTAGAGATGGCAATGGGGACCTGATCACCGATTCCCCATGGTGAATTTACATGATAGGGGATGGGGATGGTTGATATCTATCCTCCATGGGGAATCTAATGGTTTAAAACTCATCACCATCGGGGACGGTGCTCCACTCCCCGTCCCTATCCCTAGCTCACGGTGAAATGCATTCACTTTACAGTCGTTTGGTCCATAGAATTTAAGCCCAATGACAAGGTATATATACCTTATAACCCTAGTCAACCTGTCAACCCTCCCCCAAATTCTAATCTCATATGCTGTTCTCCACGACTCCACCCAGGCAAAGCTGCCTCCACTCCACAGCGTCACGCCGCCGCGTGCCGCCTCCGGCCGTCGACGCACCACCCGCCGCCTCCGGCGTTGAAGCGCGGCCTGCCTCCAGTTGTCGACGCGTGGCCCATGGCCTCCAGCCGTCTACGTGCCTCCAGCTGTCGTCGCGCCTTAGACGGTGAAACCACGGGGATAAATTCCCCGCGCGGAGATCGGGGCTGGATAAAATTTAGCCTCGTCATGGTTGGTGGGGACGGGGACAACGACGCGGATGTGACCCCCGACGGTGAATTCCCCGTTGCCATCTCTAGTGTCGCTGCATCAATCTCAAAGCGAACCAATGGTCTATAATTCACAAGATTTTGAGGAGAGTTTTCTGACAAATGGCATATAGACAGTGCAATATTTTTTTCCACCGGCTATTTTCTTTCCTCCATTGCGCGTGCATGCGGAAAAAAACATATTTACAATAATTGTTTTCCAATCCAATTAATGGTATTGTTATTGGATTATCCAATATTCCAATATATAAGAGCTGGGAGTGCATACTCCTCCTTTGAGTACAAGAAGAGCCGCTCTAACATACCAACAAGTTTCTCTGTCAGTTTCAAATAGCTGTCACATCATAATAAATCTCAGAATAGCAGCTGCATCTTTCTAATACGAAGGTAACAGAAAACACACGGTAGTGGTATAAAAGGATAAAACAAATCTAAGCCAGTGACATATAAGGAAAGAGTTAATTTTAAATGATATATAAAAAGTAAATTTTGACTGGTTTATAAGGACTTCTCTCTTATATATGCCAATGGTGGAATTCGTTTTCACATGAGACAATTTATAGGGTAATGTCGTCTGGGAAGAAACATTTTCATGTGCGAACGATATAACTTAGTTATCTACGAAAATCGATCTAGGAGGCACCTGCCCACAAAGTTGGGAAATATAATACATCTTTGTCGAGTTGGAATGTTTTTTTTTTTTTGCAAATTTTGTTACTTGACATTTGAAGTTTGTGTAATTTGCTAGTCGATATTGCAAAAACATGCTACGACGCCCTCAAAATTTGCTAGTTAGGTGGAGGACACATCCGGTCCAATTAAAGACACAAATTATTCAAGTAGACGAGAATACCCTTGAAGCCGTAAGCTTCTAACATGGTGTTCGATTGAAAACATAGAAATTATGCTACTCAAAATCTTCCAGACTTGAACTACATTGCTACCGTAATATCATTTTTCATCAATCACTCCAGCGTCATGTTATAAGCTTTTGGCTCTAGAGACATTCTCGTCTTTTTGAAAAAAAATTTCCAATTGTGCTGAGAGGGTTCTGCAGCAAATTACCAACCAAGACATAATATTGCAATATCCTCGAGCAAATTACACAAATATTTAGTGTCCTATCGTAAAATCTTCTTTTTATATATAGATATCTAGTTGGAATCTTAAGAACTGGTCTATGCAAGATGCGTGATCATGCATGCAGGCACAACGTCAGATGTACTGATGCAGTATGAAATAATATCTTTTTTAATCTGAAACTTCGGACGGCACTATATATGAAATAAAATCTCAAAAGTTCTTTATTACGACCATGGCAACTTACCTATATATGTAAATAAAAATTATAACGTTCAACTCAATATGTGCAGCAGTTGGAATATGTAAATATAGGAGTACATCTCTCATATGTCGAGTTAGTTGGATCCCCTTTTTTATATATAGGTATTGAGTTGGAATCTTAAGACCATGTCTATGCAAGATTCAGTTTATTTGCGACATATATATTCCTTGTTGTATGACGTTATCTGCAAAGATGCATCTTAGCTCATGCATGTAGGCATAACGTCGGTTGTGCTGATGTATCTAACTTATTATAAAAATTGAAGGTGATTCCGTAATCATCTTTTTTTTTTCCATCATAATCACCTCTTTCGTCCGTCGACAAACCATTTCTGATATGGAGTATTTCTGTTGGCTATCTATATATCCGTCCGTGTAGAAAACTAGCGCACGTACGCTTGGGCGCTTGGCCGCTTCGGCCTTCGGACTCTGCATGCCCTGCCGTGGGCTGTCACTCCAGGCTGGCCAAGGTGGGCCCTCGGGGTGCACGGCGAGAAAAAAAGATTCCCCTCGATCGAGAGTCAACGTATGATTCATTGGAAATATCTACTCCCATATTTATTTACAAAAGAAGAAAAGTCCATGTAAAAACAAGAAATAAATGATCCAATTAGCTGATAGGCAAAAGGACTCAAATCATATTAAAACAGAACTAAGCGAGTGCATGGTTCATGGTTACACTTTGCCACAACACATTTTTAGCTGTTTGTTAGATATGTGTTTAGTTTACTGTCACAGCTGTGTCTTGCCACACTTTTTCAATAGCATGTCCCACATGTTATAAACTTAATTTTCTTAAAGCGTCGTGGTCAAGTACATAAATTTTCTTTTCTAATCAAGCAAAGTAAAAAAGAAAAAAAGCAGAGCTCTAAAAGGATCGGAACAACCAATCAACATATAAACATATATCAGTACTTTCTTCTAAAACACTAGTAACCAGGCCACGGCATGGCGATCACTATAAAAAAGCATTTTTGCCGATGTTGGGTATTTATTTCTCGCAGGCAGATATAACCTTCGGAGCCAAATAGCCGCCTACAAAAATATAAATCGGGGTGAAACCCGCTGCCCGCCTGGGAAAATCTATTTTTACAGGCAGACAACTTAAACAGTCCGCCAGCAAAAATACCCTTCATTTTTGCAGGCGGACCTCTTATGTGGTCTGTCTACGAAAGTACATGGGAATATAAATAGAGGCTACATACCATAGATTTTTTCTAAGTCCTCTTTCCCTCACCTCTCAGCTCTCTCCCACATGTCTCCCCTCCCCTCCCCTCGCCTCTCCTCCTCTCCCCGGCGCTGACGCGGGGTTTGCAGATGGCGGCAGCTACTGGTAGAGGCAGCGGCGAAGGGCGGCGGCTACCGGCGGAAGGCGGGGGGTGGCGGCGAGCAGTGGCGCAGGAGGGCAGTGTCGGCTCCCGGCCCCTCCCTCCCTCCTAGATCTGGCCCAAGGAGGGCGGGGGGAGGGCGGTGGCCACGCGTCGGTGGTGGCAGCGATGGGAGGTTGGCGGCAGCGGGAGGAAGGGGGCCACGGCAACGTCAGAGGTGGAGGAACCGATGGGGCGATGGCCTGGTCGGCACGCGCAAGGATAGAGAGGAGCAGCCGACGGCCGTCGGCGTCTCGGCGCGCGCAAGGAGGAGGAGGGGGTGGCCAAGAGGAGTGGCGCTGGCTCTGGGAACCAATCCTCTCCCTTCCTTCCCCCATACGCTGGCGGCAGAGGAGCCGACGGCGGCAGCGGCGCAGACAGCACCAGCCGCTCCCCCTCCTAGATCTGGACAAAAGAGGGGAGCCAACCGGCAGCGGCGCCGGATGGAGGTGGAGAGCCGTCGGCCAGAGGGGGATGCCGGCGCCGGCGGTGTCGCCGGCGGGTAGCACCGGATTTTTTTTTGTTCCCTGAAATTATTTTCGCAGGCGGGCCACGGACCCGCCTGCGGAAATCACCTATTTTCGCACGTGGTAGGATAGCGGCGGTTCTCTCCCCCACCTGCGAAAACTGTTTTTGGCCGCCTGTAAAAACTATTTTTCTAGTAGCGTTATGTTGCACTTATATTGGAATGGAAGAGTAGAGACTTAGGCTCGTCGACCGAAAAGGGCCAACGACGAGACCCTTCTTTGTAACAAACACATATCAACATCTCCGGTATATATAACCACACTTAATAACTTGCACGTAACACGTACTGTCAAGTAGACTAATCTGTTGATGTGGATGTAATTGTTCATAACAGCAGTAAATAGGTGACACGTGACAAATATAAAACATTTCCAGTGCACCTAAGCCGCGGCCACAATTTTAAAACCAGTGCATAAATGTTACTCCCTTTGTTTTAAATATTTGACGCCGTTGACTTTTTTAAATATGTTTGACTGTTCATTTTATTTAAAAATAGTAATTATTAATTCTTTTTCTATGATTTGATTCATTGTTAAATATACTTATATGTATACATATTTAAAAAAGTTTTTGAATAAGACGAACGGTTAAACTTAAACATGTGCTAAAAAGTCAACGGCGTGAAATATTTAGAAACGGAGGGAGTATATCATAAGCGCTGCTTCTAAAAGTCAACATGCACATATTATTTATACTATTTATGGCAAATATATTTTTAATCATCTTTAGGGGTGTAGACTGGCCCGTTCGTTTCTGCTTATAGAAGTGGATTAAAATTTGGATACTCGTGGTACATTTTTCAAACTGTTAAACAGTGTGTTTCGTGCAAAACTTTCTATATATAAGTTGTTCTAAAATATCAGACTATTACCACCTCGTTTGTATATATAAGTCCATTTTTAAAATTTGTAATAATTAAGTCCATTTTTATATATAAGTCCATTTTTCAAGTTTGTAATAATTAAAATTCAATTAATCACACGCTATTACCATCTCGTTTTACGTAAATCACTTAATCTATATCTTCAGAGATTCAAACACCACCAGAGATGGACAACGTATCTTATACACACACGGTCCATTATGCGCTAGGCACTCGGTAGCTATAGGCCTTTCAGTTCTAATCCAAGGGATACAATTCATAAAGCTACCCACATGTCGTGTACAATTTTGCTGTTAACTCCTCGCTGCCTTTCTTCTTCTCTCGTCCAGCTCCCGCAGTCCATGGGCTAATGACCCTTCTTTCTAACAAAAATACATATCAATATATCGGGATATATATAACCACAATTAATAGCTTGCACGTAACACCTGCCAAGTACATTAATCTTTTAGTGTGGATGTACTGGTTAATAACAGTAGTAAATAGGTGACACCTGATATATATGCTTGGGTCACCTGAACTTGACAAATATAAAACATTTTCAGTGCACCTAAGCCCCCTCCGGGCCACAAATTTAAAACCGGTGCATAAATGTCATCTCAAAGTCAACATGCACATATTACTTATATACTATTTATGGTAGAGACATTCAACTAAATCATGCGCTAAGTCAAAACAAGATTCTTGAATCGAGAAGTCAAAACAGAAGCTTTTGCATTGAGTTAACAGCTAGCAAAGGGAAAAAAAAACAATGGCAATGTTTGCTGTCGATTCAGTCTAGTTAATCATCTTTTGAGCCAATCAAACACTGAAGATTCGTATGCTGCCAGCCCAAGGCTCGCCGCCGTGACAGCGGTCACAACCATACTGACACTTTTGGCGACGAAACACACCGCGAGCAGAGCGATGGCCGGTTGCGCGTGGATGGATGGACGCGGACTCGCGGATGGCCACTGCTCGCACCGGTGACGAGGTCGATCCACCAGCCCTGACAGAGTGACAGGAGGATGACGCGTGCGTCCGCGGAACAATTCACTGTCCCATCGTCGTCGTCCTCCTGTGTTGCCATGGATTTGGCGAAAATGCTCAAACCGGACGCCCCCCACGCGCGGCTCCGCCTCACCTCCCACGTGTCCCCCTCCCTCACCACGTATTCCCACCACTCGCGTCCCGTTGCAACAACCGTCCGGATATAACGGAAACGTCCTATTAGGAAGATTTGTTTTATTTTTTATTCCACCAACAACGTTTCAACAAGTGTACTCGTGATGTTTCATTATGTATAGATGAAATGTTGGAGTGGATTTTGATACTATTTCATAATTTCATCTTAATGGATACGTGGTTTGTTGATGTACACAGGGTTTAAGTGTTGCAATGGTTTTAAATCGTTTTTTACATACGCTGAACCAAATTATTTCATCTAGTGATCTTACTGGGTTTCACTTTTTTGAAGAATTGAAACATTCTTTCGCTATTTGCTGAAACATTATTTTTATATAGGGTGAAACAGCACCCGATTTTTTGGAAACCGTTGTTTCATATGTTGTAGCAAAATGTTTCATGAGGTGATTTGGTTGTGTTTCAGCTTTTTACAAGATTGAAACATTTTTTATCTACTTAATGAAACATGTTCAATCTAGTTGGTGAAACAACGCCCGATTTTTAAAAAAAGAAAAGAAAATCAGGCGCCCAATTTGTAGGTGCCTCGTAGATTTGGGGATAGATTTGGGAGATCTCGACAAGAAAAGAGGAAAGGCAACGAGCCAACAAGGGGTTAACTGCAAAATTATACATGAGAAGTGGGCGGCTTTCTTAAAAAGCGCCTAAATTGTATGCTTTGGATTAGAATCGGAGGGTCTATGAGACCAAGTGCATGAGTACATACTCATGAGTAGTGTATGCATAGAATATATTGTCCTAGAGATGTTTTAAGAGAGGGTACCAAAAGTCTCCCTCTAGACTCTATAATATAATATATAGATACATTTAGTTGAATGTCTCTACAAGATTTAAGGCGTTTTAAGGCGACTCACATCGGTAGAGGTGATGATAGGAGAGTTCAAAACTTATCTACAGCCAGGGCAGCTTCCTCTATATAAAATTTGAGGATTCCAATTAATTTTTGTAGCATTTAACCAAAATAAGACTTTTATTATAACAAATAACATGACAGCCAAAATTACGCCATAAAGTCACTTTGAAATTTTACCACCTAAATTATTTCTAGAAATTGTAAAAGCCTAATATAGCCTAATATGATCGTAAGAATTTAGAGGAATAGAGGACACGAAGTTTAAACGGTGATGGCGAAAAACCCAAAACAAATAACACTTTGTCTCTACTATTATAAAAATTGAAGATATTTTTGCCTAAATTTTGGTACGTCATTCGAGTTTGAGTTGGTTTTAAGTTTGTTCATTTTTGAAAATACAGATCATACTTGAGTCAGTTTTTAAGTTCATTTGCTTTTGTAAATATAGAAGGAATCTTATAAGAAATCTCTTTTAAAAAACTCGTTGTTAACTTGAGACGACTGCACTCCTAATTGCAACTCATAATTTTCTAAAAAAAAATATATCCAAACGAATTCTCACAGTCGATTTCACCTAATAAAATTAATATAGCTTTTATCCGTAGCAAGGCACATGTATTTTTTTCTAGTTCATTTCTAAATAGATTGCATCACCCGCGATGGAGTATTCCGATTATGGCTTAGGCGAACCAGCCGAATCAAAGTCTCCAGAACTGAGGGAAAATTTAAGTCAGTAGCTAGCCCGGTCTCCGAAGCCCCATCGTCTTCACTGTTTAAGAACATACAAAGGGGAGGGGAGGACAAAACGCAAATTATGCTATCTCGATGGCGAACAATAGCAGCCAAGCGTTCGGACATGACAAATCCTTGCCAAAAGGAAGCTATGACCTCTTGAAACCGGCAATAGTCACGAACAAAATCCTCCATGGTCAGACCAGGATGCCTCCGAAGCCATTTCGCCACATCTTGAACGGGATAGTTTCGACCCCCTATCGTCATTTGCCACTTACCATGAAATTAAAGCGGAATAACGCGACTTCGAAGAACGCCCATTTGTGACCACTTTAAAAATAGTCCTGCATGAGTTCAGGTTCGACAAATGAAGACAAACCTTTTGTTGATATACCAGTAGAAGGAACAATCAAGCGAACGAGGCATTAAGAAACTTAGCAAACTTGGCATTCATACGAAAGTGAAAGCCTCACACCCCAAGATGATCCTCAGGAGCTTCATTTGCAAGGATGTCACAGTTCGCCGCGACTTCCCAGGAAGCATCTCCACCCCCTTCGGCGGTGTCAACTTGCGCCCACCGAGCAAGTTGGGAACGAAGGCATTCGTGGGCGATCTCGCTCCCCTAGGGACCCCAGTAAAGTTGGCAAAAGGCGTGCAATTCAGTCTTCACCAAATTGCATGACTCCGATGGGTCCCTAGAGAGCATCTGTGGTAGGCCGTGCACTTGATCGCAACCATTCGCCCGAAGACTGATAACCACCGCTCCAGCTGCAACACGTTCATAGCTATTAGCATATACCTGTGGCTTCAACCACTGCCCCGCCAGCGGTGGCACTCCACTCGGTGAACTCAAAGGCATGAGACAACTCCGCCGAAAGAGGGCCATGCGAAGCGCCTAACCAGTCCAAGGCGATCCGAAGGACTCGGCTGATCTGCAAGGCAGACTCTTGCATCTGGGCCAAGAGTGGCGGCTGAAGCAGCCTCCTCGTGCAGCCGAGGACCTTTGATGCGAGCGATCTGTAGTTCTGCCCGAAATGAGGCCAACCGGGCCTCAGAGTAGATGTAATACTCTACGAGGCCAGCACCCTCTATCTCAAGGCTAGCTAAATTCGCCCGTGCATCCTTAGCTTCGGCTTTGGCATTCTTCATCGCATTGGCCATAACGTTGTGGCCTTGAGCAGAGCGGTTCACACCAGCTCGCATGTCCTAAAGGCGCTTCTTGTAGCTGTCCAGGTGAGCGCGGACAAGCTGATCGGGGCCGAAAGAGCCTTAAAGCAAATAAGGACGGGAATGAAGAGAGAGGCCAAGCCCAAGCAAAAAAAAAAAAAAAAAAAAAAATCATACAAACCCATTCCCTCAGTTGTTCAATCATAAATCCATGACACATGCATAAAGGGTTAGATGGAGTGAATATTTTCCAGGATACCAATCAAACTAATGCTGTTAAATTTCTAGTTGATCAGGCACCCTTGCCTTATAGCATGGTTTGCATTAATTGTATGTAGAGGGGGTTTGCACCAGACACCAGGTGCTCTCCCGACATCCGTAGACCACACCACACAACGAAGACCAATTAGGCCTCTAATATTTCAGGGTGTTTAAAGAAACAAAATACAGTGTACTTACACAAGTGGTCCGCAAGCAAGAAGTCCTTTACCCCACAGCACGAAGTACAATGCCAGAATTCCTCCATTGATAACTGTCGGAACAACCTGAAATAAAACATGCAACCTAAATGATAAAACAAAAACAAGAATCTATAGTGGTAGATAACAAAATCTCAATAAAATAAAAATGTATAAATCAACCTGTGTGTTGGGCAGAGGCCGGCCTTTCCAAGGCTCTTCTGCTTAGACACCTCATGACGCACTGGGCTATCATAGCTAAAGTCTCATCACCAGCCATGTCTTGAGGGCGAAGGGGAGAGGCATCTGCCCCGACGCCATCCATGAGAAGGGTAAACGTGTCAGGACTAGGCATGCATCCTGGCGTCCTCTCCCAGTTCTTGCGCCGCCCTCGTCGTCCTATTCCACATAGGACTCCACCTTGGCATCACACTCGTTCTCGCTGGCGAAGGGCACATCGGCTTTCAAAGTCTTGCAAGCCTTCACCCGTCCCGAGGACTTGCCCTTGGCAACGACCCTTTTCCTTTTCCGGGAGGATGAAGGCCCAACATCCTCGTCATCAAGGATGATCTCCTTGGTAAGATTCTCTCATGCGGGCAAGTCCCCGTCAAGAATGCGAACGAGTATTACCCCGTATTCCTTGAGGATCACGTCCCCTTTGAGCTTTTTTGCCGCTGCTTCGCCTCGCTCAATGAAAGCACTAGAAAAAACAGGGGGGAAGGAAGAGTGTAAGACTAAGGACAAAACTCCTAAAATTAGAATTGAATGAGAAAACAATTATGAAGGGTGAGGTAGCCTTACAGGGTTGACCAGCGGGAGGTACAATCCGAGCGAGGCCAAACTCCTTGCTTGTGGGTTCAAGCATGATCCCCAATCGCGGGCCAAGGGATTCGCCCTCAGCATGCAGAATTCCTCAATAAGATCCCGACAGCTAAATTGCCGAGAATTCTTCCATAGGTTTCGATGCCACTCGAACGTGCCATCAGTGACGGCGCGTGGCTTAGTCTCTGCATCGACCGGCTGGTGACTTGTCCGAAGAGCAGTTAGTTTTTCAGATCCTACCAGGTATGGATCTTTGTGGTAGAACCACTTTTCCATCCAGTGTCAAACTGTCGATCCCTCTTGGGCATGGAGGCGGGGATTAGCCACAGATCGGTGCGGTCAGGGCGAATGTTGAAGTTCACACTACCGAAAATGGTCTTCTTCGCCTCGACCAGAGTAGACATCGTGTTCAGAGGACCCGCGGAAGTGAAGATTGAAGCGAAAAGGCTGACGGATCGAAGCCGGAAGTTCGGAACATCTAGTCGAATTTAGTGATGCAAACCAGTGCCGTAGGGCTAAGCTGTGGAAGCTCTAGCCGAAACCTCTAGAGGATGTGGGGGAGGAGATCATCGCATGCGAAGTGGAACCCCACATCTATGTACACGATGAAGACGATTGTCTCATCATCGTCGGGTTCGCAGAACCATGGCTTAACCCGGCGTGATGCCTTGGCCTTTGACGATCATTCCCTTTGCCACGAGATTGTCTATTTCAGCCTCTTGGACGGCCGAAGCCCTTAAATATGCTGTCAAGTCATCTCCCACCGTGCCGAGGTCGGCGCTTGAGGCGGAGGCCGAAGAAGGTTTCTGCGGCACCATGCGAAAGAAGAGATCGAACGACGAAGTACACAGAGTGAAGGAGAGTGGAAGTAAAGATTGAAGAGCGAGAGCCTAGGAATGGTGAACATGAGTCGTGGGTGAGTTGAATGGCGGCCGGGGTAACTTATATAGCCCTTGCCATCCAAACCTACCCTGCTCGCAAGGCGATGCTTGGTGAGATTGTGAAGCAATGCGATGGCTCCCGAATGGTCATAATTGATGGAATTGGGCTGTTAGGATTTTCATGGCCCGTGGGCCGCATAGTAGTAAGCCAGAAAAGGGAGAAAGACTAGAAAGAAAATTTCAAGGGTCAAAGTGTCATGGGAGTAAATAACAAGCCCAATCGATGATAGGAAAAATACGGTAACCATGGTAAAAGATAATCCGAAAATGTTTTATGTTTTGACAAGATCCTCGGGCGAAAGGGGGCGCCTCATACTCTACCAAGTATCATACATGGTCTCGGTCCAAGCTTCCTACTCACCCTTGCCCATGAGGGGCTTGTTGGAGGCATGCCATGAGTACCTTCAGTCAAACCTGCTGAAAAAAACTGATCGAGTGGCGAAGCCGATCCATCAAGTGGAGAAGCATGTTTGACCAGAGTTGGCGACTTCTCAATCGGGGAGGCCCAATAAGCAGCCCAGGAGGGGGCCTTTAGTGCCTACAGGTCGATAGATTGGACCAGAAGACTACTATCGTCTTTGTAAATGTCCATGTCACAAAGGCGGTCATGTGAATTCACTAGTATACGAGAACCCTAGAGTTGTAAACATAGGGTTGTAAACCTATAAATAAACCCCAAGGGTGTATAATAGGGGATACATTTTTCCAATTAATATACATTACATTTACGTTTTCCACAATTTTGAGTGAAGCCTGCTTTTCGGCAAAGTGTTTATCATTCGACAACATCTTCCATATATGGCTTGTTCCGATGACAAACTCTCTGCAGTTGCAGAACCCTATTATAAGAGCATAGAAAGTACCAACAGCGATACCGGAGCTACCAACCACTGCTTCACCTTGAGGGTTCTTGGTGCATCACGGGTAGATTGGAGGAGGAGAGCTATGGTTTTTTCTGCAGGGAGGGAGCTATGGTTCCAATCTACCCTTTTTTTTTTCTTGTTGACAGAAAAAATGTAGGAGAGACGCCTACAAAGTATATATATAATTACATAAACAAAAGATTACAAATTACATATGTATATGAACAAAAACTTAAAGGTTTTCTAGCTATTCTAACATTTGGGTTTTAAGACTTTCTTGTACTCTATGGATAACCATGGCAAATTATTTCTTGAATACATGCAAGCAAACTTGTAGAGAAGGGGAAATGCTTCTGACGATCTTATTGTTTCTTGTGATCAATATACTCCATGCAATTAAGATTAGAATTTTCATAGAAAAAGGAACTTGGAGCTTTATTTGTATGTCTTCCACTGTTTTATGGGCAGTGAGATCTCCGGCTCTTGTGGGGAATACGAAATTCCAACAGTCCTGCAGAAAAGGGCAAGGAAGGAAGATGTGTCGTAGAGTCTCTTCATTGTGTGAGTTCTATATATAGCACACAAATATATTCTGGTCTTTTGAAATTCTTCCTTCTCAACATGTTTATTGTACATGTGTTCGACCTCTCTGAGAAGCAGCCAAAAGAATACCTTATGCTTTGATTGCAAATAGCTTGCCCACAGTCAAAGGTGGCAGGGACAGTTACCACTCATGCAAAGCACTTATAATCCTTAACTGATGTATAATTCCCAGGATTCCATATGTATGTCGAGGAATCTTTCTCTTCAGATATACTACTCTGTAAAAAAAAAAACAAATTCTGGCTATGAACCTGGACACACATGTGTCTAGATTCGTTGGTAGAATAGGATTTTTTATGGGACGGAGGGGGTATATGTGTTTTCCACTACCTAAATTTTCAGTTCTTGAGCTAGCGACGACGGTTCGAGTTCCAGAAGCGAGAAAAATGATGGAGTATAAATTGGAAAGAGAGAGATTGAAACTCATCCTTAAAACAGCATGAGATGAATTTATTTAGCTAGAACAGAGAAAAAAATATTTATACTTTTTGAAAACTATGGACCATGGGGCGATGCACGCCGGTTGACGGTTGAAAAGTATTTTATATTTCGAGTAGTACATTCTAATTTGAAGCACACTTTTGAGAATGAGTTTTGCTCTTTGAGAAGTAGGCTAGTTTGAGTGTTTCGTTAAGAAGTTTTATACTTGAACTGTAAAAATGAAATTCAAACTCGAAAAGTCAAACTTTCCACTATAGATATAAAAATTTCTTGAGTAGCTTATGATGAAAACAAGCCAGACAACGACGGGTGCTAAATCCGTTGGTGATTCGCAAACGGTTTGCAGAAGTCTCTACACATTCCCTTGGGGTTACGCGATTGGCCACGCCATATTCTACTAGTAGAAATACAGATATATCAACCCGAGCGTTTGTTCTGGGCTCATCCCATTTTGTTGTGTTTGGCTAAAGCAGTGCGTCTGTGCGTGTCCCGGCCCCCTCCCTAGTCACCATAAGAGGTTAGTTTGCTTTCTCTTCTATTGCTTCTTCTTGTATATACTATATGTCTTCTTTTTCTTTTACTGGTCCATTTAGGATGTTGGACTTTATTGAGGACGAAGTTTTGCTGCATGCTACGAAGCCTGGCCTTTATGGAACCAACTATTTTCCAAGAAAAAACAGAGGATTTTTTTTTAGAAACACAATATAAATGCCAGCGCTCACAACGTGGGCACACTCACCATTATGAAAGGCACACACGCACACCCTATCTCTATAAGCACCTCCGAAATACTAGACCGGACGTCTCGCTATCGACGGGTACGTTGCTCACCACTAAAAAAAATAATTAGCCATAAATATAAGCATCCATGTTAAATTTAGGATTTGAATCCATGTGAGCTGATTTCACCACAAGAAATCTAACCCGTTAAGTTATTAAACATAGGAATTGAGGACTGCGCTGATGCCTTTGATGGTAGAAAATAGCAAAGAGCTAAGGAAAGTTTCCGTCAATCGATCTTCACTGGAAACATAATAAGTTCGCGTAGGAACGAGGCAAAAGCGTCGAAGGAATTGTGCCACCGCCTCTGAGCTCTCCGCCGGTGCCCGGGCTTGAGATGCCGCTCCGTTGTGCCGCTGCCACCGTCGACCTCTCCCACCTCTCGCTGCTACTTGGACGGTTGGATCAGAGTTCGCCCCTCGGCCTGCAGAGGGCGGGAGAGATAGAGAGATCACCCTGAAAGTCTGAATTCCTATTGGAAGATAGAGAAAGATGGACCTCTTCCGCTTTAAAAACTCTTCGTTCTTGTGTTCGTATATATGGTCTTTGATCCTTTGTTTCTCTACTGTGTTATGGTTTTCCAACGTCTTTCTAATACGTACGCGCACGAACTGACACAGAATTGTTGCGCCACGGATTAAAACAATTAGGGAAATGCAAAATGTCAATGACTGAATTGTTCCTTAGAGAAATTGTTGCGCGCACGAACTTGGACGGTTACCTTTAGGGACTTGTTTGCACAATACAAAATGTCAAGGACTGAATTGATCCTTAAGCGAAAGTTCAGAGATCATGTTGGTTATTCACCCTTCTTTATTTTCCAAGTGTTTCCTTTTTACTACTACTCTTTCTATACTTATACCCAAAACTTATACATCTAAAGTTTACATACCTAACCTTTATAAACTAAAAATTTACATGCCGGATTCAAATTTTTAGCTTCAGGTCCAAATATTTATGCAAAATTTGTGTTTACAAAGTTTAAACACATGACTATTTCTAAGCAAGATTATTTTTTATTAATTAGTGTTTTTTCTTTTTAAGAAACTTATCTTTTGAATTCATTTCTTAAAAACCTATCAACATGCACCGGGTCCCACATGTGCTGGAGCAATCGACAGCGAAGGGGGGCACCGCGCGAATGTGTGATCGTACGGGCGGTCACGCATTAGATGCACCGCAGAGTGCTGCGTACTAATCGATAGGATTGGCGTTTTCCTCGCGCCCCCCAACCCCCAAAACTTCGGCATGTGTATCGCTCAGGTATCGCTCCTCCTCCTCCGCAATCATTTTTTCACCGTAAAATCTAAACGGAGAGACTTCCCGCTTTAGTCGTATCATGCGACACGCCTCACAGCCGTCCGATCGCGCCTGTCGTCCATCCGTGTGGCCGTGCTCTAATGGCGCAACGAGAAGGATCGACATAGTGCGTGCCTTTTTCTTGATAGACATGTATGTCTTTTTCCTCTTCAAATAAAGTTCTCTCAAACTACTTATTCGATCTATAATTCGATTACACCATTGTGTTCGTTACAATTAAATCTTCACAACAAGATATTACATGATTATATTACGATGAAAAAATATTTATATTTGTAAATTACTTTTATTATATACGTTATCATATATATATAGTGGAGTAGGCCACCGCGCGGGGTCGCCCAGCCAACGACCCCCGCCCATCTCCACGCGCCCCGCCGTTCTTCGAGCTGTCTCGGCACCGCGCCGGCGCGGAGAGGAGGAGGTCGGCGGCCAGCGAATGGCGACGGGCGACGGCAGCGGGCGGCGACGGACATGGAGGATAGGAGGGCGCCCCCACGGCCGCCACGCAAAGCCGCCGACGGCGCGGGCGACAGGATGTGCAACCATGCGGCCGCCTCCTCGCTCTCCCGTTCGCGCTCCCCTATCGGCGCCGTCCGCCTCCGCCTCGTTCCTCCTGCGCCCGCCCTCCCACTCCGCCGGCCTCCGTCACCTCTTCCACCTGCTGCCGTGGATGACGGGACGGCGGCCCTCCTCCTCTCCCCGTCGGCAGCTCATGTTCCTCCCGTGCTCTACGAGGACAGCACCTCGCGCCGGCGACGAGGCCCCCGTCCAGAAAACTGCGTTGCTCGCTGTGCCGTTCGATCTGAACCTGCCGGCCTCGTCCCCGAAGGAAGCCGCCGCCCGCAAACCAGCTGCACTGTAGTAGCAGGACAAGCAAGGACAGACGTGCGGAGACCAACGCGGGGACGGGGGCCTCGTTCGCGGCCGGCGCGGCCACCGAGAGAGGTAATGACGCATGTCCTCGAATAGCGGAGACGGAGGAACATGGGTTGCAGACGGGGGAGTAGAGAGCGAGAAGGAGCGGCCGCCGGTCGTCCTCACCGGCGCGTGCGAGCAGGTGGCGAGAGGTGACGGAGGCGGGCGGGAGTGGAGGGCGGGCGCAGGAGGACGAGGCGGAGGCGGACGGCTGCCGATAGGAGGCGCGACGGAGAGAGGCGAGGAGCCGCCGCCATGGTTGCACATCTGTCGCCCGCCCGCCTGTCGGCGGCTGCCGGCGGTGGCGCCGTGGGGGCGGCCTCCTTACTCCCATGTCGTCGCCGCCCCGCTGCGTCTGGCCCGGAAGTCGACCCCATCGCTGGCCGCAATTGCGCGCCGACCTCCCTCCCTCCCCGCCGGCCTGGCTAGCCGAGACAGCTCGAGAAAAACGGCTGAGGGCGGCGTGGAGACTGGG
>CM020178.1:32368233-32398324 GCA_009805545.1 Oryza longistaminata | reverse complement strand
TATTAAATATATATATATATATATATATATATATATATATAGATAGAGAGAGAGAGGGGGTTACTTTTAGATATGACTAAATAACTTCTTAGACATATAAAAGTAAATTCAATAAAGTCTAAAAGTAATTTATATATATTATAAAAGTAACTTAAAACAAAACGGAAGTAACTTTGTCACGATATTAGAAGTAAATTCATTGTAGGGATAAAAATATGACTTTATCTAGAAATTAAAATTAATCAACACAGATCAACATATGCAGGTTTAACAATTTTTAAAAGTAATTTCAATGTTAATTGGAAGTAACTTTTGCATGGTCAGAAGTAACTCTCTATAAATCTGTTTAATCACCGATTTGTTTTTCTTTCATTTTTTTTCATGTAGAATGAGAAAAGAAGTTAAAAACCTTTTCATGGATTGTAAATAACATTGATGGAATAACTAATGAGAATTGACCATGTATAAGATGTAATAGTTACTTTCTGATAACATGGAAGTTACTTTCTAACATGTAATGAATTATTTTAAATTTATAAAATATATTCAATATGAATCTGTTTTGTCACACATTTTGAGTGGAGTACAATGATGCAAATAGATCTTAAAAACAATATCTGATTTAAAATATATAAGTTATTAAAGAGATTAAAAAAAGATACATAGTATTACATTTTTTAAGTTGAAAGGAGACACTAGATGGAGTACAAACTAGCTACCACTAGCTGTGTAATCATGTCCAATGAAGAAATGCATACATTAAAGTTATTCTCTTTTTGTTATAAGTTACTTCTATAATATATTAAATTACTTTTAGGCTTTACTGAATTTAGTAATTTAGTGAAATCTAAAATTAATTTAGATATATTATAAAAGTAATTTATATTTTTTTCATCAAAATATAATCATGTGAGATCTTTTATAAAGATTTAATTGTTATGAACACAACTGTGTAATCGGATCGTAGATCTGATAAGTAGTTAAGAAGAAATTTTTATTGCAGCATAGGTGGATAGGGTCTCTTATAGATGGAGTGTTAGCTGGTTTAGACAATACAACTACCACTAGCTGTGTAGCGCGAAAAGCTAATACGTCTCCTTCACTTTTTTTTTCATTTTTCATTTTTTTCCTTTTTCCACTTTTTTTTGATTTTTTTTCTTTAGCATGTTTTGAGTTTGAAAGTTTTTAATTTTTGAGTTGAAAATTTTCAAATCTCAACTTGAAAGTTTTAAAATCTCGAGTTGGAAAGTTTTCAACTCTCGATTTGAAAATTTTCAAATCTTGATTGACAGTTTTCGAATCTCGAGTTAAAGTTTTCAAATCCAAATTGAAAGTTTTCAAAATTTTCAAATCTGACTTGAAAGTTTTCAAATCTCAATTCTCGAGTTGAAAGTTTTCGAATCTGAGTTAAAAGTTTTTAAAATTTGACTTTAAAATCTAAAAACTTAAATCGAAAGTTTTCAAATCTAACTTAAAATTTTTCAATCTGTTAGTAAAAAAATCTCTAGAATCTTTCCTAATTACTATTATTAGTGTTAAGTATATTAATTAATATAGTTACTTAAGACTAAAGGGGGAGGGGGAGTGCTCGCTGCTGGGCGCACGCCCCAGCTGTGTAGTCGCGTCCCTTATGTCAGAAAAAACAATCCACATCCATTTATCATTCAATTGGGCCTTGACTGCATGCCCACGCCATCTGGTGGCCCAATATCATGGCCCGGCGATTCAGACCGTGGCCGGTTCAGGGGTTTATGTATAAACCGTTGGGTCAGCTGATTCACACCAGTCCAACTACATAAACGTCTTTCATGCAAACCGAGCCGGAGTGAACCTTGTGGTGTCTGGTTCCTTGTTATTCCTGTTCAACCGTAGGTCCGGTCGGTTTTCTTTAACCATGGTACGAAGACTTCTCCGGCCAACCAAACACTATTCGGATTTGCGTGGGGTGGAGCTTGCCAAACGCATGGAAGGAGGAGCAGTTGATTCGTGAGAAGTTCTCCACTCAGATCTGAGGAGGCGGTGTGTCATGCCCAAATATTTAGCTAAAATTTTAGATTATTTTATAAATCTCCGTCTAGAAATCAAGCCGGGTTATAAAAACGATAAATTAATATGCATATCTAAACATAAATATAAGTAAATCTTAACTACTTAAAAAATCAGTAACTTTTCGATCATCACAAATTTTTCGACTGTCAAGTCCGACCGAGCAGCACCCTGACCCTTTTTCTCCGCATACACGATTAACACATCACGCATGACTGCCAAAGCAAAAAAAGAAAATCAAAAATCGATACAAAATCCTAATCTCATATGCATCGAAAATGGATTAAAAAACCAATCGAGCAATCAGCAGTCTTACATGTATCGGAACTAACCCAACTGATAATCCCAGAAAAGCTTACAATGACTATGGTACAGTGTCACATGTGGTGGACTCCATCATCAACATGTGCAAAGCTTTCGATGAAGCGCAAACTGTTTAGATGTGTAAAATGCCGACTTTTGATGTTAGTGGCTTTGCACTTTTCAAAGTGCTGTAATTCCTCCAATGTCTAAATCCGAAGACACCTCTTGGAGGTGTTCCTGTACGTGAAACTGCTTCTTTCTCCTTTAATAAATAGGCAGAGCTCCTGCCATTATCCTTAAAAAATTCCCAGAAAAGAAAAAAAAGAAGAAAAAAAAAAGCATAGTCCATACCCTCTCCTCGTACCAGCATTGGCTGACTCGGCAAGTCACTGGAGATGAGGACACGACCATCGGGGCTCGGACGCAACCCAGTGCACACGGTTCAACCCCTCACCGCGTGCCACCAGAACCATTGATCCGCACGAGCGTGGGGCGAACCGGCGAAGAGACGTCCCCGGATCCACCCCTCCCATCGCCGACGATGGCGGATACACGCGAGAGGGAGGGCGAAGAGACGACGGGATCCAGATGTCGGTGGTGGATCCGCCCGAGCAGCAAACAACGGCTTGGAACCGCTGCATGAGGAGGCCTTGCCGTCGCCCTAGCCAGCCACTGCGCTTCTCCATCTTCTCGCTGTCGCGCTTCTTCATCTTTTGCCACATCAAGGAGGAGGCGCAAGGGCTGAGTACAGGAGGATGTGAGGCGCACGTGGTGGAGGCGCTCGACGATGGCATGCGATGTGAATGGGGAATGAGTGAGGAGGGAGAGAGACGGAGAGACTAGGATAGAGAAGAGATGACTGCGTTCTTCCCCTAGTTTTCCCAACTCACATCTCTCGTTTTCCACGCGCATACTTTTCAAACTGCTAAATAGTTTGTATTTTAAAAAAAAATCTTTACACGAAAGTTGTTTAAAAATCATGTTAATCTATTTTTTTAAAAAAATAGTTAATACTTAATTAATCATGTAATAATACGTGCTTCGTTTTAAGTGTCGGGAGGAGGGTTCCCGAACGCAGCCTTAGCTCTCGGAGCAGGCAACCCATATTTCCCCTCCTCGGTAATCTACGAGCTTCAGTTTTTTCTTAAAAAAAAACTACGACCGGTCAAATTCCTTTCTTTATTGTGCTTAGATTTCCGCTGAAAAAAGTTCTTTTTAGATACACGTAGGAGTACTTCACAACTAATGATGATTTTTCTTTATTATTTTACGCTATAACTTTGAATTAAATTTAATCTATTTTCGACGGAAACATTATGTGTTCCTAAATTGTGTGTTATCCATTATTAAAAAAAAATTGTGTGTTATCCACGAGGACTTAGAGCCTAATAATGAAGCTGAGTATTTGTTATCCTGAAAATATTACAAATCTAATAAGCCTGATAAAAAAGAAGTGTTGACAGCGAGTGATATTTCTTATTTTATCGAGTTATAGACCATCAATATGCAATACGCATGTTTCCTAAATGAACGAATGTTATGCGGAATAATGAGAAAATGCCAAATTAGTCTGAAGATGGAAGAATAGAGAGAATACTAATATTACAGATAGAAAAACAGAATATCAGATTGAAAAAACTTGATCAACTTGCACCAGAGTTCAAATTTACCGCCATTCTCAATTTTTTTTTCTTTCACAATGTAGTGTGAAATTACGTCTACTATTTTAATTTTTCGAATACTAAAGTACATCTATATTTATGATACACAATCTACTATCTTATTAAAGGAATAGAAAAAAAGAGCACACCACGTTCACTCTCACGGTCTAAAAATTCTCATATTAATCGCAGAAAAAGAAAAATAGAGTCCATATGAAATACAATTTAGAAATAGTTAAAATTCAGAATTATAAAATAAGGAATATTGGAAGAGGAGACTAGAGTCCATATGGAAATACAATTTAGAAATAACTGAAACCGAATTAAAAAATAAAGAATATTAGAAGAAGATTATAGAGTTCATATAGAAATACAATTAAGAAATAATAGAAATTCGGAATTAAAAATAAGAAATATTAGAAGTAGAGTATAGAGTCCATATAGGAATATAAACTAACTAAAATTCAGAATAAACATAATAAAATTAAATGTAGAGTTTAGAGTCCGTATAAAATATAATTTACATAAAAATTAAAATAAAAAAAACATGGAAAGAACAGTCCAAAGTCAATATAGGAATACAATTTAGAAGTAACTGGAATTCGAAATTAAAAATTAAATAATATTGAAAGATGAGTTTAGAGTCCACATAGAAATACAATTAGAAAAATAAAAAATTCATAAAAAAATAAATAATATTGAAAGAAGAGCCTAGAGTCTATATAGAAATACAAATTACAGGTAACGAAAATTCGGAATTAAAAAAAAAATATTGAAAAAAAAATCTAGAGTCCATATAGAAATAATTTAAAAATAACTAAAATTTGATATTAAAAATAATTAAAACTAACACGTATATAAAATACAATATAAATATTTCACATTAGTAGTTTCGTAAAGTTAGTACAAAATTTAAAATTATGTTGTCATTTTAATATTTTCTAATAATAAATTAAGAAAACATATATGCTATTATATGAGAGAAAATATAATGATGCTAGCTGTGTAATCTGCGCTGACCACCATGCTAGTTTAGTTTATTGATGCAAGCCACGCGATCTGCATACCACCACACTAGTTGTATTAAAAAAGGAAACCCACATTACTTTTAATTTTTCTAGACAAACTTAGTCTAATTCTTAGATGTTGAATTATACTACAGAAAGTTATCTAAAAAACCATGCCTATAAAGAAAAGATTTTTGGACAAGCATGCAACATATAGCTTCCGTCGATATTCCATCTTATAAATTCTCAAACCCCAGCCCAAAATGCATGCTTGCGTATTTGCTGGGGCTACAATCCTAACTTTTCATTATAAATTTTGGTATCTCATCCTACTTGCTGTGTCCTATGGTACTGTCAGGATCGGAATTATTAATTTTAATTTTTTTTCTTGTAAATATTTGTACATTTGGTACCTTACGCCCATAGGCCCAGGTAGTATATCTTAAATATAGCTAATTCTTGAACTACTTTATCATATCAACCAATAATGATAACTTTCCCCCATTTATTTTCACCATCTTCTTAATCCCCATTAAATATCTAAAAAAAAGCTATATTTTTGGATGGAGTGAGTGTGGTACCCTCCCTACTTACTCCAAAAAGTAAAATCATTATTAAATAAAATCGCTATATAAATGTGCATGTTTGATTATGTTTAGTTACGTTGACAAATACTCCAACATGAACGCTGATACATTTAAGTTTCATCCTGGACAGGAATATAATCTGATGTTTTGATGCAATTATTGGCAACTGGCGCTTGCATACAACACTACAACATAATTAAGGAAGAAAAATTTCCATGACAAGCCTAGTGAACTCGTCAAAAGGTTGTTCCTTTTTCTCAAACCGAGAGTGCAATGCTGATGCGAATCGAGTTCCTTGTCATCGTCATTGCCTTCTCTACCAGCTGATGTCCTCCTTGGATTTGTGGCGTCCGATCACGTAGCTCCACCATTAAGAATATTTTGCTCCTATTGGATGCAATAGCCGATTCCACATTTCTTTACACCATTGGGCTAATGCAGAGCGCTCCATTCAAGAAAGACCTATTCCCTGTCTGGGCACTCGTGTTGGCCAACCTGCGTTTCAGCGGTTGCTTCATCTCGGCATATGTATTCCCGACCAAGAAAACCGTCGCATCAGCGAGCTGTCTAATGTCATGCACTGCTAGGTGTTGCCTTCCTGAATAGCACTCGCAACAGCCAGTTCAGGCACCCGATTTGGCACTGTGGGCGATGCAGGTGGTTAGAAGTATTTACCTGATATATGCATACAATGTTGCCATCAGATCCACCTTGCACGGCAGGAGTTCTATGTACCTAGTGAGCTCACCGGTATGGCCGAACGAGGTGAACTTGAACACAATGAAGGATACAAATATCCAGTTGTGGAGATCAGAACTTAAAGTTCAAGGTGCAGGCACCTAGCTACATTTTGATCTGACGATCACTGATGACCAAAACAACGGAAACCCACTCAACAAGCTAGAGAACAATTGTTATTCTCTTGTTATTTTTACCTGGAACGATGTTTCAAGAACACCACCACACTAGATAGAATCTGGAAACCCAACGGAGCGCTGAGCAGCATGACCTGCGAAGACAAGGACGTCAAACTGATCAAAGACATGTGCTTGTCCTTCTCCTTGTATCGGCTTCTCCGTTGCAAATTCGATGAGTTGTCTCTGTCCAAAGACATTGCCGAGAAAACCAAAAGATTACTCCAGGAAATTATAAAGGATGAGGTCGACCGGAAGCGAACCATGCGGATTGTCGAGTCTGAACTAGCATTCCTGAATTACTACTTCTACACAAGATACCCGGTGCTCTTCTTTCGAGGGTTCCCTCTCCTGGCCAGTCTGCATCCTGTGCTAACCATTGCTTTCACTTTTGGCTTGCGCGGGACATCCACAAGGTATACAAGCCTCGTGTTGGAGAGATAGCTCACGTATTCGTGGCGTGAATGTTGATCTTATCATCACATGGGTGTTTATGGGTGTTGTGGTGGTGAAGGAGCTATGGAAGACACTTATCTACGTGCTGTCAGACTGGACAAAAGTAATGTCCTATGTGAGTATGTCGCACAAACCATGGGGTGGGTTCCGAAATGGATCGTTTGGTTTCTGTGCACACCGCGGTTTAAGATAGTCAAACGTGCACGGCAAGATCGACCAGTATGAATTCCTTCGTTCCTATGTTTATAAAACCTTGGAATATTCTCTTCTACCTTGGAATATCACCGAGAGGAACAAAAGGTGTGAAACCAGGCAAATCGATTAAGCTATCAGAAGAAGTGAAAGATGCCATTCTCTCATCACTTCGTCTCAATATCAAGGACGGCGACTCTTCGGTCGTAGGAGGAGATACGGATTCTTTTGGTGAAGATACGAATCATGGTTTGCCTTCTGTCACTGCATTTCTGGCCAGAAAGAGATCAAATATGAGCACCAATCAGATTAACTGGAATCCATTGCTTGATGAGATTCAGCGGACACTCAGGCAGCAGACATGTACCCAAACCATTCTGGTTGGCATATAGCAACAAGCCTATGCGAAATTGATCTTGCCCAACACTACAATAGATGCTTAACAAACCCCGAGTGCGGCATGCGCTCAAGCACGCAGGTTGCTGCTTCTCCAGGCAGCCATACATGATAAAGGTTCAGAGGCTTGAGCCTGCTCTACGGGCTAATTACACGGTCGCCACAGTATCTCAAGGTATTGCGCCTACCTGCTAGCCACAGTACCTGATTTGCTACCTGACAGCTACTTGTCCCCGAGCTTATTCTACAGTGCACCGTCCGTGAGGCTTCCAAGATCCTGGACGGTTGTGACAACCTACAGAGCATATACAGGAGGCTATGAGGGAAGCAGAGGATCGGCAGGACAACAATGATAAGGATGATAATATCTGACAGAAGACGATAGGTGCAAGTGCGGTGATCTTTCCAGGTGCCTCCTGCTTCCTATCTTGCATCAAAGGAATATATCGTTGCTTCTTCCATGGAAGAAAGCTACACGAGGATGAACGACAACCTAGCACCAGTGGCGATGGTAGAAATGGCAGCAGTGAGGGAGAAAACGGTAATCGTGACACAATGGCAAGCACTGTGGACGAAAGAGAACGCACCGATCAGAGTAGTGGAAACATGAGCAAGGATGGAGAAAACAGTAATCCTGACACAACAAGCACGGTGGAAGAAGCAGAACGTAACAATGAGAGTGGTGGAAATGGCAGCAGGAGTGACAAGATCGGTAATCCTAAAACAGAAATCATTTGTGACGAAGGAGAAGACAATGATCAGGGTGGTCAAAATGGTAGCAGGAATGAGAAAACAATAATCTTGACAATATGGAAATCACAATGGATGAAGGAGAACTCAATGATCAGAGTGATGGAAATATTAGCGGGAGTGGAGAAAATGGTAATCCTGACACATTTATCAGTAAGGATGAAGGAGAACTCAATGACCAGAGTGGTGGAAATATTAGCAGGAGTGGAGTAAATAGTAATCCTGACACATTTATTCAGCATAGATGGAGGAGAACTCAATGATCAGAGTGACGGGAAATATTAGCGGGAATGGAGAAAATGGTAATTCTGACACATTTATCAGCATGGATGAAGGAGAACTCAATGATCAGAGTGGTGGAAATAATAGCGCGAGTGGAGAAAATGGTAATCCGACACATTTATCATCATGGATGAAGGACAACTCAATGATCAGAGTGGTGGAAATGATAGCAGGAGTGGAGAAATGGTAATCCTGACACATTTATCAGCATGGATGAAGGAGAACTCAATGATCAGAGTGGTGGAAATATTAGCGGGGAGTGGAGAAAATGGTAATCCTGACACATTTTATCAGAATGGATGAAGGAGAACTCAATGATCATAGTGGTGGAAATAATAGCGCGAGTGGAGAAAAATGGTAATCCTGACACATTTTATCATCATGGATGAAGGACAACTCAATGATCAGAGTGGTGGAAATATTAGGGGGAGTGGAGAAAGTAGTAATCCTGACACATTTATCAGCATGGATGAGGACAACTCATTATCAGAGTAGTGGAAATGATAGCAGGAGTGGCAAAAAATGGTAATCCTGACAATGAAATCTGTATGGACGAAGAAGAACTCAACAATCAGAGTAGCGAAAATAGTAGTAGGAATGGGAAAAACAATATCCTCACACGGCAATCGGTATGAATGAAGGAGAAACAAACGATCAGAGTAGTCAAAACAACTGCGAAGGCGTAGATACGTTCATCGCGATAAGATAATTAGGATGGGTGCACGTTTGGAAGATTACTGATTAATGCAACCAAGGATGATGACGTTTCTCGCTGGGAGCTACTAGCAGGGGTATGGGCTGATCTGCTCGTGCACATGGCTCCTTCAAGGAACACGGAAGCGCATTAGGAGATGCCTTGCAACTGCGGTGAGTTCATAACCACATCTGGGCCATTCTTTGCCACGTGGCGTCAAAAAGAGCAATCTTTGGAAGCAAGAAAAGGAACAGGTGAAGACGTAGATCAGGCGGAACAGCCAACCGTTGAAACTGCTGACCAAATGCTGACGACTGGAGAATCGTCCAGTGATTGATGCACCAAGAATAGTTGAAACCATTGTGTGTTGAACTTGTTCTTGATTAATTAATTTATGGGGTCTAAAACATTTGTCTAAGTTGTAAATGGTATGTTGTCTTGCTTGGCGACCGTTAGAATAATAATTGTATGTGTTCAACCTTATCTTGTGTGGTCCACTACTTTTCTGATTAAGATTCAGAATTTACGCAATATAAGTGGATTTTCAAAAAAAAAAAAAAAGCTGGTGAGATTAGAAATGTATCTATTGATTTCTATCTATTTTCTATCTGTCTGTTATGGGTCTTATTTGTGTTGTAAACCAACACGTTTATTAGCGGACACTAGATCCGTTCCCTGTCTCCTCCACAACAGTAGAGGCGTGAGATGATGTAGAACACCCGCGTCGCCGCCGCCACCATAGAGATTGATGGGATGCAAAGCATAGCGCCGCTGCCCATGTCTAGTGATGCGAGACGGACGGAGCCACGGAGCTAGGAATGGATATTGTTTGAGACCAATGGAGAGAAAGCGCTCCGCAGTCCGTAGCAAGCGTGTGTTGATATTATCTCGACGCTCGTACGAGAGCGTCGGGTAGTCGTCCACTGCCAACAATGCCCACTCGTCGGAGGAATGTGAGCCGGACAAGCAGCGTCGTTCGCATTTTTCCCCGCCCATATGCTACACCGATTGAAGTAGAACACTGGCAAGCTGTTCTTTCAACCCATCGAAGTGTTTGGGATGCAAAATAGCTCGCCGTTGACAGGGTATGTGCAACGAGACGCGTGTTAATTTCGGTTTTAGTTCCTTACATTGATTGGCCGGAGATGGCAGGGCAGTGGTGATTGCTAAGGCTGTCCGTGAAGTCAAGACGAAGGAGGGCCGTCCGCGCTCGACGCACGGGCATGGTAACCACATTGTGCACATCATGCTGATGAGGCAGGGCTACATATTGACGAGGTGCTCGGGGACCGAGGATGTGGTATGCGGATGGGGGAGCTAGAACATGGCGCGCAGTGAAGACGTCACACGAGCAGGTCTGTATGGTGGGATCATCGCCACCGAGGGTGAGCAACGTCAGCGACGGCGCTTGGAAAGTGTGCGCGCCACGGGACGTGGTGGTGGAGTGGATCACGGCGAAGCAAGTGCTGCATTTGGCGAGAGAAGAGAGAGAAATAGAAGGTAGGAAGAAGAGAAGGAGAAATGGACTCACCTTTTTTTTTGTATTTTATCCTTGTCACTTACATGTAGGACCTACTTCTATTTTTCAATTCATTTGACGACTGGGCTGCCACGTTTTCACCGATTCTGAAATTGGCGGAGGTGAATACCCAGTTTTGCGGTTGAGAGATATGGTTCGACAAGGAAAGAGATTAGGAAAGTAAGTAGACTTATTTGTCCATCAATGAGAGCTAGTGGTAGAGAGGAAGGGGCCTTCAGTTCACACAGATTCCCAAGCTGGGAAGATCTGATCGGTACAGAAAATTGTTGGTGAAAAATATCAATCCTTGTCGACATCACAATTGATTCCAGCCTTCTTGCGACAAATTGTACTTTAACAAATAAGAAAGAGCTGCGTAACATATACTCCTCCGTTTTCGAAATGTTTGACACCGTTGACTTTTTATTACATGTTTGACCGTTCGTCTTATTCAAAAAAATTTAAGTAATTATTAATCTTTTTTCCTATCATTTGAATTCATTGTTAAATATATTTTTATGTAGGCTTTATAATTTTACATTTTTTCACAAAAAGTTTTTGAATAAGACGAATGCGTCAAACATATGCTAAAAAGTCAACGGTGTCTAACATTTTGAACGCGAGGGAGTAGTACGGTTTTATTTCAGATAGCTTCTCCACGCAATTACCGGGAAATTCAACTATTACATTTGCACGACAAATTACACATGCATTTTTTTTTTTGACAAAACACAATGCATCGCAAAATCGCTTCGTCAAATCAAGTAGAAAAGACCAAATACTAACCATCTAAGCATGAATGCTAGGACAATCCTGATCTTAATTAAGAGGAAATTTGAAGCTTAGTGTTTCTAGCATTCTTTTCTTAATTAGTCCTATAGATTTCTTCTTTGATTTTTTATTATTCTCCGTATGGCAGTCAAAGTACTCATGTTGTAACGTTGGTTGCAAAGAAACGAAACGGTATCCTCTGAAATGATAATAACAATTTCCCGACATTGTGTTATAACCTGGAAGAGTGATTTTCATCCCTCGAGGGGATATCACTCGTTTCGTGCAGTTACTTAAATAGTATATAAAAATATTAAAAAAATTTGGCAACATAGATTAATATGAAATATATCACTCCACAACATGCAAGTTATAAATTCAACTTCTACAAGTTGTAAAAAACAACAAATATAGCTGCAAAATGTACAATAACTATTTTTATTTAATTTTGTTCTTTTTGTTGCAATATCAGAAGTTGAATTTGGTCTTGCATGTTTGTGGAGTGATATATTTCATACTAATTCTGTGTTGTCTGTTTTTTTTCAAATTTTTTATAACTATTTAGATGATATGCAACAACGAGGGGATGTCCCTTGAGGGATAAAAATCCACATCCGTTATAGTCGTGAAAATATTTTACTAACTACCACTTTTGCCCTGGCCGATCGGGTGAAATATTACTATCACAACCTAACATATTAAAATACCTATTATTGACAGAATATATACGAGGACACATTGAAACTGAAAATGTAAAATGCATGTTTGGACAAGTTTGCCAAAATTAGGGGCCAAAGAAATGAACCTGAGACAATTATTCTGTTTTACATAACACCAAATATAACATGGCACATATCACACGTACTGCATGTTACAACTAACAAAACGCCGAAAGCTCTCCTATGACATTCGTAAGGATTTGTTTACCATTCTTGAGAGGATCATTGGCAAGATATTGAGGATGCCATAAATTAACACTAACAATACCATCTATCATGCCTTCTTTAAGAACGGCAAAAATACCGCCCCTAAATACTAAAACACTGATAGGAGATTAGGAGTACGACTGGTAGGAGATTAGCGAACTGCTTACCGTGCTCGTAGCTACGCGCGCGGTGACAAACGTGGCAGATCCGTTAATTTCTCGTCCTAATTTACGTTCTTTCTCAGAGTGGCATGCTGCAGCTGCTTGCACCGATTGAAGCAAAGCAGAGTGATGATGGCAACGATGGCGAGAAAGCAGACCATGGCGTTGGGGCAGTTGGCGTGTCCTTCGCACCCCAGCAGAGCAGGCCTCAGCGTGCGGCTGCGGCCCAGTGCTCTCGACCGCCCGGTACACGGGGCCTGAGGGTAGTTGTACGCGTACGTCGTCGGCGTCGAAGATGATGCCGTCGCAGAGCCTCCTGAGCCGATCGGCGACGTCCCCCGTCGCCGCCGAGCTTGTGGTGCTCCGATGACCCCGGACTTCGCTAGAGCAGACGCGACGTCATCCGGCGGTGCCGGCGAAAAAGCTGCGACATGAAGGCCGCCAGGTTACGCCGTTGACGTAGAGCCCCACGTGCCGGCTCCCTTGCTCCAGCAGATGAGGTTCGCCATCCTGCGCTCCACGTGCCCGCCGTCGATCTGCCAGCCGCGGATCTCCAGCACGCCGGCCGCCGCGGAACGCCACGTCCAGATGCGGCCTGGCTGCCTGCCGGAGCCGCCTTGCCTCCGACGATCTCCAGCTTCTTGAACCGCACCCCATGAGCTCGCGGACAGCTGCGGCTTCGCGCGGCCAAGCCGGCCACGGTCGCGCCGCCGCTCCAAAACGCGAAGCTCTGGCGCGGTGTCCTTGGTCTCAGGTACATGTGGCTTGTAGGTGAAGCAAGATGGTGGACGTGGTTCGGCGGCGGGTGGCCCCGCGCCGCGCGCCGGCTCCTATCCGCGTACACGGCCAATTCACCTCCCGGCACGTACGCCTCCACGGCGCCACGACGGCCGCGCTCCGGCGTATGGGGGAACGGTTTTTCTTGTGGACGGGAGAAAAAGCTTCGTAGATTTTCTTTTTCTTGCCACCCACGGAAAAAAAAAAGAAAACCGGGGGATCTTTGGTTCTCCCGGCGAGGGGGAAGGAAGGGGGGAAAATTTTTTTTCGGGCGGGGGTCGTTGGCTGCGACCCCGGCGCGGTGGCCTGCTCACGCGTTGCAGCTGCCGTCGCTGCCTCGTCGGCCGCCACCCTCAGCCCTGTCACGCCGCTCGTGGCTGACCCCTTCAACCGGTCACCGGCGTCGGCATCAACGGAGGAGGAGGCCGCGGCCATCGCACTCGCGAAGAGAAGAGAAGAGTGAGAGAGAGAGAGGAGGAAGGGAGAGATGATGTGGCAGCCTGACACGTGGGACCCACGTGGGGCCCACGCTGACTCACCCGCCACGTCAGACAAAACCGGGTCAAAACCACCAGAGGACCTCAAGTGAACGGTTTTGTTAGTTGAGGGACCTCCGATATCTGGTTTTACGGTTGGGGGACGATTTTGTAACTCGATGACAAGTTGAGGGACCTTCGGTGTACTTTTCCCTCAGAAAAACCAATCCACATCCATTTATCATTCAATTGGGCCTTGACTGCATGCCCACGCCATCTGGTGGCCCAATATCATGGCCCGGCGATTCAGACCGTGGCCGGTTCAGGGGTTTTATGTATAAACCGTTGGGTCAGCTGATTCACACCAGTCCAACTACATAAACGTCTTTCATGCAAACCGAGCCGGAGTGAACCTTGTGGTGTCTGGTTCCTGTTTATTCCTGTTCAACCGTAGGTCCGGTCGGTTTTCTTTAACCATGGTACGAAGACTTCTCCGGCCAACCAAACACTATTCGGATTTGCGTGGGGTGGAGCTTGCCAAACGCATGGAAGGAGGAGCAGTTGATTCGTGAGAAGTTCTCCACTCAGATCTGAGGAGGCGGTGTGTCATGCCCAAATATTTCGCTAAATTTTTAGATTATTTTATAAATCTCCGTCTAGAAATCAAGCCGGGTTATAAAAACAATAAATTAATATGCATATCTAAACATAAATAATAAGTAAATCTCAACTACTTAAAAAATCAGTAACTTTTCGATCATCACAAATTTTTCGACTGTCAAGTCCGACCGAGCAGCACCCTGACCCTTTTTCTCCGCATACACGATTAACACATCACGCATGACTGCCAAAGCAAAAAAAGAAAATCAAAAATCGATACAAAATCCTAATCTCATATGCATCGAAAATGGATTAAAAAACCAATCGAGCAATCAGCAGTCTTACATGTATCGGAACTAACCCAACTGATAATCCCAGAAAAGCTTACAATGACTATGGTACAGTGTCACATGTGGTGGACTCCATCATCAACATGTGCAAAGCTTTCGATGAAGCGCAAACTGTTTAGATGTTAAAATGCCGACTTTTGATGTTAGTGGCTTTGCACTTTCTCAAAGTGCTGTAATTCCTCCAATGTCTAAATCCGAAGACACCTCTTGGAGGTGTTCCTGTATGTGAAACTGCTTCTTTCTCCTTTAATAAATAGGCAGAGCTCCTGCCATTATCCCTTAAAAAAATCCCAGAAAAAGAAAAAAGAAGAAAAATAAAAGCATAGTCCATACCCTCTCCTCGTACCAGCATTGGCTGACTCGGCAAGTCACTGGAAATGAGGACACGACCATCGGGGGCTCGGACGCAACCCAGTGCACACGGTTCAACCCCTCACCGCGTGCCACCAGAACCATGGATCCGCACGAGCGTGGGGCGAACCGGCGAAGAGACGTCCCCGGATCCACCCCTCCCATCGCTGATGATGGCGGATACGCGCGAGAGGGAGGCGAAGAGACGACGGGATCCAGACGTCGGTGGTGGATCCGCCCGAGCAGCAACAACGGCTTGGAACCGCTGCATGAGGAGGCCTTGCCGTCGCCCTAGCCAGCCACTGCGCTTCTCCATCTTCTCGCTGTCGCGCTTCTTCATCTTTTGCCACATCAAGGAGGAGGCGCAAGGGCTGAGTACAGGAGGATGTGAGGGCGCACGTGGTGGAGGCGCTCGACGATGGCATGCGATGTGAATGGGGAATGAGTGAGGAGGGAGAGAGACGGAGAGACTAGGATAGAGAAGAGATGACTGCGTTCTTCCCCTAGTTTTCCTAACTCACATCTCTCGTTTTCCACGCGCATACTTTTTAAACTGTTAAATAGTTTGTATTTTAAAAAAAATTCTACACGAAAGTTGTTTTAAAAATCATGTTAATCTATTTTTTTAAAAAAATAGTTAATACTTAATTAATCATGTAATAATACGTGTTTCGTTTTAAGTGTCGGGGAGGAGGGGTTCCCGAACGCAGCCTTAGCTCTCGGAGCAGGCAACCCATATTTCCCCTCCTCGGTAATCTACGAGCTTCAGTATTTTCTTAAAAAAAAACTACGACCGGTCAAATTCCTTTCTTTATTGTGCTATTGATTTCCGCTGAAAAAAGTTCTTTTTTAGATACACGTAGGAGTACTTCACAACTAATGATGATTTTTCTTTATTATTTTACGCTATAACTTTGAATTAAATTTAATCTATTTTCGACGGAAACATTATGTGTTCCTAAATTGTGTGTTATCCATTATTAAAAAAAAATGTGTGTTATCCACGAGGACTTAGAGCCTAATAATGAAGCTGAGTATTTGTTATCCTGAAAATATTACAAATCTAATAAGCCTGATAAAAAAGAAGTGTTGACAGCGAGTGATATTTTCTTATTTTATCGAGTTATAGACCATCAATATGCAATACGCATGTTTCCTAAATGAACGAATGTTATGCGGAATAATGAGAAAATGCCAATATTAGTCTGAAGATGGAAGAATAGAGAGAATACTAATGTTACAGATAGAAAAACAGAATATCAGATTGAAAAACTTGATCAACTTGCACCAGAGTTCAAAATTTACCGCCATTCTCAATTTTTTTTCCTTTCACAATGTAGTGTGAAATTACGTCTACTATTTTAATTTTTCGAATACTAAAGTACATCTATATATTGTGATACACAATCTACTATCTTATTAAAGGAATAGAAAAAAAGAGCACCCACGTTCACTCTCACGGTCTAAAAATTCTCATATTAATCGCAGAAAAAGAAAAATAGAGTCCATATGAAAATACAATTTAGAAATAGTTAAAATTCAGAATTATAAAATAAGGAATATTGGAAGAGGAGACTAGAGTCCATATGGAAATACAATTTAGAAATAACTGAAATCCGGAATTAAAAAATAAAGAATATTAGAAGAAGATTATAGAGTTCATATAGAAATACAATTAAGAAATAATAGAAATTCGGAATTAAAAATAAGAAATATTAGAAGTAGAGTATAGAGTCCATATAGGAATATAAAACTAACTAAAATTCAGAATAAACATAATAAAATTAAATGTAGAGTTTAGCGTCCGTATAAAAATATAATTTACGAATAATAAAATTAAAAATAAAAAAAAACATGGAAAGAACAGTCCAAAGTCAATATAGGAATACAATTTAGAAGTAACTGGAATTCGAAATTAAAAATTAAATAATATTGAAAGATGAGTTTAGAGTCCACATATAAATAAAATTAGAATTTTTCAAAATTCAGAATTAAAAATAAATAATATTGGAAAAAGCGCCTACAGTCGATATAGAAATACAATTTACAAATAATAAAAATTCAGAATTAAAAAATAAGTAATATTGGAAGACGAGTCTAGAGTCCAAATAGGAATATATATTACATGTATATACAATACAGTATGAATATTACACATTGGTTCTTTGGTAAAGTTAGTACAAAATTTAAAATTATGTTGTCATTTTAATATTTTCTAATAATAAATTAAGAAAACATATACGCTATTATATGAGAGAAAATATAATGATGCTAGCTGTGTAATCTGCGCTGACCACCATGCTAGTTTAGTTTATTGATGCAAGCCACGCGATCTGCATACCACCACACTAGTTGTATTAAAAAAGGAAACCCACATTACTTTTAATTTTTCTAGACAAACTTAGTCTAATTCTTAGATGTTGAATTATACTACAGAAAGTTATCTAAAAACCATGCCTATAAAGAAAAGATTTTTGGACAAGCATGCAACATATAGCTTCCGTCGATATTCCATCTTATAAATTTCTCAAACCCCAGCCCAAAATGCATGCTTGCGTATTTGCTGGGGCTACAATCCTAACTTTTCATTATAAATTTTGGTATCTCATCCTACTTGCTGTGTCCTATGGTACTGTCAGGATCGGAATTATTAATTTTAATTTTTTTTCTTGTAAATATTTGTACATTTGGTACCTTACGCCCATAGGCCCAGGTAGTATATCTTAAATATAGCTAATTCTTGAACTACTTTATCATATCAACCAATAATGATAACTTTCCCCCATTTATTTTCACCATCTTCTTAATCCCCATTTAAATATCTAAAAAAAAGCTATATTTTTGGATGGAGTGAGTGTGGTACCTCTCCCTACTTACTCAAAAAAGTAAAATCATTATTAAATAAAATCGCTATATAAATGTGCATGTTTGATTATGTTTAGTTACGTTGACAAATACTCCAACATGAACGCTGATACATTTAAGTTTCATCCTGGACAGGAATATAATCTGATGTTTTGATGCAATTGTTGGCAACTGGCGCTTGCATACAACACTACAACATAATTAAGGAAGAAAAATTTCCATGGACAAGCCTAGTGAACTCGTCAAAAGGTTGTTCCTTTTTCTCCAAACCGAGAGTGCAATGCTGATGCGAATCGAGTTCCTTGTCATCGTCATTGCCTTGCTCTACCAGCTGATGTCCTCCTTGGATTTGTGGCGTCGCCGATCACGTAGCTCCACCATTAAGAATATTTTGCTCCTATTGGATGCAATAGCCGATTCCACATTTCTTTACACCATTGGGCTAATGCAGAGCGCTCCATTCAAGAAAGACCTATTCCCTGTCTGGGCACTCGTGTTGGCCAACCTGCGTTTCAGCGGTTGCTTCATCTCGGCATATGGTATTCCCGACCAAGAAAACCGTCGCATCAGCGAGCTGTCTAATGTCATGGCACTGCTAGGTGTTGCCTTCCTGAATAGCACTCGCAACAGCCAGTTCAGGCACCCGATTTGGGCACTGTGGGCGATGCAGGTGGTTAGAAGTATTTACCTGATATATGCATACAATGTTGCCATCAGATCCACCTTGCACGGCAGGAGTTCTATGTACCTAGTGAGCTCACCGGTATGGCCGAACGAGGTGAACTTGAACACAATGGAAGGATACAAATATCCAGTTTGTGGAGATCAGAACTTAAAGTTCAAGGTGCAGGCACCTAGCTACAATTTTGATCTGACGATCACTGATGACCAAACAACGGAACCCACTCAACAAGCTAGAGAACAATTGTTATTCTCTTGTTATTTTTACCTGGAACGATGTTTCAAGAAAGCACCCACCACACTAGATAGAATCTGGAAACCCAACGGAGCGCTGAGCAGCATGACCTGCGAAGACAAGGACGTCAAACTGATCAAAGACATGTGCTTGTCCTTCTCCTTGTATCGGCTTCTCCGTTGCAAATTCGATGAGTTGTCTCTGTCCAAAGACATTGCCGAGAAAACCAAAAGATTACTCCAGGAAATTATAAAGGATGAGGTCGACCGGAAGCGAACCATGCGGATTGTCGAGTCTGAACTAGCATTCCTGAATGACTACTTCTACACAAGATACCCGGTGCTCTTCTTTCGAGGGTTCCCTCTCCTGGCCAGTCTGCATCCTGTGCTAACCATTGCTTTCACTTTTTGGCTTGGCCGGGACATCCACAAGGTATACAAGCCTCGTGTTGGAGAGATAGCTCACGTTATTCGTGGCGTGAATGTTGATCTTATCATCACATGGGTGTTTATGGGTGTTGTGGTGGTGAAGGAGCTATGGAAGACACTTATCTACGTGCTGTCAGACTGGACAAAAGTAATGGTCCTATGTGAGTATGTCGCACAAACCATGGGGTGGGTTCCGAAATGGATCGTTTGGTTTCTGTGCACACCGCGGTTTAAGATAGTCAAACGCTGGCACGGCAAGATCGACCAGTATGAATTCCTTCGTTCCTATGTTTATAAACCTTGGAATATTCTCTTCTACCTTGGAATATCACCGAGAGGAACAAAAGGTGTGAAACCAGGCAAATCGATTAAGCTATCAGAAGAAGTGAAAGATGCCATTCTCTCATCACTTCGTCTCAATATCAAGGACGGAGACTCTTCGGTCGTAGGAGGAGATACGGATTCTTTGGTGGAAGATACGAATCATGGTTTGCCTTCTGTCACTGCATTTCTGGCCAGAAAGAGATCAAATATGAGCACCAATCAGATTAACTGGAATCCACTGTGCAAATGAACGATAGATTGATTGAAAGATCCATTTTGATCCCAGAATCTGAATGCTTTGTAAATCGGGAAACAATTTCAGCATGCTTCAGAGAAGAGAAACAGGGTTGGCAGAACAGAACCAGAGGCATGGCCAATATGAACCCTGAAGAAAATGCATTATGCACCCATCATCACTCAGACCCCGTAATTCACAGCCTAGAGTGAAAAGCTTCCGCATCCGCCACATGACGGGCATAAGCAAAAGTATCAGTCCAACACAAAACACTGGCCACTCGTTATGTGATACGCTCTCTCTGATAACCGAAAAAGCACCGAAATACACAGGCACACGACGACGACGACGTTTGCTCAAGACTACATAGATATCACAATTCACACGCTCAGAACACTGAAGCTATACTGTAAACCAGTAAGTGATATCATGTTTCATGCTCGTATTACTTACACGATAGTACATCCAGTCTGTCATCTCTTCTTATTTCACTTTAATACTTATACAAGCGTATTTAAGGGTGGCACATCCATTGGCTATTGCCGTAGAGGCGTCGGGTACCGACAGGCTACAACCTTATATGCTGGCCTAGTTATAATGTCAGCAGGACCAGCATATCGAAGAGGCTGGAAGAGCAGCAGTGCGCCTTGCTGAATGCGAATAGCCGGTTCTTACATGACAGGCCTAGTGGCAGCTCCAGCGGGGCCAGCTTGTCTTAGCAGCTGAAACACATATCAACACATTCAGAGATACTACAACTATACTAGAGGTTATGATAAATTTTCATGGCACAGCAACGGAGCAGGTGAAGGGTGAAGGTTACCTGGAAATAGGATTCTAGTTTCTGCCTCAGGACAGCATGCTCCCGCTTCACTTTCTGGAAAGACCTCATGCAACTGCATCACAAAATATGGAAGGCGTATAGATATTAAACAGTGACTGTTTTCACCGTGGGAACAGAATTGTTCAATTTCAAAAATAACAATAGTGTGAAGTGACATATATAAGAGAGACCCTACCCTTCAACATTTCCTTGGCCACAACTATCCCTGAACGACATGCACTCATTCTTCATCCTAGAAGCGCCGATGCTGCACCAAGTTGTGTAATGTCAATGATAGATCAATGATACATCAAATTAAAAACAGTCTCATGCTTTCTATACATCATGCCAAATGAGATCAGAAGCATGAGATGCTTCAAAAAGGTTGATACACTTCGAGTTTTTAGTTGGCAACAGTATGCATATTTAGCGGTCAATTGGCCGATTAAAGCAGATGGATTTCTCTGCAGTATGAGGTCTCCTTAAAGCATTATTTTAACTTCAGTGGACATGCATACAGAGCTTTTGTGAGCAAGACACTTAACTGGGTGGTTTCACTTTCATATAAACCAAAAGGGAGATGGAAAGCTGACCAATTAACTGTGATATGCAAGACTTTAGATAGAAAGAGATGGTGCAAAAGAGAGTGCCTTGGCTTCCCAAGACGCTTAACTAAACTCTGTATCATGTCAGTTCCCATGGTTCATGCCACAATGAACTAAAGGTTGGCGCTACTGAATCTGACACCCTTTGTGCATCATATGCACTACAACAAAGATATTACATAGAACTAGAAGCAAATCAGGAACTACCTGGAACAGCTGCCTTTTAGTTGCTGCATATATGCATCCCACCTGTTGAAATCTCTTGGGTACTTCTCCCTGCAGTGTTTTCAAATCTCAGTTAGTCAGCCCCTCTTAGCAACATTTCCTGTGTAGCCTAAACCCTACAGATCATATTTTCAGAAAAAGATGTCTCATGCTGCATATGGAACTTCAAGTACTTTTTATTACTTACAGAGCTTGCTCAATGTTTGACATTAGCCTGCCCGAGTCCTTAAAAAACAAAGTAACAACTTCTTCCACAAAATTAGGACTAGCTTCATCCTGCAAATCTTCCACCTGACAAAATTGCTCATCTAGGTATCCCTGCCATCAAAATATAATTTGCTGAATCAGCACATCTGTCAAAGAATTACATGAAAGAGCAGTAGAATACTGAAAATGGGATCAGATGTGGACACTTCCAGCATAAGACCTAATATGGTCGACACACCCTGAGCACACATAAGATTACTGTTGAGAGGAAAAAAAAAAAGAACTCCAGAGAATAGGATACTAGCCTGATCAAAGAGGCTCTTTTTCATGGATGCAGCTTGGCGACGCAAATTAGAATAATCCATTTATATGAATGAATGAGGAAATATGTGACAAAGTGAAGCCGTTACAGGTTGGAACACACTACATATGACTTGTGGGAGCTATGGATATACAAAGTCGAACATGGGATGAGTTTATATAGTAGAGGGAACATAAGAAAAAGTGCAGATATTATAACTTCTGGATAGCAAAGGTTGGCATCTTGCATGCACAGGTGATTTGATTGCCACGGTGTGCATAAGCTATCCATATTTGTTATCCATATTTTGGAGAATGACTTGAATAGATACAGATACCTGTAGGCTGTAGCTCTTTATAAGATGTATGATGTGTAAGTATGCATATGCATGAAGAAACCATTAACGGTTCTGATATGGATCACACTCTTCATAATAGCATATGTCACTGCATCAACTGATCAACTGCCCAAAGGTAGTTATGTTCCTAATGTATCACATGGAAAAAAGTCATGGTTCAGAAGTAAATTAATCATACACGTGATTGTTCTACCATTAAATAAGATGAAATCCCTACAATTGGGGAACTCAGAACAGAACAATGGTTTGGACATAATTCTGTTACCAGCCTACCACAGGGCCTGGAAGGCTGAATGGAGTCTGTAGATGGTAGGCTGAATGGAGTCTGTAGATGGTAGTGTTACATAACTCCTCAAAATGTTTTTGAAGTAGGGCTGTTCATTCCCAGTTTTGAATTTACCATTCAAAATCGGTGGTAGTCTGTTTTCTGGCATGCTCGACTAGAAGCTAAGGTAATCACTGCCTAAACTCGTTGATTTCCAGTTTCGAGCGGGCTGAGTAAACTAGTAACACCCCTATTTGATGATTTAGTACAACCAACGAGGTATTTTGCACAAATGTAGAAAAACAATGCTCTCATTCTGTTCCAATAAACACTAAACTGTAGTTCAACTAATATCTACTAGGAACTGAAGTTAAAACCTACAAATAAAACTAGTAACTTTACACCAATCTCTTCTTTGGCTATTGATTAACAGCTTTGTAGGTGAAGAATACCATCAGCTTTAAGTGAAAACTTATCCTAATATTTCAAAAGAAATTATCTTATGTAACCAGACAAGGAGGGGAAAGATAGAACAATATATCTTTTTGTGCCCCTCAAAGTTCAAACAAAATGTGGAGATAAAATCTGAGAGAACGATGGGGAATTAGAATAGGCCCACTGATGCTTACTTTGAGCCCCAGCAAAAGAAAAGTAGACAGAGAAACAGGCACCAACAGTTCCTTCCAATTGTTAAAAAACCAATACTCTCTCAACACATTGGACCACGTGTCAGAACCAACAAACTTTCACAAAAGGAGTAAAAGAGATTCATTCAATCATTGATCCGATGATTGCTCCTGACCTCCAATCAACATCACAACTTGATAAGAGAATCTGACATGGATTAAAAAATATCGAAATAACCAAAACATCTATACAGGGAATGGATCAGAAAAGACGCACTCTGGATGAGTCACTGCCGAGGCCACGAATGCGTGAACTACATATCTTGTCTACATACAAGCTGCACAGTCAATACCTTCCCTACTTGATGTGTACATTTATAAAAGGATAAAAAAGCATAGCGGTCCATCATTCATCACTACAGAAAAACATACCTTCTCTTTCTATACTGAACATTCTTATGACAACATTGTTCCTTTCTGCAAGATCATTCTTGTGGCAAACATCACAAAACATCCTTTTTACAAAGCACGGTGAGGGATTGTATTCTCACATAACATAAGACATATTTCAGTATTTTTTAAAAAATCTTAACAGCATGCTTACAGGTAACCATGGTAACACTCTAAAAGTTGATACAGATAAGACGTAGGTATATAGATGGTAATGTTTCCCTATGAGTTCATGCGCGACAAGTCCAATACTCCAATAGTACTTATGGCTCCAAAGTTCATCAAAATGTAAATCAGAAAATTCCTGTGGTCATTATTTTAGGTATAATACCATGTTGATATAAACATTAGTTTCAGTTGAAAAAAACAAATATGATACTCAAACTGCTATATCATGCATATAGATGAGTGAGGTGCAAATAAGTCTCAAGACAAAGCTATAAGGGATTTGGCCTTTCCCATAAATGAAATTATCATACTATAGCATTTGCTATAGCCTTATGCCCCTCTGCAAATAGATTAGGCAAATGGAAATGGGAGAGATCAAAGACAATTTTATATCCATGCATCACATATCTGCTTCCACGCATCAAGGTTATTGACACTCCATGGCTTGTGCGTGACCACGTTGTCAACAATCCTTTTATAGCATCAACACATGCACTTTCAACAATCTAAAACCAGTATCGTGTGCCCAACATGACCTAGATTTTCTCCCAGTACCCTCCAAAAGTGTATATGTAGCTTTATCATCTACGGTTCCCCAAAAAGAGAGATGCTTCTATGGTTGCGTTTTGTACGTATAGTCTAATGCTCCAATGCTTTTGACACCTTAGAATTGGTTTCCATACGTGTGCGTCTATTTGCCTCATATCCTGCTCACTTTCGAAACACATTTGGAAATCGCGAAAAATATGCATTTAAAAACAAACTATGATAATCAATTAGATTAACCTCCGCCGTATACCTCATAGAAGCTCAGGTAGATCTAGAGGTCAGGCTATAAACTGAGATTATCAACTAGAAAATTTCCCAACTTCTCATGATGTATAACATAGCACTGGAGTAGAGCCACATGCAGTGAGCTCCAATAGAGCAAGGAGACACTGAAGTAGCTTCATCACCAGAACCAAAAACCAGTGACTCCTTTCCATACAGGAATACATGATGTGCGAAAGAACCCAACACTAAAGTCTCGAAGTTCGATCAAATATCCAAGTTTGCGCAGCCTTTATCGTTCCAGTACTAGAAAATAAAGATAACACGGTATTTAGCTATACCGGCCAGCTTCCTTGATTGATTCGAGGTCACACGAGAAACGATTCTCTCGAGCGACATCCGCGAGGGATCCAGCAAAGGAAGTACACCGACCAATGGGGAGCCGAGAGGTCGACACGATTGATTCCTCGAAAGCAAACCCTATAGTTGGCATCCACCCACGACAGGATGAGCGCGCCGGCCCGATCCCCTCCGCTCTCGCCTCCAGTGGCGAACCTAGAATAAAAATTACCCAGGGTCTACTACACAGTAGTTATCTAATTATTCACTAGTATACTAATCAAAATAGTATATATTAGTTAGAATTTAACAATTTTACCCGGTATCCTGTGACACCGGTAAGTTATATGTGGGCACGCCACTGCTCGCCTCGACGTCGACCGGAGCGCAGCCGCAGGCTCCGCATCCGGGGGATTAGACCAAAGGGTGGAGAGGCCGAAAAGACGCGCGGGGAAAAAAGAAGCGGCGGGGGGGCGCGAGTGCGGCGCCTCCGCTGAGATTGGGAGTGAGAGGAGGGGATAGCCCAGGACCGCGAGAGTGATTCGATGATGCGATCAACTGTGGTGTAAGGGGAGTTACCGCGAGGGAGGGAGAGACGACGACGACGACTCGCCGGGGGGAGGAGACGGCAGCGGCGGGGGCCTCGCGGGTGGCAGCGTTGGGGTGGCTGGCGACGCGGCCGCGCGCGGGGAGGTTTGGAGAGAGGGCGAGCTCGCGGCGAAGGCTCGCCGTGGGGGGGGGCACTGGGGCCCGTGCCGTTTAATCGCTTCTTCTCTACCTCTAAAGGGCTGGATCTCACTGGTTGATTTAAACTGGATTTGTAACAGAACTTGTTGGAATACTTTCAAGTTTTGACTAATATGGCAACAATTCCATTTCTTGTCGCAGGCTCTTATCTCAAGACGTAGTGATGGCCCTATCGGTGCTTATGTCAAGCAGTTCAGCTGTGGGCAAGAGATGATGACAGTGTACAATGCAACTGGTCTTGCACTCCGTGGCGCTCCTTCCAAAGCTCACAGTTTGTTTCCAGGGTATGATTCTAATATATTCTACTAAACTCTATTACTCAAAAAAGGTTTGAAATCCAGCCTATCATTAACAGAAGAAATGAACATTGTTATTCGTTCTATTTGATCCCGTTGTTACTTGCAAATCACAGGTGTTCAGTTAGCAGCAATTTCCTGTGTTCTTCCATACGCAACTATCATACCTGCACTCTGTTACTACCTCCATTCTAAAATATAAAAGTTTTAGGGTTAGGCACATGTATTAAGAAAGTGGATGAAATTAAATGAGGAAAGATTGTGTTTGGTTGAGAAAATAAAGTAGGTGGTGATATTAAAAGGTGAAAAGTTGTAATTGGTTGATAAGATAATGTAGTTAAGGAAGTTATATTTTGGGATAAATTTTGAATGTTAGAAGTTATACTTTTAGATGGGGAGAGTATACGCTGCTAACACAAAGACCTGCATTTTTTGCAGTTATACGTGGACGATTGCCCTCTGTGCTGCCTGTGAGTCCAACATAGGCTGGCTGTTCAGGGCGGAGAAGACAAATCTGCTTCCAAAATCCTTCTGGGGATTACGCAGCTCCCAAGTTTCAGATGACACACAATCAGGACATAACTGAACCTTAACAGTAAGTCAGGGCCCCATTTTGTAATTCGTATAGGTCTGCCTTTAATTTCCTTATAAGATTCGGTATGCTAGCTTTGCTAATCGTGCGGCTTTCTTGTATTAGACGCGAGAGTTTGTCAATCACATAGATGCCTGCTTATTACTCCACTTATCGTGCCCCAGCTGCCATGGTCCAGCATCTGGCACATGCCAAGAAAATTGTACATATGTCACAGAATGTGCCTCGATGCTTTCGTTAAAAATGCAAAAACAAACATGTTCATCCGTGTGTGGACAGTGGATACACCTTTGTTGCAATCGTACGAGCAATTCCATATAAGTACAAAGTAAAATCATTCTGAACCAAATTCTGCAATAGCAGACTTGGGTTATTTATTACATGATGACAGGGCAAATATGTACAAGCACAGTTCAGGGATAAAATGCTACTACCGTACGATATAGGTCGAACCGCAAATTATTACTGTAATACAAGACAGCATGCTGTAGCCAAATGAAGCTGTACACTAAGGTGAGCATCACTTCATCTGTAAGAACGGTAGATGGGGCTGTACATGCAGCTCTCAGCGTACTTCACCAAGTCTTTTGGGCGAGGGAGATGGCTAGCCAATCCTGCATACAGAAGTGTGAAATAACTGTTGGTATGCGAGCATCTTGTTTTAGCTAGCGGTGCTAGTGAACCACATCAGAAGGAACAGACATTACCAAGGTCATAGGCTTTTGCAGCAACGCGGGCTGCGATGTTGGCTGATATCTTCCTGATGCAGGAAAAGGGTGGATAAATAAGGCCTTTGTCAACATGCTCTGGGGTCACCTGGTCAGCTAAGCCTTCAGCTGTCCAATGCCATGAAGGCAAAAACAAAACAAGCAAGAAAACACAATAGCGTGGTTAGCACATTAGTAAAGTGGATGGGGAAAAAAAAACTCTTGGGCTCATATAGAATGCATTTACCAGCAGCAAGGATCATTTCATCTTTCACCCTTATCGCTCCTGAAATCACTACGCCTAGGCCAAATCCTGGGAATATATATGCATTGTTTGCCTATTCAAAGGGTAAAGAGTATGTTTCCTATAACCCTGTGTTCCAACATAATAGTATAGAGCTTATCTCAATCTAAGCTTTAAACACCCAATTCAATCTCAAGTGTTGTTAGCTGATCCATGTCGTGCCTAATATTGAATGCTGAACTTGCTAAAGTTGTGTCCTATTGCAAACCAACAAAGTACGCATGACATGTACGCATCCTTGCCATTCTTTCATCTTACTCTTGAACAGTCACACATTTAGTTGGCATCTGTAAACATAGCTGCTTGTATTAAAGGCTAATAGTTTGCAACTTTTGCAGGTGTTGTTTTGTTTCCTGAAGCTATCCTGCCTATTAGAGTAGTTCAGCCTAGATCTTTGACAGCTGTTGACAAGGCTGTCAATCATGTTGACGCTCCATGCATGATAGGTGTGGTGCGTGTCACTTGTCCTTGTTCTGCTGCCTTTGTTCTAGCCGTGTTTTTAATGGCAATTCTCCAATGTCAGGTTCATGTTTACCGACACACTAATGATGGACACCATGCTATTGCTTCAGTTGGGACAACAGCGGAGGTGTATTTTTCATAAAGCTCATTCAAACTAGAATGATATCTGTGCCTTGAAGTTTCATCTTGCATATTTGCTCATTTCTGAATTTCTGTTGTCTGTGTTATGTTTCCCTTTTGCATTTTAATCTTCTGATCCTCCTTTTGGTTTCTTTTGTGACCTATTTTGCTGCAAAAACACCGAACTAAGATAGAGTTTGCAGTGGTCAGGTACTAAGGTCGGACAAAAAAAATAAACTAAAAAAGAGAAAAGTTATATGCTTGTCTGAGATAGCGTTTGCAAATACCCATGCCATTGAAAAGATATACATCAATTCTGCAGAAAGAGACGATGAATTATCACAGGACCTGTCCATTCATTTCTAGATATCATGTAGTATGCACAGCTATAGTTGACTGCAGTCACAAATGTCTTACTAGGACATCATGATCACCATATTTGATCTTATCTGTGCGGTTATATGTTGTTCCTTCTAGTTCTATGCTGCACAATAATACAATATCCTTGGGCACAAATATGCACTACACACATGATCTTCATGTTATAGATATGAACTTCTATAAATTTTATAAATGAGCCCAACAGATATGAACTTGATCATTTGAAATATGGCTGAAGTTATCTTTTTCCTTAAATCATTTATCTTCAACTGAACTGTGTAGCAGTGAAATTAATAATTTCTTCTGGATAGTCACATCAGCTTTTGATTTTGTTTTATGTCATAGATACATCACATTAAACAACTTGATGATGGCTCATCAAATGTTGTCACACGTGGTCAGAACCGTTTTCGCCTTAGACGCCGTTGGATCGATGCTGATGACGTTGTAAGTTCTAACATTTGGTTGAGAAATAAGATGTTCTGAACTGCAAATGATTGTCCTATGAAGTAGTGGTAAGAGAGAATATAATTCCATTTTATTAACCATGGGCAGCAATGGGGTGAAGTACAAATTATCGAAGAAGATACACCTCAGAGAACTCCAAGAGATGCATTTGGCCAGTTAGCTACAAATTATATTTTCAACCAGTGTGGCACATCGTTACTCAGTTTGGGTACATCTTGTTTCAGACAAGATGATCATGTGAACTCTGATCAAGATTGGGATTCTCTATCATCCACTAGTACTTCAAGTGAACATTCATTAACAGATGCAAGAACATACTGTTCCTCAAATGAAGATGAAGATCTCATGCTTGAACAGTCTTGGCAGAAGTATGATTCTGTGAAAAGAAATGCTGAATTAGAGAATCCAGTCAAGCATAGCAACACAAGAGGCAAGGGTGAACCTTGCTTTCAATCCCCAAAATCTTTACCAACAAAAAACAAAGGTGCTGAACAACGCAGGCGGTTCTGTGCTGCTTATAGTTCAAAGCTGGCATTGCAGGCTCCATTGTCATTTTGGCCTCGCTGGGCTTATGAAATGTATAGTTTGGCTCGCGCAATGTTGATAATGACAAAATATCTAGGTTTTGCTCAACATAATCATACCATCTTTGGATTAGGCAAGCTATTTGTCTCCACAAATGCTGCACAAACAGCAATTTTATGTCATGCATACATCCACATCTTAATACATAGTAACAAATGACATGTTAGCCAGTGGGTAAAGGAATATTTATTGTGGGTCTAAAGAATGCATGATGGCAAGACAAAGATCGGATTGAAATAGTTGTAAGTGAAATAATTGCAATAAACGCTGCCACTCTGGCGAGCAAGGGATATATGAATCGTAG
>CM020178.1:32352522-32368133 GCA_009805545.1 Oryza longistaminata | reverse complement strand
ATTTGCTTAATTGAGAATATTATTACCAAGGGTTATCTACTCTATTATAATTATAATAAATTAAAAGGTAAATATTAGTTTGGAGTACCTTTTAATAAATGTTTTTTTTTACTTTTGAACCGGGTAAATTTAACTTTGTGGTACTTTATACCACATTTAACTATTTTATCCATATGCATCAACTCGTCATATGTTAAGTCAATTGTTTAAGCATAGCTGTGAGAGTTCATTGATGAGTAGGAGCCGATCTACTTGAAATTGTTTATATGCTTGATAAAAAAAGTCAGGTAGCCCAAAGTGGAACAAAGGTGAGATTATTCGATTCAAAATAAAAACAATGGTTAAAGGGTTGATCCAAAGTAAAACACTAGTAATAAAAGGTGATCCAAAGTGAAATTTACTTTAAATATTTATTTAAGAGATAATTTGTTTTATTCCACATAAGATATACACGCACACACCATTACACGCGTAACATCACATTCAAGCACCCACAGATATGCCCCTAACACACTCTCGAAGAGATGGAAACCAACGGTATATTCTTGGTCTTATTAAAATTCTGTTGAAAGTTCCATATACATATGTGTCATTAATTTGAACGGAGAGAGTATATAAACTTAATTTTGTAAAAGGATAGACCTTTGTAGCACCATATCTTTTTTTAAGGGACGATGAAGGTCTATCCTATTATGTCATGTTCATTTCATCTAGCTGTGGCCGGCGGCCGCGGCCGCGGCTAGTTAGCAGACACAATACTCACAAGGCTCAAATGACTAAGAGAGAGAAGTAACGCAAGGGCACACAAGTTTGCAATAGGAACAATAGCCCTCTCAAGGGGAGAGGTGAGGCTATTTATAGCCACAGTACAAATTATGCCCGTTGAAACGCAATAAATGTGATTTTCAGAACTTTTGAAAATCATTTTTGGAACTTTCAAAAGTTCCAGATCTGAGAAAAACAAAGTCAACGCAATTTTTTGGAACTTCCGAAAAGTACTTTCAGATATTTCCGAAAATATCCAGAACCCAAAATACCTTATGTAGATTTTTGGAACTTCCGAAAAATAATTTTGGAAACTTTCGAAAATTTCCAGGAGCATATTTGGCTCGCAGACATTTTCGGGAACTTCAGAAAATTTCCAGAAGGTTGAAATATGTTCTGTGTATTTTCGGAATTTCCACAAATGCTTTTCGGTAACCTATGTTCCAGATTCGAGATATAATGATGCATTGCCTAGACAGTAGATACACACTCCTAATGACACTTAAATAAGAGGAGAGAGATGCATACATCATCCAAATCCCGTACTTGCTGCAATGCACCATCTGGATCAACAAGAGCTCGAACAACTGGGCTTAGAGCAAGAGCAACTGCATTTCTTGCTTTATCATAAACCTGAAACATGATTCAAATATTTTAATTAGTCCATATATTGAATCCATCTAACAAATATGTACTGTATAAAATAGATGGGCAAAGTTGAAGGGCTGTCGATGCTTACCACCCGTATAGAGTCTTTCAATTATGAATTATAACAAGATTTCAAGATTTAGAAGAATCCACATCACATTCTATCTAGTGATATGGCAATCAAGAACTAGCTGTGCAATTTGCATATATAGACAGGTAGGAAGACATTACAATGCTTTGATTCATGACAATACAAATAACACAAAAAGCCACATCTTTAGTAGATTATCACAGTCTGCAAGGAATATTAAACAGACCAATCACTTTTAGGAGCTTTCAAGGAATATTTACAGCTCAACTCAGCTGATTACATTGTGCCCCAAAGCTCCAAGCACTATATTCAAAAAGTAATGGCGTGTGACTAAAAAGTATGCATACAGAGTATAAAAATGAGGATACTGTTAGAAGCGCGGGCATGACTTTGACAGAGTTCAAAGCAAGAGCATTACAATAAGTTGGAAAGTCAAAATATTGTGATTAAACATGGTGAATAAAGATAGTCAAAGTTTGATATCCTAGTTACCGGACATGAATTTAGAGTAATTACCTTGAGTTGGTTAGTTCGTAGGAATGCTTGGATACCATGTAACGGAGCTCCCACAGGAAACCGAAAATCGAGTTCTGTATAGCAATTAGCAAAGCAAATAGTATGAAAGTTTAGAAAATAAGTGGAATATAAATACATAGCAAAATACACTTAAGTTAGTTCAGAACACTTAGTAGAAGAAATATGGCAAGTTGTCTTATCAGTAGTGGCCTAATGCAAAATCAAGAAAATAACACGCCAGAGCACTTTTTTTTTTTTGCCGCCCACAAAAGAACAATTAGTGTTCTAGCAAATCATCTCATAGTAATTTACACTTTGTAAACTTTAAATATTAGCAACGGTTTAACTTTCTATGAAAGGTAGCTCAAAAGTAATGAAGAATGATTTCAGCACGACAAGTAAAAAAAACACCATAACTCCTACAATTGTTAGGCACATGGGTATAGGATAACTGAACATACCACCAATCGTGCCTCCTTTATTTACAAATGTATGGGAATGCTCCTTCACTAGCAGATTATTATCAGCTCCAACCTGAAACAAAATAAGGTTGAACTTGATTAACAGTTAGTGTCAAACCTGGCTAATACAGAAAAAGTACAAATTATCGGACTCATGAAATAAAGAAATTGACTACATGCTTCATATAGACAAAAATAAAGATAGCATGTTCTCCTCACAACATACTCCAGGAGTACAGATTTACCATACTCTAGTAAGTGCAAACAGATGGCATTCCTAACTTTTCATGATGGAAGAAGCATCTAACTCAGCTCCATTATCTACTTAGTGCAGTCTAGATTAACAAAATACTTGAAAAGTAGACATTCTCCAACCATCTGAAAGAGCATAGAAAATTACCTTCTTCATAAGGCGGAAAAGATTGCTGTAACACCCGAAGAACACGTGCAGCCCCATCTCGATATGGTTCCCTTTCCTATCCACAAAAGAACCGACTTTGCCGCCGATAAACGGCCGGGACTCATACAGATCAACCTGCAAAAGAGGAACATCACCCCAATTTCGGTCAACCAAAAATCACTGTCTTTTCCCTGGAAGAGCAGAACTTGGACATCATTGCAGGCAATGAATTGAAGAAACCTCATGGCCCTGGTCCAAGAGCTCCACCGCGGTGGACATGCCGGCGAGGCCGGCCCCTATGATGGCCACCTTCAGCTTCGGCCCCCTGTAGTGCTCCGGCTCTGGCGGGAACAATCCTTTCGGAGCTGCCACACACGGAAAAGATCCCCAATTCAATTGCTTTCAGCCTTTCACAGTCAGCAGCATATTCAGGTAATCCTGTAGAAAGCTACTGAATGATCCTAGAAAAGAAGAATCTAGCTACTACACATGGTCAGACTCATCACAAGCAACAACTAACTAACTAACTAATCCACAAATTCAGTTCAGTTCAGAGCCACCAAAATCCAGGGTTCAAGAATTTGTGTCTCCTTGGTTCTATCCATATACCAAAACCGTTCAAGAATCTCTAGGGGAGAGCGGAGTGGCACAGCAGAAGAAAGAATCGACCGGAGAAACGAAACCCAAGAAACCCTCACCGTTGACGGCCATGTCGGAGACGTTGCTGTCGAGCGAGCACCGCACCCCCACCCCCACCCCCACCCGCACCCTGGGATTCGGGCACCGGCGCCGCCTCCTGCTGCCGCCGGCGGCGGAGAACGAAGCCGGGGCCGTGGACGGCGCGCGGGACGTGGCAGCCATGGCCATATGCCTCAGCTCACCAAACCAACGCTGCTGCTAGGAGTAGAGGAGGAGGAGGAGGAGGAGAGTATAAATGGCGTGAGCGCGAGAGGTGGAAGAGGATGCGGGTGGGGGAGGAGGCGAAGATGCCGTCGAGCAGAGGATTTGTCGGCCTCCGTGGCGCCACCACGCGCGCACCACTGAAGTGAACGCCCCTTTTTTTTGGATGGATGGGTGAAGGCTCATTCAGTTCAGACGATTTTCACCAGGATTATCGTAGAATTTAGGGACAATGATTTTTTTTTAAAAAAATAAATCGTTTGTTTTGCATGAATGGATTCTACTACTAAATTCCTTAGCATTTCAGTCTTACAAGCTAATAAGCTAATTTCATACTCCCTCCGTTTCACATTGTAAGTCATTCTAGCATTTTCCACATTCACATTGATGCTAATGAATCTAGGTAGGTATACGTCTAGATTCATTAGCATCAATATAAATGATAGGTATATGTCTAGATTCATTAGCATTAATATAAATATGAAAAATGCTGAATGATTTACATTGTGAAACGAAATAAGGAGGATTCTTGATTACCTCTTTATTCTTAAGGAAATTTCGTAAGGAAAAGTGTACATGTGAGTATGTGACATCCTAATTCTTTATTTTTTTATGTGGAAATTATATAAACAAAAATAAAGGGAGAAAGCGCCAAAAAAAAAAAAGAAAAGAGAACAAAAACCTTGTGACTGGGGGGCTCATCCCTTTGTGCTAGGCGCACACACAATCACACACACATGAAGCGTGATTTTAGATTTCTTTGGGGAGGTTCGTAGCTTCTCGAATCTCCGCCCCTTGGAAGTAAATTTTACATAACTACGTAAATTTTCACCAAAATATCGTAAAACTATATGTTCAAAGTGTTCTATCACAGAACTATAGATTTAGCGTTAACTTTATCACAAAATTTCATATTTAATATTAAAGTTATCGCAAAACTACAAATCGTATTGTTTTAATCCAATACTATTGTTGTGCGGGAGCTATAGACTTGTAGTTTTCTGATTAAATTGCCACTAAATTTATAGTTTTGGGATAAATTTGCTACTTAAAATGTCTGTAGTTTTCCTGTAACTCTATCTTAAATCTATAGTTACATGATAATTTGTTGCTAGATCTGTAGTTTTGTGATATAAACACCTTAAATCTTAAATATGTAGTTATATGATAATTCGGTTAAATAATTTACTCTTTTAAAAATAAGATTATACAGTTGTACGATCTAGAAAATTATGTACTTGGTAAAAACTTAAAAATGGATTAATATAATTTGCGAAGTGAGCGCAACTCAACTGGTTAGGTTCCTTGTGGTGGAACCAACTCACCCTGGTTCAAGTCCTAGACTTGATACAAGTGTTCGCTTTTACGGCTAATTATTCTCTTAGTGGTATACGATGTATCTGTCGATAGCGAGGCGTCCGTGGTGACTTCTTCAATCTCAAGATATGCCGGCCCAATATTTCTGATGTACTCATAAGGGTAGGGTGTGCATGTGTTCACACGTTATGATCATCTGCGTTTGTACTGTGTTTCTAAAGAAAAGATTAATATGTTTTTTAAGCCCATATTTCCCTATGGAATTTCTTTTTTTTCGCATAAAGCACACCTTTTACTCGTTCAGAAAACGCACATGTGAAAAGTGAGAGAAGTTGGAAAAGTGTATTATATAATACACTCTTACGGAACTTCTGGTATATGTAGCTTTTCCTACAATCTCCAAATGTGAAAAGCTCTCCTAAACAATTCAAATTGTAGTAATAGAAAGTTGTAGAATCTAGAAAAAATGAATTAGAAAGCAGAAGTTAGAAAACCCAAACTTTTCAGATTATCGCAAGCCAGCTTCTTAAAGATTTTAAGCTTCCTTGTTTGAAAGCAATGAAGATAAAGATTAAGTACTACATGTACGTAAAATGGGAAAGCTTTTAGGACATGATTAATTGAGTTTAATTATTTTAAACTTGGAAAAGAAATTTATCTAATATTTTAAAGGAATTATTATATATAGTTTTTTTTGCATGAAATATATTGTTCAACAGTTTGAAATGTGTGCTGATTAAGATAAAGTCTGTATCATAATTAGTAAAAAACATGGCCGGCTAGAGAATGTCCGTGCCCTTGGGAGGTGCTAGTAGCATGTACTAAGGCACTGTTTGGAGAATTAGCCAAGAGTTATTTTAAGAGCTATTTTTTACACAAGGAAATAGCCCTAAATTGTTTGGATACAAGGGTTATTTTGAGAGCTATTTGGACTTTAATGCACTTTTCCATGGAGAGAGAGAAAATACACTTTTTCAGTAGGCCCCACCTAAAATAGCCCCAATTAGCACTCCTTGAGAGGGATAGCTTTTTTTGGGTGGGTTATTTCCAAATAACCCTGAAATAGCTCATTTGTTTAGAACTTTTGAGCTATTTAGGGCTATTTAAAGGAGGGCTAAAAGATAACCCATGGATCTAAACAGGGCATAAGACAACTTTCTTTATTAGATGGGTCTTGACAAAGACTTCCTTATGTGAAAAATTGTCCGTGTGAAAGATCATATTCCTCTAATTTGCAGGCAACCGTAGCTAGATTTGCGACAAGCAAAAAGGTAGGACGATAGCGCGGGAATCGCCTGTTGACCAATGGTTTGTTGTCGCATACTGTAAAAAGAAACTGTATACAACTCCATGCAAGTATATGAAAAATTAGAAATGAATCCACTACTCATTGGTAAAGGAGAAAATATCTTGTATACCTCTAAAATTTTAGCTAATCACTTCTATACCCTTAAATTTTGCTTACTTCTTTTTATACCCAAAACCGTCTAATTTCTATAAAAATGACCATTTTTACTCTTTGGATGAACATAAAAAATTATGAATTGCATTACTGAAAATGTAAAAGTTTGTTACATGTGACTATTATAATTATGAGTTTGTTGTACGATACATTATTTTGACAAAAAATATTTTATATAATGAAATTAAAAATATGTATTTATTTTATTTGTAAAAAAGTCGTAAAAATAAGGAGCATTCGCATAAATATAGGACTACAAATGCTCACGATATTTTTTTAGTGCTCCCGATAAAAAAATAGATTTACCTTTGTGTTGACAGCATCGTTTGGTTATATCTATATTCAAGAAATGATCCTTGAGGATATGTCCCATTCTGATCTCCAGTCATCACAGTTTTATCAGAGCATAACAACCTCTGCAGCTACTTTGAGGCTCGTTAACCACTGCTCTGACTTGCGACCTGAGAGTTGCAATGGGATGTCGCAAACTGGATACTCTAGTTTCCAGTTGTTCACTAACGTAGTAACGTTCATGACTGGAAGCACTGAAAGTCAAATCAAAAGGTGAATTTGCAAACATTAAAGCAACATACATCAAATTAACTAATGTTTAACAGCTTGAAAGTTGTAGATTTGTAAAGAAAACCCAACGGGGCTAATGGGATCACACTGACCATTCAGGAGGAGGAGCCCAACATGTAGAAATACTAACAGATTAAATTCTGACTAATTAGTGCAGTTACTTAAAGTTTTCCAAGTGTTGAACAGGAAGGTTACAAGAAAATAAATCTTGCCTTCATGAATGAGAGTCATTGGCAAATTCGTATACTTGGGGTGGAGGCCAAAGATCTGAAACCCATATTAGACTAGTATCTATTTAAAATCATACCGTTTGCCTAAACATCTGGGGAAGAAAAACCTCAGAGAATATATAAACTATCGGCTTACTCGGAGATAACAGTTACTCCATTCCATCATCTTCCACATTGCAGTTCCCACTTCAATGGTATTTTCTCTTGCAACTATTATACAATGACAGACGCAGGATGTGAATGGATATAACTGATAACTATAAAACCAAGTCCATTTATGTTCTGAAAGCTTATGAACCAACAGAAAACTGTAGACCAATCTATGTATACATTCAACCATGAACAACAACCATATGACAGTAAAACCTAGTTCTAGTTCAGATTAACTAGTAGATGCTGAATTATGGAATGTGTATTAACAACAGGAGGAGAAATACAGCGAATAATAGCAAAGAAAAAAAATCTTTGCATACCAATCATATGACATTGGCTAATGAAGGAATCCCGTTACAAGAATTGCCTCGCCTAGCACCGCCAACTGTTCCAGAATAGATTAACTGCATAATAAAAGCATAAAGTTCTCATGATCCAGTGCAATTACAGTACTATTCCTGAAAGTTTAGAGGGCACCTCAACAATGGCTTCAGTCAAGGAAAACTCAGAAAAATTGTTGATTATTTTTATTTTATGATCGACAATCCAGGACAGTTAATTTTAACACTATACCGCTGCGTAAAAACAGGCAAAAACTATCATCAGGCAGTACAGTAATGTTACTGAAAATATCAGAATGCCAGATTCACAGAAATTATAACAATTAATTGCACTGTAAAGTACACGAGTTAGTGCAAAAGAGCGTGTGGGTATCGGGGGAGAGAAGCCAATATGGCAACATGTTTGAGATTATGAAATACATGATTGATACACTTACACATGGCATCCCACAATGTGCCAACATTGATTCCACGACTACCTGCTTATAGATGAAAAAAGTTAAAAGGAAACGACTACTGGTAAACCGTTCGTATGAAGATAAACATAAAACCCATAAAAGGTACATTGCAATTTATCTATGAAGAAATTCCAACACTTGCCAGATCAGGAACCAAACCATCAAAGAGCTTCCAGATTATGCCTAAAGAAGCACAGTCACGGTAAGTCCTATTGTTATTTAAGTTGTAGTGTTAGGGCATTGGACATTTGCACTGTCCTTGACATTGAAAGGTCTATAGGGAAAGTTTCACCTATGTAGATGATATCAGTCATAAAAACAGACCGAGCCTGCCATGCCGAGGTAGCACCATCTATATCACTCGTGTTGTGAGGGCAGCGAGTGCAGGGCGCCATGTGATGGAGTTGGCTAACACTGACCTGTCTCGCATAGTGAAGCACAAGAATATGCCAGTAGAGGAATCACGTCAGCATGGCCGGCGAAGTAAATGCGTGACTTGTGGAAGCCCACTGTTTGTGTTTCATGTCCGAGGGCATTAAAAAAAAAGCGTTTTTGTTTTCCCCCCCCATTTTAAGTTTTTGGTGTTTTAAAGGGGGTTTTTTTTGCTTCTCAAGAATAACCACTTTTGCAAGAAATACTCATGATAACCATCTTTACTTGTTTAGTATCACCAAATATCATAGATTCGGAAAACACTTGCCCCACAAAAGGGCATTTTAATTTACCCACAACTGGGCAACCGAGAGGATGTAATTGGAGCTAAAAATCAGGGTAAGAATATTCTTCAACGGAACAGATCTATGTTCTGAACACAGCATCTTGCAAAAAGCTTATACCCGTATACTATGATTAAATCTAGCTTTGTTTCCTTGCTTTTGTGATGATCCATCATGTGAAAGAGGAAGTTCAGTTACACTGTTATAGGTTCCATGGTTCCCTAAAAATCGCTTCTTTTAGCCAAACTACAGCCATACCAAAACCACAGAAAAACATCCCGAATAACAAAATCTAAATCACACACTACTACTTTTCATTTCAAAAAACCTTGTCCTGTTCTGATTAGTTTCTCCATTTCGAAAGACCAGCGATCAAAACGGAGAACATAAACGAAGTAAAACTGGTATAATCTGCTACTTCGTACGTAGCAAGAAATTACAGAGGGGTAAAATTTTTATTAAAAAAACTCATCCTCATTCATATTTTTCTTTGTAGCTGAGAAAGCAAAGAGGGAAGCAAAAACAGCATTCCTTTCATCCCCGGAAAATCCTCGCCTTCCTCCTCCCACATGCTCCTTCCTAGTTCCTAATCCTACCAATTCAACTTCCAACTCCCATTCCAACCAATCGATCACCATTCCAACAGCACCGCCGCGCTCCCCCCTACTACGGAAATCAATCTCAGAGGGCAGACGCGAGGGTTGGCCACTCGCTCGATCGATCACGCAGGAAGGGGGGTGGAGAGATGGGGAGCGGGAGCAACACGCACGTGTGCTCGGTGCGCGCAAGACGAGGACGCCGTAGACGGCGGGCGGCGACGATGCTTGGCCCCGACGAGGAGCGGAGCCCCGGCGCGTCGATGCCGTCGTCTCTTCGGTCACCAGCACCACCGCGCCGCGCCGCCGCCGCCGCGAACGCCGCGAGAGGTCCATCGAGCGGAGACTTCTTTCGTCCTGGCGCTCGCGGGTTTCTGCTGTTCGCTGCTCGCACGGGGTTTTCGGTTGATTTGGTGATGGTTGGCCCCTTCCCGCTTGATTTGGTTACGAGAAAACCAACTAGACAACGGTATGAGGGACGTACTGATATTATATCTGTTTGTGGTACCACTGCATGTTACCATACCTGTTACCCATACCTGCGATACCTACGGACCTATACCTGTGAGACTCGTGCAAGAAATAGATTAAATGTCTATCCCGTTTACAACGGATCCCATTTTGTAGCCAGCCCTTTTATTATGTATTTTTTATTGCTGTTGCTGGAATTTGATTCCGTTGCCCAGTTTTTTTTGTTTTTGGTTTGACGTGTTGCCAAGTCCCTGTTAATTCAAAGAGAGGTTTGTTTGGTTAATAATATAAAAAAAGAAGAGATGTTTGTTGACCTTCGAAAAGAAAGATTACGTTGCAGATAATGTTTGTTGAGAGTCATAGTTTTAGTACGAAGATATAGACACGTTGGATGTTGCTGCACACCCGCACATTTATATTTGACTAAATGCAAACAAGGATCAATTTTAACTTCTTGGTGTCACGTTGCTGGTCATTCTACTTTAAAATATACTAGAAAAAATATTCGGCGTCGCATCGGAAAAACTAATTGTTTAGTTTCATGACATCTTGGCAGTGCGTAGTATTTTGATACATGGATCATTGATGTTGCCCACCATGGCAATGTATCTCTAGCGTTGCTTCACTAATTTCAAATATCTCTCGAACTATAAAAACGGTTGTGTTACTGAAAGCTGAATATGATTTATCACGTGGAGGAGAAAGCATGACAACAATTCAAATTTGTTAATGATAGCACTAATATGAAGATAACAAGGACCACTAGGCATTGAGAAGACAAGCCACCAGATCTGTATTCCAATTCGATCAGGATGCATTGTAGCCAATCATAAAATCTAATTTATCATACATATTTAAAAAGTAATGTATGACTATTATATGTATACCTTTTAAAAAATGCATTAGAATTTTCATCAAATTGGAAGAATAGGTTCCTTCCAACTTGGTCGACCTCACAAAGGAACAATATAATCAAATGGAAATTTAGCCTAATTTAATTCAGCTTTACCAATTTACACATAGATAGCTAAAAAAAGATAATGACTATGGATTTACCCTTGTTGGATTTAACATGATTAGAAATTTGTTAAATACTTAAAAATATATCTGGTTTGGAGATTACTATTTAATTGGAAGTAAGATTACTACCTCTGACCTAAAATAAGCATTTTTAACTATGAATCTAGACATAGGTAAAAATGCTTATATTTTGAGACGGAGGTAGTATTAAATAGGATTAATTGCGTCTCATCATTAGCAGGCAGTTACTCATGCGCTCGACGGCTCGAGTCCGTCTAACCACACACTTGAGTTCGCATGTGGTAGTTTCCGATCCAAGGGGTGTTGGGAACCTTGACGGTGTGGGTCCCACAGTAGCACAACAACGAATGCAAATATGCTATGTTTATGTAAATTCTAGTTCGGGAGAAAGTAGATAATATAAACTTGATCGATAACGATCCTGGAAGACATGTGCGCACGATGCCACCAACAAACCCAATGGCCTACACAAGATTTTAATTATGGGTATTCAAGATTTACAACCATGACATTTAAAAGAACTATTCTTTGTGTTATCGATGATAAAATGCAGGTTTTTTTTTAATAAAAAACATGATAATGTATAGAAAAATATAGTAGAGAAATTATATATGCGGTTTACATGAATTTCACCATTGACATTTTGAAAGATATTCATTTGAAAGATATTCCTTATGTTATCAATGAAAAAAAATGCAAAGTTGGTGATAAAATGTAAAAAAACACAGTAGAATTACATATATTACTGGTTAAGTAATTGCAATCACATGGACGTACTTTTCAAAATGAATTAATAAGAGGAGGTGATAAAAAAAAACAGTGGAAAATTAAAAAATATTGTTGTTTAATATTAATTTTAAACATATGGATATACTTTTAAAAAAATATAATCAATCTTAGAAGAGAGAAAAAATATGGACATACTTTTCAAAAAAATTAATAAGAGGAGGCATAAAGTGTAGAAAAGCACAATAAAAAATGTGCATATATTGTTGGTTTAATATGAATTTCAAATATATGGATGTACTTTTAAAAAATATATATCAGCTTAGGAGAGAAAAAGGAAAAAATAGGAGAGGGTAGCAGCAGAAAAAGTGTGAATTGTGGCATGCATGCACGATGGCAGGCCCAAGAACAGTCAAGTTCCTCCTGCACACACTTAGTGAATGTGTGCATGCATGCCACGATGGCAGCCCAAGAACAGTCAATCCTCCGTTATGACTGCATGGTAGAACTAGGCTTTCCCGTATCCACGGTGCAACTGGTAACCAGTGAACCAGTGCATGCATCATCAAAAGTACAAAGTATATCTGTTATATACCTCAGTATCAGGCATGGTACCCAGATACCCAAAGTCTGTGATATCTAGTTACCAGCAAGGTACCAGGTATCAAGTATTAGTCGGTACCAATCAGTACCAAAATGTACTAGGTACCAGGTGCCAGGGGTGGTACCAGTGCATGGTACCTGGTGCCTGTGATAGCTGGTCCTGATATTTATAACCTGGCATTATACCGTGATACCTGGTACCTGGTACCCTATACCTGATACCTGTGTGATACCTGTGGCACCTGGTACCTGTGATACCTGGTACCTGATATCCCGATAGCCCGATAACTGTGACACCTGATACCTGATACTTGTGATACCTGATACCTGGTACCTGGTAATCTGATACTTGCGATACCTGCACCTAGTACTTTGTGATACTGATACTTGTGATTACCTGGAACCTAGTACCTGTGATACCTGTACCCGGTACCTGTGGGTACGGCATGGTGCACAAATTAATCACACATTAAAATTATCCGTGGACTTTACTTTTGCACGGTATCCCATGGGCTAGCTGCCCTCTTATAAATATAAAGCATGTTTGGATATGCTACAAAAGATAAATTTATTTTAATAGAAAGAGTTAAACATTACGACCATAATCTAGTAACATTATTACTTGCATACGTAATCTCTGTGATTTTTTTTTTCTGTGACATCAAAGTTAAAAAGTTTGACATATCAATGTTTCAAAAGTACTTTTATGATAGAGGGAGTACACAATTTACATCATAAAAATACTTATATTCGAAAACAGGGAGAGTAATGATGCTGGACTATTTTAGAATTTATGAAAAAAATCATTATTAGTCCAGCTATGGTGTATAAATATTTTGTGAAGTAATTGTTGTAAGGATCATAGAGATATTTTATTCACCTCAATCAAACTTAAAGTGATTTTCCAATTGAATTAAAGTTGAAACCATTACGTGATATGGTTTTCTATATTTCCACAGGTTGTCCATTTGACATTGAGCAAGGTGGCTGGACATTTTGAGACGCATGTGAAAAGCAATGTTTGGGAGTTGGAACATGCGAAAATCATTTACATAGTATTTTTACCTCGATTAATTAACAAGCACACAAACGGTTTCACCAATAATTTTTAATACACACAATTAATTAAAGTGGTTTGCAAGATTTTCTAAACCTAATGAGGGTTAATGATTCATTTATTCACTGGTCTTATTTTGGAGTGGAAGGGAAAGAGGCTGAGGTGTACGGTTGGGTGTCCAAGTAAACGAAAAAGAGGATTTGGTCGCCGACCATGGTGCTTCACCCACGACCATGGGAGGTAGACTCGATAAGGCGCACTTACTACCGCCCAAACAAAATGCAATGCAATGCCTGTTGTGTCTATGTCCACACGCTTACTTTCCCCCCTAACATCTAACATATGTGTGTCCTACTATCTACTCCCTCCATTTCAGGTTATAAAACTTTCTAGCATTGCCCATAATCATCATATATGTTATTGAATCTACGCACACTATATATCTAGTTTCATTAACACATATATGAAGTGAACAATGCTAGAAAGTCTTATAGTATGGAAACGGAGGGAATAACATCTAATGAGGGAAGCCCCACTATTTAGCTTGTGCATATACTTATTTCTAATCCCTCCGTCCAAAAAAAAACCCCAACTTAGGTTTGAACCTGGACACACATGGTTCAAACATAGGATTGAGCTTTTTTTTTACGGAGGGAATAGGGCTTATATTAGTAGCAATAAAAAATATTAATTTATGGTTAATATTTTATATACATGTTTCTTAGTTTGAATATTATAAACGATGGAAACCCACAAATCAACTCTAAAATTAAGTTTTAAAATTTAAATCATAAGCATAAGAAAAAGATGGATGCGCATGATTATACAGTATTCAATACCATACTTGATAGTAATTCATACATAAAAATGTCCAGCATGAAATTTACTTTTTGGAGCTAGACAAGAACTATATATATGCAAATCTATAATAATATATCTTTCTGGTTTTTACATGTGATTTTCCTCATAAATCATATATTTAGAGAACCTTCCAAACGGTTGTCCTAAATATTCCACGGTAACAATTGTCTAAATATTCACCAACAATTATGCACGTCAATTTTCTTGACTTTTTATGTGCGAATGTCCTTAATCAAACTATTGCATGATCACATGGCATTCATCAGATATTGCCACTAAGAATGTGTTCATGCTATGGTCCGTGATTTTTTAAAAAAATATCTTTTTTCATCGATTTTACATGAATATACACGTTTATAGGTAGAAATATACCAGCGAAGTGGGTGCGCGACGTCGCGTGCATGTACGCGCAGACCGCTCTAACTCGCACGATTAATTGATGAATTAGCATCATAACAATTAATTATTATTTAATTAGCATATCTAGTAATTAATAAATCGCTAATTAGGATTATTAATTATGTCATTCCGGCTGGGTCGCTAGGGGAACAAGCGAGACCAAGGGCCTTCTCGCTAGGCTAACTAGCGAGACAAAGCAGTCTCGTACTGTCCTCCTTGCGAGACCGCTTGCATCATCGTGTCATTATCAATATCGCGGTGTTAAGGGCTGTTTGGGTGGTGGCATCAGGTTTGCCACCACAAACTTTAGGCGTGTCATAATTTTTTAGGCTAGTGTTGGTTGCGTGCCGCAGTTGAGTCAAGCCATACTTTATTGTATATTGGCCTACGCGTCATACTCTCATTTGCTAGCCAAAAATTACCATAGTTGGGCCAACAAATTGTTAGCCACACCTTGTGTGGCTTGCTACAGATATGGCAAATCGAGTTATGGCAAAGTTAGTCTCCATCTAGATAGCACTAGTCTTACGATTTCGTCATGTTTTTCCACTGCCGAACTGCCACGACGGTCTATTCGTATAAATTTGTTGGAATCTCGTATATTTCTAAGAAAAAATAACTTCAACAGTATAATTTTAAATTTTTTTCTATGAACCGTGTTGCAACAATATATAGATTCTTCTTACAGTTATACTGTAGATTTTGCAGCAGATAGGGAGAGAAATCAATCATTCTCCGCAGATAGATTTGACATAGATTTTAAAATAAAACAAATTTAATAAATTAAAATTTTATTTGAAATTTAATATGACAATAG
>CM020178.1:32312458-32348694 GCA_009805545.1 Oryza longistaminata | reverse complement strand
AGGCCGGCAGCGGGCAGCGCGCACGGCGGCCAGGGCGGAGCAGGCTCGGCGCCAAGCGGCGGCCGCGGCAGATGGTGGCGCGGAAATGGGCAGAGAAGCGGCGCGTGCCGGCGGACGACGCGGATTGGGGAGAGAGGCGGGCGGACGGGGGGGGCGGAGGGTGGCGTGGAGAGGGGAAGAGGAGGCAGGCGCGCCAGCGGGTACGTGGATTGGGAGAGAGGCAGCCAGGACGGGAGGTGGCGGGAGAGGAGGGAGGAGGCGGGCGCGGAGGGCGGCGCAGAGAGGGGAGAGAGGCGGTCGAGACGGCGGGAGCGGCGGGCGCGAGCGGCAAGCGCAGCGTGAGCGAGAGCGGCAGCGGAGTGGTGAGCGAAGCGGCCGTGGACGGCCGGTGAGAGCGGCGCGCTCATCATGCTCCAGCTCTTCACTGCCAGCGTCGTCATCATGTTGGTTGACCTCCACGAGCGCAGCAGGTGGAGCAGCGATCGGCGGAGGGCGGCAGAGCGGGGTCTCGTCGGCAAGGGTGAGCAGCCCGGCGCCATGTTCGCCCGCCTCCGCTGTCGTCGGCCGTCGATTCCTCTCTCCCCCTTTCCTCGTCGTCGTCCCCGCATGCCGTCCGCCGCGCGCGCCTGTCTCCTCTCCCCCTCTCCGTGCCACCCTCCGCCCCGCCCGCACTCCCGCCGTCTCGGCCGCCTCTCTCCCCTCTCCGCGCCGGCCGCCGCTGCGTCCGCCTCCTCTCCCCCTTTCTGCGCTGCCCGCCGCCGCGCCAGCCTCCTCCCCCCTCTCCCGCTCCTTCCCTGCGTGCCGTCGCGCCCGCTCCGCCCCGGTCGCCACGCGCGCTGCCCGCCGCCGGCCTCCCTCACCGAAGAAGAGCAGAGAGAAGTGAGAAGAAAAGAAGAAGAGGAGAAAAGAGGAGAGGACGTGCTGACATGTGGGCCCCACATATTTTTTTAATTTTTGCTGACTAGGATGCCACATCAGCGAAACCACCCATATATGCTGCCATGGGACCTTCTTTTGAACGGTTTGAGTGAGTTTAGGGTACACATTAATTTCTGGTTTTGTGGTTAAGGGACCTCAAAAAATCTCGCTGTCAAGTTGAGGGACCTCCGGTGACTTATTCCTAACCCAAGCGATATAGCAATTATCCAAGATCATGGGCCCAATTACTCGTAACTGGACTTAACGGCCCAGGCCGGGCTGCAAATGCAAAGCCTAATAGTGGTGAAACAAGGAGAGGGAGAGCGTTTTGGGTTCAGGCCCGCGAAGCAGCAGGTATCTGCCGTGAGCATATGGCAGCGGAGGGATCAGAGCTTGGTCCCCACCGGCGGCGGCGGCGTCGGCGCCGCCGCCCTCCAAGCGTCGGAAGATCGAGCCGTCGCGGAGGTACGATTCTATCTTGTTCACGGCTTCTTGCGAGCCTTTTATAATTAGGTTTGATGTGGTGATTCCTGCTTCTAACCATCCCCATTATTAGGCCTGATTTCTAGCGATTGCGCTGCGCCATCTTTCTAGTTTCGAGCAGATTGGAAAGGGAGGTGTGGATGTTGGTTAGCGGGTGGGGCAATCCAGTGTGGGGGATGACTACAAGTGTAGGGTTCTTTTAGGCAAGATCCGGACTAGGTGATCTTGGTGAGCATCTTCTTACGTTAGGTTTTGGTGTTCTTATAAAGGGCTTTGGAATGTGGCGTTGTGCGTTTATCTATATTTCGGCAAAAGCTCGATATTCCCACGGAACCTTGTTGATTGAGGCGAATCTCTCGAGGCCTTTTGCATTTCTGCCCTAGACAGATAATTTTCAGCCAATATTCTGGTCTTGTCCGGCAATGGCATCAACCGGAACTCAATTGGGGACTGGATAATTGGACAGACATGAGGAAGCATGGCTACCACTCATCAATTCATTTTCTAAGGAATTCTTTCTGCCGTAACACTCATGGTTCGGGCACGGTGAACGCTGATCCTGAAGAATCTACTATGTTGTGCGCATACCGCAGAATGGAAAAATTCTGCCTTGCTTCCCCCGAATGAATCATTATCCTGTTGGTCCAGTTCTAACCATATGGACTGCAGAGTACAGAATGCATTGTTTCACATAAGAGAAAGACCAAACCTATTCAATTTTGTGTTTGAACTTGATAGATCCTTTGCAGATAGTTTCGATAGGCTTGTGTTTGCCATTGTTGTTTGCAGCATTAAAAACCATCAATCAAAATTAGCTACACTGTCCGCTAACTTTACATTGGTGTCTACATCGGGATTGTTAGTGTTAGGTTTTGTGGCATTAATTGACAGCCTGAATGGGCTAGAAGGACATATTTGCCTGAGTGTTTGAATAAAACCAGCAATTTACTGGCTGATAATTTGCAGTTACAGTAACAAGCACAACGTATTTCATTTCCTATTAAAAACAGGATATTCTACTCTAAATGATTCTTTTTCTTGAACCACGTTTTTCAGATTAGTACTATATTATTTGGCTCAAACTATTTTTGCTAATCAATAATTTACCCTGTGATTCGAAACACAGGGACAGACCTTCTCAAGTTGCTCTGGACAGGGACAAGGTGGCAGCATCATCCAGTTCATTGGTATGCCCTGACATGTCAATTTGCAATTGATGCCTTCTCACCTGTTCTTGATTTTCTCTAACATACTTTCTTGACGTGAACTCTGCTTTTGCAGGTTTCAGGTACAACCACTGTTGAGAGTGGATCTCAACAAGTTAGAGAGGCAAAGAGATATGCTGTCTTTCAAGCACAGCATGAGGGGTGCCTTGGAAGCTAAAAAGTTTTGATTCCTCGTTTGGTAATTATCTTGTCCCCGTCATCCCAAGCAATGACTTCTTTGTGCAAATTACAAATAAATGATTGGCAATAAACAAAGTGCAATTCTACGCCGTGAATCATGAGGATGTGGTTTCTGTTCTGTCATTTTATATGTGGAAATTGTGGCACTAATATTTCAAACTAATTCTAACCAACCAGATAACAGTTGAAAGTTCAGAAAACAAACTGCATGCTTTCTTTTACTGTTGTAAATACCAAAACCTTCTAATTACTTAGTAAAAGGAACTATCTAGATTGGTGAAAACTGAAAAGGGTTTGTATTGTGGAAGCATTTTCTTAGTGTATATCTGGACCTTTCCCTATCTTTCTTTTATTTTGGGTGGAATTTTATCAGCTTCAATCCTTCCAATCCATGCCTCCAATGGAATGTATATCTGGACGGCAATCATTTTTATTCTTGTACTCTTCCATGGCCTAAACACCTTCTCAATTATTGATGGGGGCTCTTTCTGACATTAGTCTCTCCTCTGGCCCTCTAGGCTCCCAGCAAATCAATATACTGTAGTACTGAAGAATTTTTGGCAACCAAGTATATCCATGCGTGCAATGCCCCCGGTGATACCGTACTGATTATTTGTCGGTCAACTAACCTGTTGAAGCGCTAGCAGTTAAGGTGTCCAAGCTGCACTAACATGCTTATTTCTCATATACTATCTAGCAGTTAAGGCTTAGCTTTCACTGCACTCGTTTTCCACAAATAATATCCATCGTTACATTATAAAACTCAAGCTTATCTGATTAAAAGATATGATCAGCAAACCAGTTGGAGCCTATGACTAATGGCTTTAGGCCTATAGCACGTTTTGCGTGAGAGTGATTGTGCGAAAGCTGTTTCTGACATTGACTAATCAAATCGTGGAAGGTACCCATAGATATGCGCCTTTCAACTCTTCGTCCTTGTTAGCTTTATCGACAGTAACCAAAATTTTAATCTTCACACTTAATTTTAGAGTTATTTAATCGTAACACATTTCAATATTTTTAGTATTATCTTTTAAACACATAAGAACATATATATAATGTTGTTACCTGTAATTTATCTAAAACTGTTTTTCGTTGCTTTGTTCACTGTTTTTTGTCTTTGTCGTGAAATATAATATTTTTTACCTATAAATCTAGATATATATTTTCTAGATTCGTAATTAAAAGTTGTTATATTATAGGACGGGGAAGAATGTTTTATTAGCAGTAGCTTAAAACGATCGTGAGTTTTCGGGGTGCGGCGACCCATCCAGGCGTCGGCCACGACGATGACGCTCTGGTATGTAGTGGGCCGGATGGATGGATCGCTCGCTCGCTACAGTTTGTGAATGGGACCACCTATATATTTGTCGACAATTTTCTACTAAAAATATTGACAGATGTAATTATAATACAATGGTAGTGTAACTACAGTGTAACTTGCATGTAACTACAGTGTAACTTGTACGTAAGTTTCACGTAATTTTGAATCGTTAGATCTATTACAAGATTTGTTCTGTGAGGAAGAAAAAAATCACAACACACACATATGTAAAAGGATTTGTTCCCACAGACCTTTATTTTACTGAAATAATATGTTACCGAGAGATTGTTGAAAGTTACATACAAGTTACATTATAGTTACAGTGTAATTACATACAAGTTACAGTGTAATTATACTACGATTGTACTGTAATTACATCTGACAAATATTAGGGGGAGAAGATAAAATTGATTGACAAAATTATCTAGCAAACGGTATGTGAATTATCGACGCCCACGCCCAAGCGCGAGGGAAGATATGTGCTCAGAGTCGCTGAGCACGCTATCTCCGGGCAGCCGGCCGTTGCTTCATCGACACGTGTACTTCTGAGCTCATGGTCACGTCATCGGTACTGCAGGTGGGCCCCAACGTGCACGTGACCCCCGTATCATAATCACGTCCTGCCACCCTTTTAACTAATCACTCCCAGCCTTTTGCTGATCGGTGGGCCTAGTTGCCCGAGTTCTTGACAAAGTAATCAGTTGGACATTTGGAACTGATTACTCCTACTTATCTAGTGAAAATTAGGGAATTTGACGGGAACACCCTTCTTGGCTCTCCTAAGAGCAAGTTTAATAGTAGAACTCACTACTTACTATCTAGTCAATGTTAAAGCTAACATGTATAGTTAGGTTGGCTATTAAAGGTTATCTTTATTCTCTTCATCCTCTCTCTTTCTGTCACCATGAATTTAATGCATATTTCTTGGAGTTTGTGTGCAATAGCTCTTGCATGAGAGCCAACACTCTCAATTTTGTTTATCTCTCTCCACATAAGCATATAGCTTGCTTAAGTCCACTATTATTCTTGCTCTAAATGCACGGCCGCCAGGTGCCATCCGCTGGTCCCTGCTGTCATGCTCGTTCGTCGTTAATCTTGTGAGCTTTTTGATACATAAACCCTCACGAAACCTCCATATTACAGGCAGCAGCACGCAGAGCCACGAAACGAATCCAGACAAAGCCCGCGTTGGGCATCTGCAATCTGAGCCCTACGGTTACAGAAAGGACAAATCAGGGCCGTTCATACGTAAGGGCACATCCGTAAATAACGTCAAACTCGAGGGCGATTTATTTCGCGAGCAAAAACGCCCAACTCGTGGCTCTCGTCCCATTCCCACGCTTGCGCAAGCGGAAGAAAAGAGTAGAGGAGAGAGCACTGAGGGAGGGAGGCAGGAGGAAGGAGGAGGAAGAGAACGTTGCAGTGGTGGGTGGCGTAGCTCCCGATCCGGGAAGCCGACCGGTCTGGGGGATTGCTCCGCGGCGCGCGCTCGATCGAGAGGGAGGCCAGGGTTGGTTGGAGGGAGCGTGAAGGAGCGCGCGCGCGGCTATGGGGAAGGGGCGGTAGTGGGGACGGCGGTGGTGGTGTGCGCCGCAGCGGCCGCGGCGGTTGGGGTGGCGGTGGTGGTGTCGCGGAGGAGGAGGAGCAAGCGGGAGGCGGAGGAGGAGCGGCGGAGGAGGGCCGCCGCGGTGATCGAGGAGGTGGAGCAGAGGTTCTCGATGCCCACGGCGCTGCTGCGCGGCATCCGCGGACGCCATGGTGGAGGAGATGGAGCGCGGCCTCCGCGCCGACCCTCACGCCCCGCTCAGATGCTCATCAGCTACGTCGACAACCTCCCACCGGGTAGGCCTCCCCTCCGCTCCGCTTGTGCGATTTTTATGATTTCTGGGGTGTACGTGACACGAGAAAGCTTGGGAATAGTTGTTACTGTGGTTCGCGAGGGTGTTCTCTTCGGGGCGAATCGGTTGGAAATCCCTAGCGGCTTAGCGCTTGCTTATGTTCGGATTTGGCATAAATGTGGCATTGATCTTCGGTTGTTGAGATGGAGGTGCGACATATTGATATCAAGAGCACTGTACCTTGACACGGCCTTTTAGCTCTTTTCTTATTGAATCACGGAAGAATGATGAGACCTATTCGTTTCCTATGGAATTTTGATCTACAGTTTGGTCTGAGTGGAGGTTTCTCACGGTGGTAGCAGAAAGTGGCCACCAGGATAGACTTGACATATTTTTTTTTCGCAGTGAAGACTCCAGGACAGAATTATTAAAATGAACAATTAGGTTCCGGTCACTTTTGACAACTATATATATATCTGTTGTGTCCATTTTGTAATTTGTGCCTTCATGCTGGGCTTACGATCAGTCGATCACAGAACAATTGTTCTTTTGTTTGTACCATGTGAATTTTGTAGGAAATGTCATGAAAGGTTTATGAATAAGTTTATTGAGAAAGAAATGGTCAAGGACTCAGAGGCCTTAAAAAGTTTCATTGAGTTTGACAAGTTTTATTATAGTATCCTAGTGAGCGGTATGGAAAATGAAAAATGTTTGAGCTCCTATCACTTCATGAAATCTTCTTTTATGCTTCCTCTGATGTGCATGCCACTTGTGCAGGGATGAGCACGGACTGTTCTATGCTCATCGATCTTGGGGGCACCCAATATTTCCGTGTTATATCGTGTTCAGCTTGGAAGGAAGTTGGAAAAGCGTGCTTGTTAGTCAACCGTAGTGAAGAGGTTGCCATATCCACCTCACCTGATGGTTGGGAACTTCTATGTCAGTGGGCTTATTCCTTTCAATGTTAATGTTTCAATCTCCTGTGTTTGCACAATTTCTTCATGGTTACTCAAAATTTCAGAAATATGAGTACAGGAACTGTTTGAGACTTCATTGCGGCTGAGTTGGAAAGTTTTGTTCAGACCGAGCGGAGAGGATTTCCACTTGCTCAGAGGCAGCACGAAGAGAGTTGGGCTTCACCCTTTTCTTTCCCAGTGCACCAAAACATTCAATATCATCAAGGCACTCTTAATAGTGGACAAAGGGATTTCTCCAAACGGCACGTAAAATTAAACAAATGGCCTTAGTACAAATTTTCATGGCTAAATGATCTAGGAATTATTTATTTACCTCCTTGATGATCAGACTTGATTAGAAACCACCGTTGTGTCAACAAACTAATTCTCACTAATGCAATTTCCAAGAGAAATAGCTGTGTCACTTTTGACTTTTGGGTTCCCTGCATGGACCAAGTGACTAGCCGTTGCCCTCATTTCACTTTCAGATATGTTTGGACTGATGCATTGGTGTTCTATAAGTACTTATGACATGTTTTGGATAAAAGTTACTTACATATAGATGTATATACACTCCGGGGTGACTACCTGGTGGCCATAATGTCCACCATTTAAATCCAATATGTCACCAAGTTCCCCAAGCATAGGCATATATACTGCTTCTAAATCCTCGCCATTGTGAATGCAGATAGTTACAATGCTTATTTGAAATTAGGCTGTGTTTGCTATACACACTTGGTAACCATAAAAAAAAAGTATTTGCTTATTCGTATCACTTCTTAAATTTGAACCTCCAAGAAATGAAGCACTCTAGTCATATTTCTGTTTCCTACTTTATATGTAGGCAATGTCTAGCCTCTCAAGACAAATGGCATCAACACTGCAAATATCTTTTTAATATTTTAATGTTATGCCAATAATTTGATGTATTAACGACCTAAAGATTTCTTGTGAACTCAGGTGGGGGAAGATGTTGTGGCTGCATTGAGCAAGGCTATGCGAAAAGGCAAGGCCGGATATGAAAGTTACCGCTCCTGTAAGTAAATAATTGTTCCATGACCCTGTTAAAATATATTTATCATCTGAAACTTTCCCATGGCCTGCTACTGCTATATGCTGATGGGTAAATTACATTGGCATTCCTATGAAAATGCTGACTTGGAGTTTTTCAATTTCTATGAGGTTGGATTGTTTTACTAGTATATCACCAGACTGTGTGTCAATGTAAATTGACAACTAATTATTTTTGCCAGCGTTTAATGACACTGTAGGCCACAATTGGCTGGACGGAAGATATGTTTGATAAATGATGTTATTGCTGCTGCTAATAATTAGGCACTGGCACAAACGCCAGCCACGTGGGAGCATGCTAATGCAATTCCAAAATGGACTGGAGCTACTTACCTAGATCAGGAAATATGGTAGTGACTGATTTCTTTTATGCTGTAGCAATTAAAGGTCTTTGAACCTTGGGTATAATTGTATCTATCCACTCAAACTTCTCACATGGATGCCCCGCAAAAAAAAAAAAAACTTCTGCACTGGATGATTTTCACATCCAATTAATATTCATAACATTTGGATTCTTTGGTATGATGAGGTGACTTAACATGGAAATGGGGAAAACTTCAAGTCCAGAAAGGGTTCCTTCGTTCAGATTACGCATAGTGCCTTGGACTTCCGAAAAGTTTAAACCCTGGCGAGCAGGTATTGTTTATTTTATCTTTTTATTTTCCAAACTATATGTGGGCATGAAAAGAATTTCGGTCTTCTTTTCCTCAGATATATGAAAAGATGATTTCCGGCATTGTATCTTGGAGAATTTGCGCGCAGAATCTTGCTTAAGCTTCTCATGATGGCTTCCTTGTTTGGAGATGGTTGTTCCACAAAGCTGGAGCAGCGCTTTATACTGAGTGCAACTTCTATCTCCCCTATGTTGAACATCTAAGTTATCTAGCTTTCATAATATGGCAGCACAGAACTATCAAAATTAGATAAATTTTCCAAACAATAGACTGTATGGTGTGCATAGCGTTCCTAATCATGGTAGCACAGAACTATCAAAATAAGATAAATTCATGTAACTTGTAAGAAAATTTCTTAACGGAACTCCAATTGTGTGTATTGCAGGACGCCGGACAGTCAGCGATGCTCATGATACCTCACATGATCTGAAACACCTGGGAGCTAAGCTGAAGGATTATCCTGGGGGCTATGATCATAATACATATCTTGAAAATAGGATACTATCAAAATGCAATTTTCAATCTAACCAATTGATTACTTACGATTATGCCTAACTTATTGTTTAGGTCGCTGATACTTCCCTGGAAGCACGATACATCACCTTCATGTCTGCGACCTTGTTCGCGAGAGAGGTGACGCTTAGTGCTGCTGGTATATATGGCATTTCTAAAGAGCTGGGCAGGGACAAGTGCCAAGTGCACGTAGTCAAAAGCAGAGGACTGTCAATGCTCTGGATGGTGGTACCTCTATGAGCATTACAAGAAGTCTCAGAAACCTGCCTCAGAAGCAACGCTGCAGGACCTGCTTGGAGGAGGCTGCCTCATCAGTTGTTTGTCAAGTTGGCAAATGATGCTCGGCATCGGAGCTGCACTTCTTGCAGCATCTCACTCCCAGTATGCTAGCGTCGAGTAGTACAGGAGCTCAAGGGACTGAGCTCCCAGTGTTACTTATTTCCTCCCATTTTCCCCGTTCTTTCCAATTGGAGTTCGTTCCCCTCCTGGCAATTCGCATCTCTTTTTGGCTATTCTACCAGTCCATAAACGAGTGGCCTGTGCAGCGGGATGTAGTAGTGATGGCGCCAAAGACGTTTGCCAGTTATCACAGGACAAGCATTGCAACTGCAGGGAAGTGAAAACGGGGGTTTGAATTGATGCCGTTCTTTTCTGCAAATTATTTTCCCCCTTTCCCTGTAAGTTTGTATTGTTGAGCGATGTCCGCAAACCCCAATCACCAGCGGGTTTCGCGTGTAGCCTTTTTGTCAATTCAGATTTCAGAATAAGAGGGGGACCATAATTTCACTTTCGTATGTCAGTTTGAACTATGTATGTACTCTTAACACACTGTATACAAAGCTCAAATGAATCTGGTAGCCGCGAGCAGCTAACAAAAATAGTACTAAGAGTGTACCATCAAGTAAGTAAATAGAGTATGAATCATCTTTTTCTAGTACTTGTCTAAGTATGGACGTTTATACTCATGCAGTGCAGTGCTGGCTCATAGACTACCCAATTCCCTCGCTCCAACATCAGTGGTTTTTAGTAGGTAAAGTGCGGCAGTGCTTGCCTCCTTTATTTCAGACAATGGAAATCGAAGTCGCTCCTCTCGTCCCGTCGTCGTCTGCTCGCTTTTGGCCTCTCGCGGGCTGTTTCCCGGCGGCTGCCCTCGTTTGGCAAACAGCGGCGCCACTTCGTACTCCTCCTGCCCGCTCTCGCCTTGCATTTCTGGTGCGTCGTCGGAGCACTTGACCAGGATTCTGCATCCACGTCCTTCATGGTTGGCCCGTGACGCGGGCGTGGCGCCCCGTGCACCATCACGCCTAGCCTGAACACCACCTCGATCGTCGAGTTAAACCCGCTTACCTGATGCAGCTGATCCCGTAGCGTCGGGATGCTCTCTCCCGATTGAAGTGGTGCCGCGCACCAAGTACCGCCAGGGGAACCGTGCTCCCGCCGCCGTCGTTGGCCGCTTTCCCCGTGGTAAGCTCAGGGCAACCACCCCAAACGCTGTACACGTCCCACCTTCTCATCACCTTTCTCGTAACCACACACCTCTGAAAAAGAGAGAGAGTAGTCTCAGTGATAAATAACCGAAATAATTAACTAGACAATGTTTGTATAGAATACGGCACAAAAGGAGAGTACAAAATTACAGTGCAAGCAGAGACGAGATCGTTACCGGGAGCCATGTAGCCGAACGAGCCTGCCAACGGCGGACACGGTGTCGGCGGTGCCGGCCTGCGCCAGGCACCTGGCCAGCCCAAATCGGCGAACCTTGGCCCGGAACTCGGAGTCGAGCAGGATGTTGCTCGTCTTGACGGTCCGCGGTGGACGATGGCGGCGGTGCACTCGTGCGTGCATGTAGTACAGCCCCTGCGCGGCGCCGACGGCCCACCCTGAGCCTCTCGTCGGCCAGTCCAAAGCGGGCGCGCCGCCCCGCGCGGAACCGCGCCCTCGCCACAGCGGCCCACCACGGGGGCGGCCGCGTTGATGGCCGCGCGCCCGTTGGAGCCACCCGTCCCAGGCTGCCGTTGTCGCATGTAGTCGTACACGAGGAGCTGGCCGCGTCGCGGAGACGCAGCAAGCAGCTGGAACGATTGGTTGTTGTGCCGGACGTTGCGAGGATGCGCGCCTCCGACTCGAACTCGCGCTCCAGCTTCTCGTCCACCTTCGCGGCGCCCCGTCCGTATCTTCTTCACGGCACACGGCGGCCGTCCGCCCCGGTGTACCGGTTGGTGTAGGCGACGCGGTACACGCTCCCCCGAGCTCCGCCGCGCCGACCGAAGGTTCTCCTCCGTTAGACCCAGCCGGAGTATGGCCGCCTCGCTGAAGCCCAGATCCCGGTCCTGGAAAGGCGTGATCTTCCAGGTCTCGCGCCTGCGCCACGCGCTTCCTTCTTCCTCCTGATGTCGCGGACGGCAAAGAAGGCCAACGCCACCATGACGAGGAGTGAGCGCGGCCCGGCGACGAAGGGAAGGCCGGCGCGGCAGCCCTGGCGAGACGCCACCCGGAAGAAGCGCTGCCTGGCGTCCGGCGTTGCAGGACCGCCACGCCGCGAGGTAGCTGGGAGCCCATGGCCAGGAGGTACAAGGGTGGGGTTGTCAGGAAGCTGCGGGCGTAGGCAACCTATGAGCGAACTTGCCGGCACCTGCCGCCTAGCCTGGTTGGACGAGAGGTTTGAGCGAGTTGAGATTCAGACTGGCTAAGAGACGACGGTATGTCCGCCGGAGAGCCTGTTCGACGAACAGGTCAAGTGCCGTTCAGCACCGGCATGGCGCCCAGCTCCGGCGCGGGTACTCGCCGGAGAGCTGGTTCTTGCCTCAAATCAAGCCTGATTCAGACTTAACTTGGAAACCGCTCTTCGGAAATCCCGCCGGAGAGGCTTGGGTTACCCCGGTTCAGGTTTAGTCGTCAGCAGCATCCCGGCATGCCGGTTGCGAGACGTCTCCGGGATCTCCCCGGAAAAATTTTGTTCCCGGCGATAATTCTGAAAGCAGCCGCCGCCGGGGGATGCTTACGCACCGAAATTGGTGTTTTCTCCACGGTTAAGCCGAAGGTTGCTGTACATGGTTGGAAGGCAGAGTCCCGGTGAGCTATTATTCTGCAGCTGCAGCGTATTGGAGGCTTTGTCGCCCTCCATAGCGCCTCTGGCACATCGCCGGACAGCTTGTTGTTGGGGAGCAAACAGAGTCTGGAGCCGTGGTGCAGCCCGGCGAGCCTCTCCCGGATCGGAGCGTTCAAGAGGTTGTTCGCGCTGCGGTGAATATGTTGAGCTTGCCGCCGTCACACCAGCCCCTCAGGATCGGGCCGGTGGACTCGTTGAAATCAACCTCAAGATCCCACAAATCCGTGACTTCTGCCCCCAAAGCTCTGGTGCGTAGAACGCCGGTGAGGCGAATTATTGAATAGGTTTGATTTCCTTCATGCCGTGCAACGGACCCGATGCTCGCCGGTATCCTCTCACCGGAGAAGTTGTGTAGTACTAGGTGGATGACTTCAAGCTTCTGCAAGAGACCGAAATCTTTGAGGAATCGGCTTCCCACCCAGCTTTGGGATTCGCGGACAGGTCGATGTAAACCCAAATTCACCGCAGCGGGAAAGCACCATCGGCGACCGACGATTGTCGCCGTGAGCTTGTTCGCAAATAGAAACAGGTACTGCAGGCTTCTTCAGGCTCCAGATCCCCCGATGGAAAATGCTTCCATGTCCAAGTTGTTGACCCGCAGGCTCGAAGCGTCACCAAAGTCCCGGCATATCGGCCACATAGGCCGGCATGTCGCCGACGAAGCTTACACTGATTCACCGCGCGAGGTACGTCAGCTTCCGTCAGCGTTCTTGAAACGACGCCGGCAGCGACCCGGTTTCAGAACTTGTTTTTCGCTGAGATCGTCGCGTCGTAAGGCTTCGTCAGGTGCCGAGCTCCCCGGGATTGTGCCGGTGAGGGTGTTGTTGTCCAGCATCAGGCCCACTCCAGCTTCTGCAATCGGGACAACGACTTGGGATGTAGCCATTGAAGTAGTTGCCGCTGAGCGGACGTAGAGTTGTTTCAGGTCTCCCCGAGGCCCGACCCGATGTCGGCGGGGAGCTCCCCGCCGAGGTAGTTTCTGCGACAGCGATCGAGGGTACGGAGAGAGCGCAGCGGTACACGCTCGTCGGGAACGTACCGTTGATGCTTTTGTTGTAGAGGTCGATGTGCACGAGGCTGGAGAGGCCCCGACGGCGTCCGACACGGGCCGGGACACGTGGTGTTGGCGAGGGAGAGGTTCGTGACGCGGGGCCAGGCCCGGTGTCGCAAGTGACCATTTAGGGCCAGGAGCAGTGAGCCGCCGGCCGCGGGCGCGGGCCGGTGTCGTTCCATCCGCGAAGCACGCCGGCGTCGCCCCACCGCGCGCTTGATCTGGAAGGAGGCAGCCCGCGCCTGTTCGCCGCGGGCTGAGGCGCGCCGCGGTGCGGGATGAGGGCAGCAAGGCAGCGCGAGCAGCAGGAAGAGGAGGTACACGGGGCCCCGGTGCTTTTGCCATGTTTCCATGGTGTGTTCTGCCCCCCGCCGCAAGCCCGCGGTGCGACGCGAAAGAAGTGGGGGAGTTGCCCGGTTGAGAATTGGTAAGCAAATGCGGCCCGGAACGAGGACCGTTATAAGCTCCTGCGGCTTGCTTCGAAGCTTCATGTTGCTTACCGGAGCCACATGATTGTTTTCTGTGGATTAGTAAGACTTGAGAGTTGATTCAGACGGCCATGGTTATTTGAGGTAGAAGACATCGGCAGTCTAGAATTCAGCAAAGGCTAAAACTGAGACCCTCGTTTTTCGCTTATACTATATACCTTATCAGCCCAAAAATTTGAATTTTCGATCTTAAATTTAAGTTAATTTTGATGTTTTTTATCCATATTTATTTTTCAACTTTAATTTAATCGTATAGGAACATGTATATAAAAGTTTTATTCACGATTATTTTTCCGTTTGCAATATGGGTACGTGAGTTAGGTCTTCCCCCGACGCCCACGAATTAAACAGCATTTTTTCACCATTAAGTCGAATCTTTACTCAGGTCGTAACTAACGACTCGTTTTCCACCGAAAACTATCTAAAACTGTAGGAGTACAGTTCGCTCCCGGTGAAACACCGCGACTCTGCAAAGGCTGTCGGTAACCGTACGTGGCTATAGGGGATGTGAAGGGTTTCAAGTTTCGCCGAAAGCTCAGGTTCAATGTCGACTGTCGACTTGGCAACGGGGAATTCAAAAATAGAAAGCGAAAAAATGATGGAGTTACTGGAGTCAAAACTTCCAGCTGGAACAGGAAAGCAACCAACCAACAAACGCGACTACAACTGTGGATGAACTGGTCAAGAGTCAAAGATCCAGAACGTTAATACCGTTCCACAAAATCCGTTCTAATAAAACACAGATGCCATATGTAACCGAGCTTTGTCCCGGACCACAGGAGGCTTATAGTAGAGTATACAGGATTTATCATGCAAATAAATACTGGTGATCGAATACTGCTCTACCAATAAAAAGGGCACTCACTATTCTCTTACTCCCTCCGTTCCCAAAATTAAAAACTTAAATTCACTGAGTTTCTGGAATCTTAACGTTTAACCGTTCCATCTTTTTTAAAAAATATTAAAAAAATATAGTATAAGACGGCACGGTCATAACGATTGACCACAGACAAACTCCAAGAAAATTAAGTCTTTTAGAATCGCGAGGGAGTACTCACTGCCTTACTATGTTATGTTCCTAAAATGATAAGTTCATGTATAAAAGTTCATTTATTTGGGACGGGGTGAAGTATTTTTGCCATAAACAGCGTCCGGGGCATTCCACTCCACCTTTCCTGAGAGAGTTGAACGGAAGCGACCGGAGTTGTCCACATCGGTGATTACACTAACGGTTTCGGCGTCCTCCGCACGCGCCTGTTAAGCTCCTCGGAAAAAGGACGTCCATATGAGCTGATCGTGCGCACCCGCGCGTGTGATCGACTCGAGAGGTCCGAGGACTGGTCCCGTAAAGAAACCCGGAAAGAAAAAGATTCACTAGCGGTGCAGAAGGAAACCAAGCGGGAAAGGCTCCACCCGGAGACTTAGTGGACCGTTGACTGGGTCAGCCGGCGTCGCCACGCGGACCGATGACTCGGACGAGTCGCGTTCACTCGCGTAGACTCCAGATCCCACACCGTTAGCTATAGCTCGCGGCCTCGCGCCCACAGGATTCGGGCGAGAGACCGAGAGGTCCGCTCCTCACTAGCCCGGTTGCCTTTGTGCATCCTCTCATCAGCTTTAGTTTCTCTTCAAAACTTCTACCTTTTATCATTAGTATGGTGGCTTCGCGCAGATTGCGCGGCTGGCATCATTAATTTATCTCTCATATAATAGCATATTGTTTTCTCATTATATTATTCAATATATTATTTAAAATGACAACATTAATTTAAATTTTTCAATAACTTTACAAAAACTACTGAATATGTAATATTTATATTGTATTTATATACGTGTTAGTATTAATTATTTAATATCATGAATTTTAGTTATTTGTAAATTATTATATATTCTATATGGACTCTAGAACTCATCTGTTTAATATTTCTTTTTTTCCTTCAATTTCGGAAATTTTCTGTAAATTGTATTTCTATATAGACTCTATGCTCTTCTCCAATATTATTGTATTCTTTATTTTTGAATTTTTATTATTTATAATTGTATTCTATGTTGGACTCTTAAACTCCACCTCTAAATCAATATTCTTTAATTTTTAATTTCGAATTTCAGTTACTTCTAAATTATATTCCCTATATTGACTTTAAACTCTTAATTCCCATGTTTTTCTTAATTTCGGAATTTTAGTATATTTGTAAATTGTAATTTATTATAGGACTTTTAAACTCTACTTTTAATTTTATTATGTTTATTTCCAAATTAGTTAGTTTTAAATTCCTATATGAACTCTATACTCTACTTCTAATATTCCTTATTTTTTAAATTCCGAATTTCTTTTTTTTCTTAGTTGTATTATCCATATGCGAATCTATACTCTACTTCTAACATTCCGTTATTTTTTAATTTCGAATTTCTATTATTTTCCTAATTGTAATTTCTATATGGAACTCTATACTCTACTTCTTAAATTCCTATTTTAATTTTTTTTCTGGGAAGGAAATTTCAGGGTAATTTTTTTCCTTATTTGATTTTTTTTCTTAATTTTTACTTGGGGGGAAAAAAAAAAAAACGAGGGAAAAACCTCTTAATTTACCCTCTACTTCTTAATATTTCCTTATTTTAATTCGAATTTCAATTATTTCCAATTGTTATTTTCTATATGGATTCTATACTTTACTCTAATATTCCTTAGTTTTTAATTTCCGAATTCAGTTATTTTCTAATTGTATTTCTATTATGGACTCTAGTCTCCTCTTCTAATATTCTTTTCGCACTTTTTAATTCCGAATTTCAAACTATTTCTTTTTTTAGAACCCAGAATTTCAACTATTTCTAAATTGTATTTCTATATGAACTCTTCAGTCTCCTTCTTCCTTAATATTCCCTTATTTTTTAATTTCGCAATTTCAGCTTATTCTAAATTGTAATTCTATATAGACTCTGTTTTTTCTTTTCTCGAATTAATGTGAGATATTTCTAGGCTATGGAAGGCGAACGTTGGCAGGCTCCTTTTCTATTCCTTTAATTAATATAATAGAGAGATATTTAGACACATTACGTGAAGCATTAAATATGGAACGAAAAAAAAACCAAATACTGAGTTTGCATGTAAATTGAGAGACGAATCTTTTAAGCCTAATTCGCCATGATTTGATAATATGGTGCTACAGTAAATATTTGCTAATGATGGATTAAATTAGCCTTAATAGATTCGTCTCGCTGTTTACAGACCGCGAATCTTAATTTATTTTGTTTTAGTCTATGTTTAATACTCGGAAGTCGTGTCCGTATACCGTTAATTTTTTTTCGCCAAAAAACAACTAAACACAAGCCTCGAGTTCTAAAGGACTAGCTACGTCACCGACCGCTCACCACCGTTGGACGGCATCCTTCAAATTTAGGGATGATTACAGTACCTTTTTTCAAAAGGGATAATTTCGTTTTTCCCCCACTTTCAGTATCCAATATTGATTTATTACCCCTATTTTTTTAGGGCTTTTCGTTTTTGCCCCCACTCTTTTTTGGTGACCCCGAGAAAGAGGCGTACCCCCTGGTCTTGATGCGAAGTTAGTGGGACCGGGTTTATCGGTAGCTAAAAAATTAGAGAAATAAAGGAAAATTAAAGAATTTTTTGAATTTGTGTTTTACCTTTTTTAACCCCTAGGCAAATATTAACCACTCCCAACAACTTACGTTCTCTCACAGAATCGCGGAAGAATCGATTAATGGCAGCGGCGGCTTCGAGCGAGCTAGGGCGCAAAGCATCTCTCCCGCCGGCGTAGCAGGAAGGGGGAAGGCCCCGGCGGCAAGCGCCAGGCCAGGCGGCGGGAAGCCGGGGGCGGCCAGGCGTGTGCGGGAGAGGCGGTAGGCGGTGGGTTGGGTCGCCGGCGAGCTCCGGCGGTGCAGTGGAGTATGACAAGTGGAGCGGAAGGGTGAGTTGAGGGGAGCTCGAGAGGCGCAGAGGCGGTCGACGGTGCGACAAGCACGTCGCGTCCCGTGCCGGCGCCGAGGATAGGTCCCGCGGCCCGGCGCGATAGCCCCTGCCAGGAGCGGCGGCCACTGCACGCCCTGCCGCCCGCGTCGAGGTCAACGATGTGCAGCACCCGCCGGTGCGCGCCGCCGGCGTCAGGTAGCGCGAACGCAGGAACGGGCGGCGATCTTGATGTACGCCAGGGTACGGCCGCCGTCGGACGGGCACCCGTCTTCCCGACGCCACGGGTCACACCGCCGCCATGACCTCCCTTGTCTCCACTGGGAGAAGCGAGGAGGCGCGCGGCGCTGTAAGTGGTGCGCGAGGCCCGGCGCAAGCCCTCACCGCCGATGGGTCCGGCGGCGGCCGAGCACGGCGTCGGCCGACCGCAGCGTGCCCGTCGAGCTCCCCGTGGACGAGGTCCGGCGCACGCAAGGACAAACCCCCTCGGCTCGCCGCCCGCCGCGCGCGGCGACAATGCGGCTGCTCGAGAGGCCGAGGCCACGACCAGGCCGACGGCGGGCGTCGGCCCAGGCTGCCGGCCCGGCCATCCAGACATTGGGCCAGCCGTCGGCTGGGCGGCCGACCCAGGCGACTACGGGCATCGGCCCAGGCGGCGGGCGGCATCCGGACATCGGGCGGCGACCAGCGACGGCGGGCGTCCGGGCAGGTGGCGACCTGCGGCTTGGAGGTGTGCCCGAGATGTTCTTGAAATTTTTATCAAAAAATTTGTTCAATTTGTCAAAAATTTGCTGCCTGAAATTTTGTGGAATTCATCAAATTCAGAAATATGTCTGCAAATGTTGTTTTATGTTAGTCAATTGTGGGTCATTATAGGACGTGTCTTTTTGTTCAAGAATTTAAATTATCCAAACCATGCATAAAAGGGGCCAAAAACCCACAATAATTAAATAGAGATATGAGAGGGTATAATGTCCCTTTTTCCCAAAAATTTTAACACCGTTTAACTTCTCCATCCAAAACAGGGCGGTAAAAAAGTTTGTTCGGTTCAAAAAAAGTGAGGGCAATACGAAAACCCTAAAAAAGTAGGGGTAGGAATCATTATTGGATAGTAAAGTGGGGCATAAACGAAATTGCCCCTTTTCAAAATTTAGCCAATATTACAAATTTTAAAAAAAATGATAATATAATAAAAGTTCCAGGTAAGAAAACTAAACTAGCATTGTGGCCCGCGCATATGCGCGGTTAGCATCGTTTTATTTTCCATATAATAGCTTAAACTATTTTCCACCATTTTATTTATTAAAATACATAATTTAAAATTATGTAATAACTTGACAAAAAACTAACAATGCGTTTATATTATAATATGTAATTGTATATACGTGATATTTATTATTCAATTATTTAATTTTAGTTACTTTCATATGTACTCTAGACTTTTCCTTATTTTTAAAGATTTCTCCATTATTTATAAATTTTATTCATATTAATGGAATTCTATAACTTTTTCTAATATCGTTTTTCCATAATTCTCGTATAATTATTTTTTTAAGGTTAATACTAATCTACATTTTCTTACACCTTTACTGCTGTGGAGAGGGATAGATTAAACCAGATCCGGTGATCAGCCAAATATGCGTGTGGTTACAGTACTTAATAATAATCTCCGTTTTACCGTTTTGTCGTTTCCATTCTTGTTATCGCTATTAGATTAATTTTTAATCATAGATAGATTATCCTTTGTTTGATGCACCGGCGGGTTCGCTTTTGTTTTTGTTCTTCCCCGCCCGCATGGAATAAGTTACAACTTTGGAACTTTCCCCTAAATAGGGGAACCAAAAAAAATTTGGATTCGTTTACCCCCTATCCTTCCTCTTTTTTTTGGCCATGCGCTGTCCGTCGCCGCGCCGCCCGCTGCCGCCGTGCTGGACGCCGCCCGGCGAGAGGAAGGAGAGAGAGCCGAAGAAAGGAGGAAGAAGAGATTGGATTCGGTCAATGACATGCGGGGCCCACGTGGGCCCCACCATATTTATTTTTTTTAGCTGACATGTGGGACCCTCCATTTTTTATTATTTTTCCGAGATATAATTGCCACGTCAGCGCCACGTGGGACGGAGATTGAGTCAAAATGGCCACGTAGGCGCCACGTCAGCCAAAACCGCTATCAAAAGCACCGAAGGACCTCGTTTGCCCGGTTTTCATAAGTTGAGGGATGGGTCGTACCCGGTTTTGCGGTTCAGGGACGAAAATCAGACTGGGCGACAAATAGAGGGACCTAAAGTGAACTTATTCCTACTCCAATTAGCCAATTATCCAAGATCAAGGGCCCAATTATCCAAACGCCACTCTAAGACTCGTAACTGGACTTAACGGCCCAGGCCGGGCTGCAAATGCAAGGCCTAATAGTGGTGAAACAAGGAGAGGAGAGCGTTTTGGGTTCAGGCCCGCGAAGCAGCAGGTATCTGCCGTGGGCATATGGCATCGGAAGGATCAGAGCTTGGCTCCCCACCGGCGGCGGCGGCGGCGGCGCCGCCTCCCAAGCGTCGGAAGATCGAGCCGTCGCGGAGGTACCGATTCTATCTTGTTCACGGCTTCTTGCGAGCCTTTTATAATTAGGTTTGATCTGGTGATTCCTGCTTCGAACCATCCCCATCCAATTAGGTGGATATTACATTATTACGCCTGATTTCTAGCGATTGCGCTGCGCCATCTTTCTAGTTTCGAGCAGATTGGAAAGGGAGGTGTGGATGTTGGTTAGCGGGGTGGGGCGATCCAGTGGTGGGGGATGACTACAAGTGTAGGGTTCTTTTAGGCAAGATTCCGGACTAGGTGATCTTGTGAGCATCTCTATACGTTAGGTTTTGGTGTTCTTATAAAGGGGCTTTGGAATGTGGCGTTGTGCGTTTATCTATATTTCGGCAAAAGCCTCGATATCCCACGGAACCTTGTTGATTGAGGCGAATCTCTCGAGGCCTTTTGCATTTCTGCCCTAGACAGATAATTTTCAGCCAATATTCTGGTCTTGTCCGGCAATGGCATCAACCGGAACTCAATTGGGGACTGGATAATTGGACAGACATGAGGAAGCATGGCTACCAACTCATCAATTTCATTTTCTAAGGAATTCTTTCTGCCGTAACACTCATGGTTCGGGCACGGTGAACGCTGATCCTGAAGAATCTACTATGTTGTGCGCATACTGCAGAATGGAAAAATTCTGCCTTGCTTCCCCCGAATGAATCATTATCCTGTTGGTCCAGTTCTAACCATATGGACTGCAGAGTACAGAATGCATTGTTTCACATAAAGAGAAAGACCAAACCTATTCAATTTTGTGTTTGATACTTGATAGATCCTTTGCAGATAGTTTCGATAGGCTTGTGCTTTGCCATTTGTTGTTTGCAGCATTAAAACCATCAATCAAAATTAGCTACACTGTCCGCTAACTTTACATTGGTGTCTACATCGGATTGTTAGTGTTAGGTTTTGTGGCATTAATTGACAGCCTGAATGGGCTAGAAGGACATATTTGCCTGAGTTGTGAATAAAACCAGCAATTTACTGGCTGATAATTTGCAGTTACAGTAACAAGCACAACGTATTTCATTTTCCTATTAAAAACAGGATATTCTACTCTAAATGATTCTTTTTCTTGAACCACGTTTTTCTGATTAGTACTATATAATTTGGCTCAAACTATTTTTTGCTAATCAATAATTTACCCTGTGATTCGAAACACAGGGACAGACCTTCTCAAGTTGCTCTGGACAGGGACAAGGTGGCAGCATCATCCAGTTCATTGGTATGCCCTGACATGTCAATTTGCAATTGATGCCTTCTCACCTGTTCTTGATTTTCTCTAACATACTTTCTTGACGTGAACTCTGCTTTTGCAGGTTTCAGGTACACCACCGTTGAGAGTGGATCTCAACAAAGTTAGAGAGGCAAAGAGATATGCTGTCTTTCAAGCACAGCATGAGGGGTGCCTTGGAAGCTATAAAAGTTTTGATTCCTCGTTTGGTAATTATCTTGTCCCCGTCATCCCAAGCAATGACTTCTTTGTGCAAATTACAAATAAATGATTGGCAATAAACAAAGTGCAATTCTACGCCGTGAATCATGAGGATGTGGTTTCTGTTCTGTCATTTTATATGTGGAAATTGTGGTACTAATATTTCAAACTAATTCTAACCAACCAGATAACAGTTGAAAGTTCAGAAAACCAAACTGCATGCTTTCTTTTACTTGTTGTAAATACCAAAACCTTCTAATTACTTAGTAAAAGGAACTATCTAGATTGGTGAAAACTGAAAAGGGTTTGTATTGTGGAAGCATTTCTTAGTGTATATCTGGACCTTTCCCTATCTTTCTTTTATTTTTGGGTGGGAATTTTATCAGCTTCATATCCTTCCAATCCCATGCCTCCAATGGAATGTATATCTGGACGGCAATCATTTTATTCTTGTACTCTTCCATGGCCTAAACACCTTCTCAATTATTGATGGGGGCTCTTTCTGACATTAGTTCTCTCCTCTGGCCCTCTAGGCTCCCAGCAAATCAAATATCTGTAGTACTGAAGAATTTTGGCAACCAAGTATATCCATGCGTGCAATGCCCCCGGTGATACCGTACTGATTATTTGTCGGTCAACTAACCTGTTGAAGCGCTAGCAGTTAAGGTGTCCAAGCTGCACTAACATGCTTATTTCTCATATACTATCTAGCAGTTAAGGCTTAGCTTTCACTGCACTCGTTTTCCACAAATAATATCCATCGTTACATTATAAAACTCAAGCTTATCTGATTAAAAGATATGATCAGCAAACCAGTTGAGCCTATGACTAATGGCTTTAGGGCCTATAGCACGTTTTGCGTGAGAGTGATTGTGCGAAAGCTGTTTCTGACATTGACTAATCAAATCGTGGAAGGTACCCATAGATATGCGCCTTTCAACTCTTCGTCCTTGTTAGCTTATCGACAGTAACCAAAATTTTAATCTTCACACTTAATTTTAGAGTTATTTAATCGTAACACATTTCAATATTTTTAGTATTATCTTTTAAACCACTAAGAACATATATATAATGTTTTACCTGTAATTTATCTAAAACTGTTTTTCGTTTGCTTTGTTCACTGTTTTTTTTGTCTTTGTCGTGAAATATAATATTTTTTACCTATAAATCTAGATATATATTTATCTAGATTCGTAATTAAAAGTTATTATATTATAGGACGGGGAAGAATGTTTTATTAGCAGTAGCTTAAAACGATCGTGAGTTTTCGGTGTGCGGCGACCCATCCGGGCGTCGGCCACGACGATGACGCTCTGATACGTAGTGGGCCGGATGGATGGATCGCTCGCTCGCTACAGTCGTGAATTATCGACGCCCACGCCCAAGCGCGGGGGAAGATATGTGCTCAGAGTCGCTGAGCACGCATCTCCAGGCAGCCGGCCGTTGCTTCATCGACACATGTACTTCTGAGCTCATGGTCACGTCATCGGTACTGCAGGTGGGCCCCAACGTGCACGTGACCCCCGTATCATAATCACGTCCTGCCACCCTTTTAACTAATCACTCCCAGCCTTTTGCTGATCGGTGGGCCTAGTTGCCCGAGTTCTGACAAAGTAATCAGTTGGACATTTGGAACTGATTACTCCTACTACTCTAGTGAAAATTAGGGAATTTTACGGGAACACCCTTCTTGGCTCTCCTAAGAGCAAGTTTAATAGTAGAACTCACTACTTACTATTAGTCAATGTTAAAGCTAACATGTATAGTAGGTTGGCTATAAGGTTATCTTTATTCTCTTCATCCTCTCTCTTTCTCTCACCATGAATTTAATACATATTTCTTGAAGTTTGTGTGCAATTAGCTCTTGCATGAGAGCCAACACTCCCCATTTTTGTTTATCTCTCTCTTCCACATAAGCATATAGCTTGCTTATAGTCCATTATTATTCTTGCTCTAAATGCACGGCCGCCAGGTGCCATCTGCTGGTCCCTGGCTGTCATGCTCGTTCGTTCGTTAATCTTGTGAAGCTTTTGATACATAAACCCTCACGAAATCTCCATATTACAGGCAGCAGCACGCAGAGCCACGAAACGAATCCAGACAAAGCCCGCGTTGGGGCATCTGCAATCTGAGCCCTACGGTTACAGAAAGGACAAATCAGGGCCGTTCATACATAAGGGCACATCCGTAAATAACGTCAAACTCGAGGGCGATTTATTCGCGAGCAAAAACGCCCAACTCGTGGCTCTCGTCCCATTCCCACGCTTGCGCAAGCGGAAGAAAAGAGTAGAGGAGAGAGACTGAGGGAGGGAGGCAGGAGGAAGGAGGAGGAATTATTGATGGGGCTCTTTCTGACATTAGTTCTCTCCTCTGGCCCTCTAGGCTCCCAGCAAATCAAATATCTGTAGTACTGAAGAATTTTGGCAACCAAGTATATCCATGCGTGCAATGCCCCCGGTGATACCGTACTGATTATTTGTCGGTCAACTAACCTGTTGAAGCGCTAGCAGTTAAGGTGTCCAAGCTGCACTAACATGCTTATTTCTCATATACTATCTAGCAGTTAAGGCTTAGCTTTCACTGCACTCGTTTTCCACAAATAATATCCATCGTTACATTATAAAACTCAAGCTTATCTGATTAAAAGATATGATCAGCAAACCAGTTGAGCCTATGACTAATGGCTTTAGGGCCTATAGCACGTTTTGCGTGAGAGTGATTGTGCGAAAGCTGTTTCTGACATTGACTAATCAAATCGTGGAAGGTACCCATAGATATGCGCCTTTCAACTCTTCGTCCTTGTTAGCTTATCGACAGTAACCAAAATTTTAATCTTCACACTTAATTTTAGAGTTATTTAATCGTAACACATTTCAATATTTTTAGTATTATCTTTTAAACCACTAAGAACATATATATAATGTTTTACCTGTAATTTATCTAAAACTGTTTTTCGTTGCTTTGTTCACTGTTTTTTGTCTTTGTCGTGAAATATAATATTTTTTACCTATAAATCTAGATATATATTTATCTAGATTCGTAATTAAAAGTTGTTATATTATAGGACGGGGAAGAATGTTTTATTAGCAGTAGCTTAAAACGATCGTGAGTTTTCGGGGTGCGGCGACCCATCCAGGCGTCGGCCACGACGATGACGCTCTGGTATGTAGTGGGCCGGATGGATGGATCGCTCGCTCGCTACAGTTGTGAATGGGACCACCTATATATTTGTCGACAAATTTTCTACTAAAAATTTGACAGATGTAATTATAATACAATGGTAGTGTAATTACACTGTAACTTGCATGTAACTACAGTGTAACTTGTATGTAAGTTTCACGTAATTTTGAATCGTTAGATCTATTACAAGATTTGTTCTGGTGAGGAAGAAAAAAATCACAACACACACATATGTAAAAGGATTTGTTCCCACGACCTTTATTTTACTGAAATAATATGTTACCGAGAGATTGTTGAAAGTTACATACAAGTTACATTATAGTTACAGTGTAATTACATACAAGTTACAGTGTAATTATACTACGATTGTACTGTAATTACATCTGACAAATATTAGGGGGAGAAATTTGATGACAAATATCTAGCAAAATCGGTTGTGAATTATCGACGCCCACGCCCAAGCGCGAGGGAAGATATGTGCTCAGAGTCGCTGAGCACGCATCTCCGGGCAGCCGGCCGTTGCTTCATCGACACGTGTACTTCTGAGCTCATGGTCACGTCATCGGTACTGCAGGTGGGCCCCAACGTGCACGTGACCCCCGTATCATAATCACGTCCTGCCACCCTTTTAACTAATCACTCCCAGCCTTTTGCTGATCGGTGGGCCTAGTTGCCCGAGTTCTGACAAAGTAATCAGTTGGACATTTGGAACTGATTACTCCTACTACTCTAGTGAAAATTAGGGAATTTTACGGGAACACCCTTCTTGGCTCTCCTAAGAGCAAGTTTAATAGTAGAACTCACTACTTACTATTAATCAATGTTAAAGCTAACATGTATAGTAGGTTGGCTATAAGGTTATCTTTATTCTCTTCATCCTCTCTCTTTCTCTCACCATGAATTTAATACATATTTCTTGAAGTTTGTGTGCAATTAGCTCTTGCATGAGAGCCAACACTCCCCATTTTTGTTTATCTCTCTCTTCCACATAAGCATATAGCTTGCTTATAGTCCATTATTATTCTTGCTCTAAATGCACGGCCGCCAGGTGCCATCTGCTGGTCCCTGGCTGTCATGCTCGTTCGTTCGTTAATCTTGTGAAGCTTTTGATACATAAACCCTCACGAAATCTCCATATTACAGGCAGCAGCACGCAGAGCCACGAAACGAATCCAGACAAAGCCCGCGTTGGGGCATCTGCAATCTGAGCCCTACGGTTACAGAAAGGACAAATCAGGGCCGTTCATACATAAGGGCACATCCGTAAATAACGTCAAACTCGAGGGCGATTTATTCGCGAGCAAAAACGCCCAACTCGTGGCTCTCGTCCCATTCCCACGCTTGCGCAAGCGGAAGAAAAGAGTAGAGGAGAGAGACTGAGGGAGGGAGGCAGGAGGAAGGAGGAGGAGGAGGACGCTGCAGTGGTGGGTGGCGTAGCTCCCGATCCGGGAAGCCGACCCGGTCTGGGGGATTTGCTCCGGGCGCGCGCTCGATCGAGAGGGAGGCCAGGGTTGGGTTGGGGGGAGCGTGAAGGAGCGCGCGCGCGGCTATGGGGAAGGGGGCGGTAGTGGGGACGGCGGTGGTGGTGTGCGCCGCAGCGGCCGCGGCGGTTGGGGTGGCGGTGGTGGTTTCGCGGAGGAGGAGGAGCAAGCGGGAGGCGGAGGAGGAGCGGCGGAGGAGGGCCGCCGCGGTGATCGAGGAGGTGGAGCAGAGGTTCTCGACGCCCACGGCGCTGCTGCGCGTCATCGCGGACGCCATGGTGGAGGAGATGGAGCGCGGCCTCCGCGCCGACCCTCACGCCCCGCTCAAGATGCTCATCAGCTACGTCGACAACCTCCCCACCGGGTAGGCCTCCCTCCGCTCCGCTTGTGCGATTTTTATGATTTCTGGGGTGTACGTGACACGAGAAAGCTTGGGAATAGTTGTTACTGTGTTCGCGAGGGGTGTTTCTCTTCGGGGGCGAATCGGTTGGAAATCCCTAGCGGCTTAGCGCTTGCTTAGGTTCGGATTTGGCATAAATGTGGCATTGATCTTCGGTTGTTGAGATGGAGGTGCGACATATTGATATCAAGAGCACTGTGCCTTGACACGGCCTTTTAGCTCTTTTCTTATTGATCACGGAAGAATGATGAGACCTATTCGTTTCCTATGGAATTTTGATCTACAGTTTTGGTCTGAGTGGAGGTTTCTCACGGTGGTAGCAGAAAGTGGCCACCAGGATAGACTTGACATATTTTTTTTTTCGCAGTGAAGACTCCAGACAGAATTATAAAATGAACAATTAGGTTCCGGTCACTTTTGACAACTATATATATATCTGTGTGTCCATTTTGTAATTTGTGCCTTCATGCTGGGCTTACGATCAGTCGATCACAGAACAATTGTTCTTTTGTTTGTACCATGTGAATTTTGTAGGAAATGTCATGAAAGGTTTATGAATAAGTTTAGAGAAAGAAATGGTCAAGGACTCAAGGCTTAAAAGTTTCAGTGAGTTTGACAGTTTATTATATGTATCCATAGGCGTATGGAAAATGAAAAATGTTGAGCCTATCACTTCATGAAATCTTCTTTTATGCTTCCTCTGATGTGCATGCCACTTGTGCAGGGATGAGCACGGACTGTTCTATGCTCTCGATCTTGGGGGCACCAATTTCCGTGTTATACGTGTTCAGCTTGGAGGAAGGGAAAAGCGTGTTGTTAGTCAACAGTATGAAGAGGTTGCCATTCCACCTCACCTGATGGTTGGGACTTCTATGGTCAGTGGCTTATTCCTTTCAACTGTTATGTTTCAATTCTCCTGTGTTTGCACAATTTCTTTCATGGTTACTCAAATTTCAGAAATATGAGTACAGGAACTGTTTGACTTCATTGCGGCTGAGTTGGAAAGTTTTGTCAAGACCGAGGGAGAGGATTTCCACTTGCCAGAGGGCAGGCAGAGAGAGTTGGGCTTCACCTTTTCTTTCCCAGTGCACCAAACATCAATATCATCAGGCACTCTTATTAAGTGGACAAAGGGATTCTCCATCAACGGCACGGTAAAATTCAAATGGCCTTAGTACAAATTTCATGGCTAAATGATCTAGGAATTATTTATTACCTTGATGATCAGACTTGATTAGAAACCACGTTGTGTCAACAAACGAATTCTCACTATGCAATTTCCAAGAGAAATAGCTGTGTCACTTTTGACTTTTGGGTTCCCTGCATTGACCAAGTGACTAGCCGTTGCCCTGCATTTTCCTTTCAGAATATTTGGACTGATGTTTGGTTATCCATAAATTAACATGTTTGGTAAAGTTATTCTTAGATGTGATATAATCGGGACATGGTGGCATATGTCCCCATTTATCCAATTCACAAGTATCCTATAACTGCTTCTAAATCCTGCGCCAATTGTGAATGCAGATGTTACAATGCTTATTTGAAATTAGAGCTGTGTTTGCTATACAACACTTGTAACCATAAAAAAAAAATGTATTTGCTTATTCTGCACTTCTTAAATTTGAACCTCCAAGAATGAAGCACTCTAGTCATATTTCTGTTTCCTACTTTTAATGTGGCAATGTCTAGCCTCTCAAGACAAATGTGGCATCAACACTGCAATATCTTTTTTTTAATTTTATAATGTTATGCCCATAATTTTGATGTATAGACTAAAGATTTCTGTGAACTCAGGTGGGGGAAGATGTTGTGGCTGAATTGAGCAGGGCTATGGAAAGGCAAGGCCTTGATATGAAAGTTACAGCTCTTGTAAGTAAATTATTGGTTCATGACCCTGTTAAAATTATTTATCATCTGAAACTTTCCCATGCCTGCTACTGCTATATGCTGATGGGTAAATACATTGGCATTCCTATGAAAATGCTGACTTTGGAGTTTTTCAATGTTCTATGAGTTTGGATGTTTACTAGTATATCACCAGACTGTGTCATGTAAATTGACAACTATTATTTTGCCCAGGTTAATGACACTGTAGGCACATTGGCTGGCGGAAGATATGTTGATAATGACGTTATTGCTGCTGTAATATTAGGCACTGGCACAAACGCAGCCTACGTGGAGCATGCTAATGCAATTCCAAAATGGACTGGACTACTACCTAGATCAGGAAATATGGTTAGTGACTGATTTCTTTATGCTTGTAGCATTAAAGGTCTTTGAACCTTGTATAATTGTATCTATCCACTTCAACTTCTGCACTGGATGCCCCGCAAAAAAAAAAAAACTTCTGCACTGGATGATTTTCACATCAATTAATATTATAACATTTGGATCTTTGGTATGATGAAGGTGATTAACATGGAATGGGGAAACTTCAAGTCAGAAAGGGTTCCTCGTTCAGATTACGATAGTGCCTTGGACTTCGAAAGTTTAAACCCTGGCGAGCAGGTATTGTTTATTTTATCTTTTTATTTTCCAACTATATGTGGGCATGAAAGAATTTCGGTCTTCTTTTCCTCAGATATATGAAAAGATGATTTCCGGCATGTATCTTGGAGAGATTGTGCGCAGAATCTTGCTTAAGCTTGCTCATGATGCTTCCTTGTTTGGAGATGTTGTTCCAACAAAGCTGGAGCAGCGCTTTATACTGAGGTGCACTTCTATGTCCCCTATGTTGATCATCTAAGTATCTAGCTTTCATATATGCAGCACAGAACTATCAAAATAAGATAAATTTTCAACATAGACTGTATGGTGTGCATTATGCGTTCCTTAATCATGGTAGCACAGAACTATCAAAATAAGATAAATTCATGTAACTATGTAGAAAATTTCTTAACGGAACTCCAATTGTGGTATTGCAGGACGCCGGACATGTCAGCGATGCATCATGATACCTCACATGATCTGAAACACCTGGGAGCTAAGCTGAAGGATATCCTGGGGGTATGATAATACATATCTTGAAAATAGGATACTATCAAATCTAATTTTCAAGAACCATTGATTACTTACGATATGCCTGAACTTATGTTTAGGTCGCTGATACTTCCCTGGAAGCACGATACATCACCCTTCATGTCTGCGACCTTGTCGCAGAGAGAGGTGCACGCTTAGCTGCTGCTGGTATATATGGCATTCTAAAGAAGCTGGGCAGGGACAAAGTGCCAAGTGACGGTAGTCAAAAGCAGAGGACTGTCATTGCTCTGGATGGTGGTCTCTATGAGCATTACAAGAAGTTCAGAACCTGCCTAGAAGCAACGCTTGCAGACCTGCTTGGAGAGGAGGCTGCCTCATCAGTTGTTGTCAAGTTGGCAAATGATGGCTCTGGCATCGGAGCTGCACTTCTTGCAGCATCTCACTCCCAGTATGCTAGCGTCGAGTAGTAACAGGAGCTCAAGGGACTGAGCTCCCAGTGTAGCTTATTTCCTCCCATTTTCCCCGTTTCTTTCCAATTGGAGTTCGTTCCCCTCCTGCAATTCGCATCTCTTTTTGCTATTCTACAGTCACATAAACGAGTGCCTGTGCAGCGGGATGTAGCTAGTATGGCGCCAAAGAGTTTGCAGTTATCACATGAACAAGCATTTGCAACTGCAGGGAAGTGAAAACGGGGGTTTGAATGATGCCGTTCTTTTCCTGCAAATTATTTTCCCCCTTTCCCTGTAAGTTTGTATTGTGATGCGATGTCGCAAACCAATCACAGCGGTTTCGCGTGTAGCCTTTTGTCATTCAGATTTCAGAATAAAGAGGGGGACATAATTTCACTTTTCGTATGTCAGTTTGAACTATGTATGTACTCTTACACACTGGTATCAAAGCTCAAATGATCTGGTCAGCCGCGAGCAGCTAACAAAATAGTACTAAGAAGTGTACCATCAAGGTAAGGTAATAGAGTATGATCATCTTTTCTAGTACTGTCTAATATGACGTTTATACTCATGCAGTGCAGTGCTGGCTCATAGACTACTCACAATTCCCCTGCTCACATCAGTGTTTCTTAGTAGGTAAAGGTGCGGCAGTGCTCTGCTCCTTTATTCAGACAATGGAATCGAAGTCGCTCCTCTCGTCACCGTCGTCGTCTGCTCCTTTGGCCTTCGCGGGCTGTTTCCGGCGGCTGCCTCGTTGCGGCAGCAACAGCGGCGCCACTTCGTACTCCTCCTGCCCGCTCTCCGCCTTGCATTTCTGGTGCGTCTGCTCGGAGCACTTGACCAGGATCTGCAGCACGTCCTTCATGGTTGGCCGTGACGCGGGCGTGGCCCCCGTGCACATCACGCCTAGCCTGAACACCACCTCGATCTCGTCGGAGTAACCCGCGTACCTGATGCACTGATCCGTAGCGTCGGGGATGCTCTCTCCCGATTGATAGTGGTGCCGCGCCCAGTCCGCCAGGGAACCGTGCTCGCCGCCGTCGTTGGCCGCTTTCCCCGTGGTAAGCTCCAGGAGCACCACCCCAAAGCTGTACACGTCCACCTTCTCATCAACCTTTCTCGTGTAACCACACTCTGAAAAGAGAGAGAGAGTCTCAATGATAATAATACTCGAATTAATTAACTAGACATGTTCTGTATAGAATACGGTACAAAAGGAGAGTACAAAATTAACAGTGTCAAGCAGAGAGAGATCGTTACCGGGAGCCATGTAGCCGAACGAGCCTGCAACGGCGGACACGGTGTCGGGCGTGCCGGCCTGCGCCAGCATCCTGGCCAGCCCAAAGTCGGCGACCTTAGCCCGGAACTCGGAGTCGAGCAGGATGTTGCTCGTCTTGACGTCGCGGTGGACGATGGGCGGGGTGCACTCGTGGTGCATGTAGGACAGCCCCTGCGCGGCGCCGACGGCCACCCTGAGCCTCGTCGGCCAGTCCAGAGCGGGCGCGCCGCCCCGCGCGGACCGCGCCCTCGTTGTGCCGGACGTTGCCGAGGATGCGCGCCTCCGACTCGAACTCGCGCTCCAGCTTCTCCTCCACCTTCGCGGCGCCCGTCCGTATCTTCTTCACGGCCACGGCGCCGTCGCCGCCGGTGTACCGGTTGGTGTAGGCGACGCGGTACACGCTCCCCGAGCCGCCGCGGCCGACGAGGTTCTCCTCCGTTAGACCCCGTAGTATGGCCGCCTCGCTGAAGCCCAGATCGGTCTGGAAAGGCGTGATCTTCCAGTCCTCGCGCTGCGCCACGCGCTTCCTTCTTCTCCTGATGTCGCGGACGGCGAAGAAGGCCAACGCCACGATGACGAGGAGGAGCGCGGCCCCGGCGCCGAGGAGGCCGGCGCGGAGCCCTGGCGAGACGCCACCGGAGGAAGCGCTGCCTGGCGATCCGGCGTTGCAGGACCGCACGCCGGCGAGGTAGCTGGAGCCCAGGCCGGAGGTACAGAGGGTGGGGTTGTCAAGGAAGCTGCGGGCGTAGGCACCTATGGCGAACTTGGCCGGCACCTGGCCGCTGAGCTGGTTGGACGAGACGTTGAGCGAGTTGAGATTCAGACTGGCAAGAGACGACGGTATGCCGCCGGAGAGCCTGTTCGACGACAGGTCAAGTGCGTTCAGCACCGGCATGGCGCCCAGCTCGGCCGGTATCTCGCCGGAGAGCTGGTTCTTGCTCAAATCAAGCTGATTCAGGACTTTAAGCTTGGAAACGCTCTTCGGAATCCCGCCGGAGAGCTGGTTACCGGTCAGGTTTAGTGTCAGCAGCATCGGCATGCCGTTGCCGAGACTCTCCGGGATCTCCCCGGAAAAATTGTTGTTCCCGGCGATGAACTTCTGAAGAGAAGCCGCCGCCGCGGGGATGCTACCACGAAATTGGTTGTTCTCCACGGTTAAGCTCGAAAGGTTGCTGTACATGGTGGAAGGCAGAGTCCCGGTGAGGCTATTATTCTGCAGCTGCACGTATTGGAGCTTTGTCGACCTCCATAGCGCCTCTGGCACATCGCCGGACAGCTTGTTGTTGGGGAGAAACAGAGTCTGGAGCGTGGTGCAGCCGGCGAGCCTCTCCGGGATGGAGCCGTTCAAGAGGTTGTTCGCTGCGGTGAATATGTTGAGCTTGCCGCCGTCACACAGCCCCTCAGGAATCGGGCCGGTGAACTCGTTGAAATCAACCTCAAGATCCCACAAATCCGGTGACTTCTGCCCAAGCTCTGGTGGTAGAACGCCGGTGAGGCGATTATTGAATAGGTTGATTTCCTTCAATGCCGGCAACCGACCGATGCTCGCCGGTATCTCACCGGAGAAGTTGTTGTAGTACAGGTGGATGACTTCAAGCTTCTGCAAGAGACCGAAATCTTGAGGAATCGGTCCACCCAGCTTGGGATTCGCGGACAGGTCGATGTAAACCAAATTCACCGCAGCGAAAGCACCATCGGCGACGACGACGTCGCCGGTGAGCTTGTTCGCAAATAGAAACAGGTACTGCAGCTTCTTCAGGCTCCAGATCCCCGGAGGAATGCTTCCTGTCAAGTTGTTGACCGCCAGGTCGAGCATCTCCAAGTCCGGCATGTCGGCCACATAGGCCGGCATGTCGCCGACGAGCTGACACTGCCTCACCGCGAGGTACGTCAGCTTGGTCAGCTTCTTGAACGACGCCGGCAGCTGACCCGGTTCGAGCTTGTTCATCGAGATCGTCAGCGTCGTAAGGCTCGTCAGGTCGCCGAGCTCTGCCGGGATTGTGCCGGTGAGGCGGTTGCTGTCCAGCGTCAGCCACTCCAGCTTCCGCAATCGGGACAACGACTTGGGGATGGTGCCATTGAAGTAGTTGCCGCTGAGGACTAGAGTTGTCAGGTTCTCCCCGAGGCCGACGCCGATGTCGGCGGGGAGCTCCCCGCCGAGGTAGTTCTGCGACAGGTCGAGGTACTGGAGAGAGGCGCAGCGGTACACGCTCGTCGGGAACGTACCGTTGATGCTGTTGTTGTAGAGGTCGAGGTGCACGAGGCGGGAGAGGCCGCCGACGGCGTCCGACACGGGGCCGGACACGTTGGTGTTGGCGAGGGAGAGGTTCGTGACGCGGCCGGCGGTGTCGCATGTGACGTAGGGCCAGGAGCAGTGAGCCGCGGCCGCGGGCGCGGCCGTGTCGTTCCATCCCGCGAGCACGGCCGGGTCGCCCCACGCGCGCTTGATCTGGAGGAGCAGCCGCGCCTCGTTCGCCGCGGGCTGGGCCGCCGCGCGGTGCGGGATGAGGCAGCAAGGCAGCGCGAGCAGCAGGAAGAGGAGGTACACGGGGCCCGGTGCTTTTGCCATGGTTTCCATGGTGTGTTCTGCCCCCGCCGCAAGCCGTGGTGGACGCGGGAAGAAGTGGGGGGAGTTCGGTTTGAGAATGGTAAGCAAATGCGGCGGGAACGAGACCGTTATAAGCTCCTGCGTGCTTGCTTCGAAGCTTCATGTTGCTTACCGGAGCACATGATTGTTTTCTGTGGATTAGTAAGACTTAAGAGTGATTCAGACGGCATGGTTATTCGAGAAAACATCGAGAGTCCAGAATTCAGGAAAGGCCCAACTGGCAGCCTAATCTTTTCGCTTATACTTATATTTATCAGTCAAAATTTAAATTTTCGGTCTTAAATTTGAAGTTAATTTTAGTGTTTTTTATCCATATTTATTTTTCAATATTTACTTTTAGATCGTTAAGAACATGTATATAAAAGTTTTATTCACAAATTATTTTTCGTTTGCAAATATGGGTATGTGAGTTAGGTCTTCCCACGCATGATTAACAGCATTTTTTCACCATTTTTTAAGTCGGAGCTTACTCAGGTCGTTAACTAACGACTCGTTTTTCCACCGAACTATCTTAAACTGTAGGAGTATACAGTTCGCTCCGGTGAAACACGGCGACTCTACAAGGCTGTCTGCAACCGTACGTGGGCTATTGGGGATTGGAGGTTTCAAGTTTCGCCGAAAGGCTCAGGTTCAAGTCGACTGTCGACTTGGCAACGGGGAATCAAAATAGAAAGCGAAAAATGATGTTACTGGAGGTCAAAAACTTCCAGCTGGAACAGGAAAGCAACCAACCAACAAACGGACTACACACGTGTGGATGAACTGGTCAAGAGTCAAGATCCAGAACGTTAATTTACCGTTCCACAAATCCGTTTATAAACTACAGATGCCATATGTAACCGAGCTTTGCCCCGACACAGGAGCTTACAGTAGAGTATACAGGTTTTATCACGCAAACAATACTGGTGATAGAATACTGCTCTACCAATAAAAAGGGCACTCACTAGAGTACTCATTATGTCCTAAAATATCAAGTTCATATATAAAAGTTCTTTTATTTGGGACGGGGTGAGAGTATTTTGTGCATACAACGTCCGGCCATCCACTCCACCTTCCTGAGAGAGTTGAACGGAAGCGACCGGGAGTGTCCACGTCGGGATTAGCACTAAGACAGGGTTTGACTAATAGAATAGGGAAATGATTTTCCACCCATCCAAAGACACTTTTAAATCCTAACTATTCATTCTCCCCCTTCCATTTAATTCTAACTCTTCATTTATTTTTCAATCATAATCCCACCTCCTATTTTCCATTATTCAAACACATCTAACGGTTTCGGCGTTCCGCGCGGCCTGTTAAGCTCGAAAAGGACGTCCATATGAGCTGATCGTGCGCACCGCGCGTGTGATCGATCTAGAGACCGGTCCGTAAAGAAAATCGAAAGAAAAAGATTCACTAGTGGTGCAGGAAGGAAACCAAGCGGGACAGCTCCACCCGGAGACTAGTGGACCGTTGACTGGTCAGCCGGGTCGCCACCGCGGACCAACGACTCGACCGACGAGTCGCGTTACTCGCGTAGACTCCAATCCACACCGTTAGCTATAGCTCGCGGCCTCGCGCCCACAGGATCGGTCCGAGAGACCGAGAGGTCCGCTCCTCACTATCCGGTTTGCCTTTATGCGTCCTCTCATCAGCTTGAGGCTGTGTTTATCCTTCAAACTTCCAACTTTTATTAAATATTTAGACACATATATATAGTATTAAATGTGAAAAAAAAATTAATTACACAGTTTATATGTAAATTGCGAGACGAATCTTTTAAGACAATGTGATGTTTCAGTAAATATTTGCTAATGACGGATTAATTAGGCTTAATAGATTCGTCTCGTAGTTTACAGATGGAACTGTAATTTGTTTTGTTATTAGTCTACGTTTAATATTTCAAATGTGTGTCCATATACGTCAAACTTTTTTTTGCAAAACTAAACACGGCCTGAGTTATAGAAGACTAGCTACGTCACCGCTCACCACCGTGACACATACTTCCAAATTTAAGACGATTAGTACCTTTTCGAAATTTAGCAATATTAAAATTAAAAAAAATGATAATATAATAAAAGTCAGGTAAGATAAACTAAACTAGCAT
>CM020178.1:32271431-32312433 GCA_009805545.1 Oryza longistaminata | reverse complement strand
TTGTGGCCCGCGCATATTGGCGTGCATCGTTTTATTATTCATATTAAATAGCTTAAATATTTTCACATTTTATTTATTAAAATACATAATGTTTAAATTACTGTAATAACTATGGACCAAAAACTAACCAATGCGTGATAGTATATTGAATTGCTAATATACGGATATTTATTATACTTATTTAATTTTTAGTTATTCTCTATGTACTCCTAGACTTTTCCTTATTTTTAAATTTCTCCATTTTTATAAATTTATTCATATATGCGATCTATACTTTTTCTAATAATGTTTTTCTAATTTCTCTAATTATTTTTTAAGTATACTAATCTACTGTTTCTACACCTTTACTGCTGTGCGGGATAATAACAGATCCCAGTGATTCAGCTAATATGCGTGTGTTACAGTACTGTCGTTAAATAATTCTCCGTGTTACCATTTTGTCGTCCATTCTGTTATCGCATTAGATTAGATTTTTTAATTCACAGATAGCATATCTTGTTTTATCACGCGGGTCGGCTTTGTTTTGTCTTCCGCACCGTCATGGTAATAAGTTCACTTGTGACTCCCTTAATATAGTGACTAATTGTTCGTATCCCCTGAACCCACAAAAAATCCAATATCTCGACCTCCCCCTCAAATGAATTAAACCGGTGCAATTTGACTCCCATCAAATGGTTTTGGAGGGTAATTTTCATGACGTAATACGGTCTATGTGAGCGGTATTGCGGGTCATTCAGCTTCCACGATGCCGTTGAAACGTGGCGCTTATTTGTGAATTAGAATAAAAAAAATATCTTATGGAATCATTGTCATTCACATAAAAAAAAATATTTTGAGAGCCTTGACATGTGGGACCACCTGTCAACAATTTCTTTCCCTTCTTTCCTCTTCCCTCTCTCTCTCCTTCTTCTTCGCTTGGGCTCGGAGCGGCGAAGCAGGCGACCAGAGCGGCGGCGTCGCAGCGGTCACCTTGGGCTCCAACCGGAACTCTAGCGGGATGCAGCACGTGCGGCAAGCACCTGCTTCGGCTCTGCTCCTGAAACCACCACCCAAAAGAAGCCTCTAATCACTCACATGATTCCACTAACACAATCTTCCAAACCACCGTATTACCCATCTTTATTAGGCTGCTTTACAAGTGGTGGCATCTGGGCAGTGGCTTGCAGTTGTCTCCGGAAATAAGAGACAGGAAAAAAATGCCCAGATTACCACTAGAAACTGAATCGATCCCGAGTTGCATGCAGTTTCATGGCCGAGTTCTGTACTGTTGGATGTTTTGGATTGGTTTGGCATAAAGTAGAACACAAATGAAAATCAAGATGAGTCATAACCTTGTTCTTCAGGGGTTCCCATTTCTCTGTCTTTGTTCTACTTTTTTCTCTCTCGTTTTTGAAGCACAGAGAGGATGGTGTTTCGGTTCTTCCCTGTTCTCAGTTGAGTTGCTTGATTGGGTAGCAAGAGAAATTCTCTTAGGGTTTCATTTAGGTTTTGATCTCTATTAAGTCATGCACAACAGGGGGGAACCGACACTAGGATAGGCGTGGGTAAATCCCCCGATCAGGAGGTTTTGACAGGTGGTGATCACTGTAGGCGATTGCCCCAAAAAATCTTTCTTGCCGACTTTGGTTTAGCCACAAGATCAACATTTGTGTTTCACCTAAACATTGCCCCCTTTGATCGTGAGGCTAACTTAATCAGTTTATCCCAATTAAAATAGTTACCAACCAAAAGAGATTATAAGCGACCAATATAAAAACATCACAGAAATGATCCAGTGACGTATAGCATTCACCATTATATTTAAAATAAAAACTTCTGTAAATCTCTTACCGAGCTCTTTTGAACTTATTACATTTAAGCTTATTACAAAACTAAATATTTCTTATTTTTTTGAATTCCGTATTTTACTTATTTATAAATTGTATTTCTATATTGAACTCTTCTCCTAATCTTGCTTATTTTTAAATTTTGAATTTTAGTTATTTCTAAATTGTATTTTTATACGAACTCTAAACTCTACTTTTAAATTTATTATTATTTATGTCCGGCTTCCAGTTAGATCTAAGTTCATATATGGATGCATCTAGACTGTTTTTCCAATTTCCTATTTCTTTAGTTCCGAAGTTCCGTTATTTTTAATTGTATTTCTATATAGACTCAAAACTCATCTTCCAAAATTATTTATCTTTAATTCCAAATTTTAGCTATTCTTAAATTACATTTTTATATGGACTCTATTTTTTCTTTTTCTCCTATCAATGTGAGAATTTTTAGGCCGCGTGAACGAAAATGGTGGCTCCTTTTTTCTATTACTTTAATAAGTTAATAGTTGTTGTTGTCAGAATTCTCTAGGCATTACCAGTGCATCATATGTTTGTCAATTTTACTTAAAAAAATGATATGGTTTTGAAAGATCTATGCCCTAGAGCTGCCTTGTTAGGGGAGATTGGAATATCTATGACTCTAAGAGTGCGGTGATTATTTTGGTGATTAATGACAACTCGTTGTTGGAACTAACTATTTTGATGAGTTGGTGAGATTAGGTTAAGTTGCGGCATCGAGTTAAAAGATTGAAGCTAGAAGATGGACATTTTACCTTGATGATGAGCAAGTGAAGACGTTGATGATGCGGGGTATGAAATGGTGATCTATGGCAAAACGGTGAAGAGCAAGCAAGGCTCGGCTAGAAGATGGACATTATACCTTGACGAGGAGCAAGTGAAGACATTGATGATGCGGGTATGAAGTGGCTATCTATGGCAAAACGGTGAAGGGCAAGCAAGGCTCGGCTACAATGGACCATGCGGGGGTGAAGGGCAAGCAAGAGGCTTGGCGCCGACGGACCGAATCCGGTGGTGAAGGGCGAGTGAAGGCTTTGTCATGATGGACCGTGCGAGGCCATTTGAAGCTATGAGTAATCCGTATCAATTATAACAAGACCGCAAGATGGAATGCCGAAGATCAAGAGGATGCGGTTCTCCGATGAACATCAAGTCAAAAGCTAAAGCGGGCATTGATCAAGGCAAAGGTATAATTGTTTTGGGACTAGTGTGCTTAACTAGTTGTAGATATGAATAGTCCCTATGGTGAAATGGCATTGACGTTGGCACCCCTCAAGGCGAAGCAAGAAGACGGAAAGAAGGCATTCCTAGTGGTATAGATTTTCTATTTGCATTTGAGTATAGGAATGTCATACTATAAAGAGGGATGCAATATTGATACGTTTGTTTATGTCTCGGTGCTCAAAGTGACCTATGCAAGTGCTACCTTGAGAGAAACCAAAGCCTTAACCTAACCTATGAGTGATTTTAGAGCTTTTTTCTGGTTGGGTTGGGTAGCCCTCTCAATAAGCTTTCCATAGAGCCCAAGTTTACCGAAAACGGACTCCGGAGCAAGGAGTTATGACCGTTTTTGTGAAGTGCTGTCAGGGTACCTCGAAAGTTCCGGGCCCTGAGCCAGGAAGTTCCGACCCGATCTCTTTGTTTTTTGGCGAGGAGGGTGACAGAAAGTTCCGGGTCTCGGGGCAGGAAGTTCCGGGCCCTATTATGTGAGTAACAGCAAGTTTTTTGGGGGCTTGGGTTTTTATGCCCTTCCACCCTCTCCTTTGTTTGCTGCTGACTTTGGGTAAGAATAGACCTATCAAAACCAAATAGCCCCTCCCAAACCTCCTACCTTAGTGGTAGATCTTTGTGAGAGAGATTTGGGAAGAGATTTGAGAGATTGAGAGGTAGCAAGGTTGAGAGCTTGAGAGATCCACTCCATCATTTGAGCACTTGAGTTCATAGCAAGTAAATCATCGTTTGTGTTTATTACTCTTGGAGGTTAAGCCTCCTAGACGGCTAGGAGTTACCCGGTGAGCTCCCAAGCTTGTGGTGAGTCGCGGGAAGTTTGTGAGGGTGTTATTCCACCTCCGAAAGGAAACGGAATACCCGGTGAGTGGATTCCGAGCTGAGGTTTAGGAGGTCGTCTTGGTAGAGCAAGCATCACTTGTGGTGTTCTCTTGGCGTTCAAGTGGGGATCTTAGTAGTCACTTGAAACAAAAAAAAAGTACCTAGGGGTGTTGGCTTGAATACCAAAGACCTCTTCCTAGGCCTTTGCTTGGTGAGGCAAGGGGTTAATCAAGACCCGGCTCACGGAGACGTAGGATTCTCAGTGGAGAATTTGAACTTGGGGAAACAAATCGTTTGTCTCATCTCACTCTCTTTATCTTTGTGATTGTGATGCTTATCCCCTTATTTGTCTAGTTGTGCTATCATGTACTCTAGACTTTTCCTTATTTTTAAATTTCTCCATTATTTATAAATTTTATTCATATATGGATTCTATACTTTTTTCTAATATCGTTTTTCATAATTTCTCGTATAATTATTTTTTAAGTTAATACTAATCTACATTTTCTTACACCTTTACTGCTGTGGGAGGGATAGATAACAGATCCGGTGATCAGCTAATATGCGTGTTGGTTTACAGTACGTTAATAATTCTCCGTTTACCGTTTTGTCGTTCCATTCTGTTATCGCTATTAGATTAATTTTTAATCATAGATAGATATCTTGTTTTTATGCACGCGGGTCGGCTTTGTTTGTCTTCCGCCGCATGGAATAAGTTCACTTTGACTCCCTAATTAGTGACCAAATTTGATTCGTACCCCTGAACCACAAAACCAAATATCTCGACACTCCCCCTCAAATTAATTAAAACCGGTGCAATTTGACTCCTTCAATAGTTTTGGAGGGTAATTTCACTGACGTGACGCCTATGTGGCGGTATTGACTGGTCTTCGTTCCACGTGACGTTGACGTGGCGCTTACGTGACATTAGAATTAAAAAATATCTATGGGAATCATTTGTCATTCACATAAAAAAATATTGTAAGAGCCTCTGACATGTGGGACCCACCTGTCAACCTCTCTCTTTCCCTTCTTCCTGTTCCCTCTCTCTCCTCCTTTCTCTTCGCCTTGGCCGGAGCGGCAGAAGCAGGCGACCAGAGCGGCGGCGTCGCGCGGTCACCTTGGGCTCCAACCGGACTCTCGGGTGCAGCACCGTGCGGAGCACCTGCTTCGGCTCTGCTCCTGAACCACCACCCCAAAAAGAAGCCTCTAATCACTCACTGATTCACTAACCAATCTTCCAAACCACCATTACCATCTTTATAGGCGCTTACCAAGTGGTGGGCACTGGGCAGTGGCTTGCAGTTGTCTCCGGAAATCAAGAGACAAGAAAAAAGAAATTCCAGAATTACTCCACTAGAAACTGAATCGATCGAGTTGCATGCAGTTTCATGGCGAGTTCTGTACTTCTCTAATATTCGCGTTTCTTTTTCGTGGCGAGTTCTTGCAGAGGTGAGGTTACCTACCGGATTTACGGTACATGTGCACGGCGACGATGCGGTCGCCGCTCCTCTCCGCCTGGTTGAGCGCCCACTGGAGCAGCTCCTTGCCGACGCCGTCCATGTGCAACCCCAGCAGTATGCACCGGCCGACGCTGTCCCCGTGCTCCACCGCCATCCCTTCCTCCTCCCCAAAACCGATCAACCGCATGCCGGCAGCACCCAGCTCGCGGCGACGGCTGCTCACGGTAAATCACCAAGTGACACGATTGCCCATATGGTGACGACCTCATGTTGGCCTTAGTTAGCTCAACCACTACTACTCCTACGCCGTGGACTTTCCCCTGCACACGCCGTGGCCGATAGATAGATACGACCACTGGCCTACCGTTGCCACTCAGGCCAAGGTGAAGAGAAAGGGGGAGAGAAAGAGAGAGAAGGGAGAGAGAGGGAGGAAGAGGAAGGGAATGAGGAAAGATAGAACGTGGGTCCCACGTGTCAGTGGGTCTCACTATTTTTTTTAATGATAATTGGGTTCCACACATTTTTTTATACTAATGCTGCCACATAAGCGCCACGTCAACACCATGTGGAACAAAGACCAGGTCAACACCGCTACGTCAGCAAAACTGCTCTTCAAAGCCGCCAAGGGAGTCAAATTCACTGAATTTAATAGTTGTGAGTCAAGATATCCGGTATTGTGGTTTAGGGATTCGAATTAGATTCGGCCATTAGTTAAGAGAGTCAAAGTGAATTTATTTCCCATCGCATCCATGCATGTCACATGGGCCTAACATCAGGTCGCACCGCACGTCGGTGCGACGAACGGCCCATACGCACCCGCGCATAGCAGCAGTCCATCGCACCGTGTGGCCCATGATTGAAAGCACATAAGGAAAAGTCCTTAGAGTATTTGTAATCTCGGGCTCTCGGCCTACTTTTTTCTGGCCCGTCTAATTGTCTGGCTGAAACGGAGGAAGAAAATGAGAACAACACATATGTCATATGCGCATCCAAATGATATATCGCGTCGTGTGCGAATTGGTCATTTGTATCGCAACTAAACCTCATAAAGATAAAGATAAAGACTATGGCGTGGTTGTGTGGGGGGTACTTGACTCCACTACTATGGTTCAAAATTTTGACGCTCTTGAATAGGCATATGTAAGTACCAATGTTATAGTCAAGGGGTTTTTGTTTAACCGGTTTGCTTCAGTTCGAAAAAAAAAGGCATCACATTGTGCAGTCAGTGAGCTAGCGCCTTCGTGAGAGAGCCATAACCTACACTTTCACGAGAAGGTCCATGTGCCTCCTCGCCATTCAAATCACATAAGCATGGTAAGACTAAAACAACCGAAACCTAGGTGGGAGCCTAGGGCTGCTCGGGCACGGCAATGTGGCATGTCCATAGGTGTGTGAAACTGATTGGCGAGCCGCCCAGAAACTCCACGTGTTCTTCGTTAAGAACGTACCTGGCTGGATCAAGTGAGTCACCCCTCCTCGGGGTTGGATGTGTGTCTCTCTCTGAGAAAGAAAACAAACCCACAACCACCTGGCTTGCCATGGTAACTCCTCGACTGCCCGAGAAGGGATATCGTGGCGTTTTCGCCAGCCTAAGGATGAGAACGTGATCCGTGGGTATAAAAGCCTAGCGGTAAGTTGTTATAGAGAGAGACTTAGATTCCCTCGAATTTTTGTATTGTTCAAGAGCTTAACTCTCCATCGAAATAGTAAAAGCAAAGGAGTAGTGCTATTATCCGGTAGGAGGCCTGAACCTGTGTACTTTCTACGTGTTTTTTCTGTGTTTCCGAGCAGCTCTGAGCAAGCTAAGATGCCTCACAGCCCCTGCCGACACGTGAGACATTGAGAGGACGACTGAACGAGCATCGGGGAGCGATGACGTTCTATGTCTTCGGTCTTTGTTTGACCGCTTCTGATCTATGTGATGTGATAATGGTCATGCATGTGTCGTGGATTCGGTGTGGCATGGGATTCTCCTAGTCCGAAATTGAGGGGTGGCCTAGATAGAAATGCTAGAATCGCTCTTAGGAGATTCTGGCTTTTACTTTTGATGCTCTACTCAATTCGATATAGCGTGCCGGTACAGAAATGAAACTGTAGACCATATTGGAGCAGTAGATTTTAAACGAAAAATTTGACAAATGGATCTTTGGGAAAGAAATTTTCCGACGAATGAGATGCATTCAGGAGCACCGCAAACGAGGCTCACCTTATCAACTCCGGCGACACCAGAGGGCATTTGGGACAATTCATCTGCACACAGAGACAAATTATTCGGTTCACACTTCGCCCCCAAATGCTCGCAAGCATCTCCCGATCCCTCACTCGCCGTCACCCACCCCTTCCGCTTTCCGCCGCCGCCGCCGCCGCAGCAGCTGCAGCCATGTCGTCGTCCGCCACCAGCGCGAACGTCTCCGACCGTCCGATTTCCCCGGACACCACCCGCGTCGCCTGGGTCGGGACGGGCGTCATGGGCCAATCCATGGCCGGCCACCTCCTCGCCGCCGGCTACGCGCTCACTGTCTACAACCGCACGGCCTCCAAGGCCGAGGGGCTCGTCTCCCGGGGAGCCACCCTCGCGGAAAGCCCGCGCGCGGCCGCCGCCGCAGCCGATGTCATCTTCCTCATGGTCGGCTTCCCCTCCGACGTCCGCTCCACCTCCCTCGACCCCTCCACGGGCGCCCTCGCCGGCCTCGCCCCAGGCGGATTGCTCGTCGACATGACCACCTCCGACCCCACCCTCGCCGCGGAGATCGCCGAGGCCGCGGCCGCCAAAGGCTGCGCCGCCGTCGATGCCCCGGTCCTTCCGCGGCGACGCGGGGCCCGCAGCGCGACGCTCTCCATCTTCGCCGGCGGCGACGCGGCCGTGGTCGCCCGCCTGGCGCCCCTGTTCAAGCTGATGGGGAACGCGCTGTACATGGGCGGGCCGGGCGCCGGGCAGCGCGCGAAGCTGGGCAACCAGATCGCGATCGCGTCCACCATGGTCGGGCTGGTGGAGGGCATGGTGTACGCGCACAAGGCCGGGCTGGACGTGGCGAAGTGGCTGGAGGCCATCTCCACGGGCGCGGCGGGGTCCAAGTCGCTGGACCTGTACGGGAAGCGGATGCTGGAGCGGGACATGGCGGCCGGGTTCTACGTGCGCCACTTCGTCAAGGACCTCGGGATCTGCCTGTCGGAGTGCCAGGCCATGGGGCTGGCGCTGCCGGGGCTCGCGCTCGCGCACCAGCTCTACGTGTCGCTGCTCGCGCACGGCGAGGGCGGCCTCGGCACGCAGGCGCTCATCCTCGCCATCGAGCGGCTCAACAACACCTGCCTCGACAAGAAACCGGAGTGAGCTCTGCTCAGGCTCAGCTCGGTGAGATGTGTTCGATCGTGTAATGTAATGGTTGGATGATTGCTTCGCTCTGTCTGTTTACAGTAGAGTGGTTAAAAGATTCAGATCAATAAGAAGCATACGCGGTGTTTCACTGTTTGGGATTTACTAGTGCATACTCCTTTGTTCTTGTCAGAGCAAGTATAAGTATAATAGATGGGCTATAAGAAGACCGAATACTGAGATGGATAAGAAAGTAGAGGAGATAGATGAGAAGCGGACTGTAAGTTTACAGCCGGCTTAGGCGTAAGAACCAGGAAAATATGTGAGACAAATAGATGAACCATATATTTATAATGAAGAATTAACCACTATATGAGTGACCTGAGAGATAAACTATAAAGATCTATACAGTAAGCAGCTGGCTATATTATTATCTTTGCTCTCTGTCGGCTTGTTGGAATGATCGGTCCACACACTGACAGTGGCATATTTCAGCGAGCTTAAAAAATGTTGATGGAGCTGTGATTAGTCTGAGAAAAGTTTGCAGTGACCAGCTTTCTTACCTCACTCCACTGCACAAGTGAAACACAAGACTTGCGATTTCTACCCCTCCGGCCAGCAATACATCATTATAAATTTATAATACTCTCAGCATAAAATCATATACATCACTCTCCCAGAATCAATGATCGGATTAAGTTACAGTACAAAGCATTAAAATGGGTCAAAGAGCTGATGACATGAAAAGCACCAGTCATACGAGAGAGAACAGATTATGATATGTTCGTAAATACCATAATAATTGATAACAATATCGCCTGATCATCATCCCATGCTACCGTACAACCGTTCTAATATTATACATGAAATAGCTGCTCACTGCTCACATAGATGGTCACTGCCAATTATAAAGCGATATAACACTATAAGCATAATAACATGATTAAATATCTAGAGTTTGTCCTCGTATTCAGACAGAGCAGTGATTTGCCCCTTCAGACCCTTCCTCTTGCGGATATCCAGGACAAGGTTGGCTGTCTGCGTGCCAGGCTCCAAAGGATCAGCTGACAGCGTTTCCCAGTGATCAAATACACAGAGGGGGAAGGCCTGACCAGAGGTTGCTGCCCTAAGGGTGCTTGTGAACCCAAATGACTCGATAACAGGGAGGTAAGCTTTGATGTTGTAGAGTGGGGTACCAGGCCTCTGCATCTCCTCGAACACATGTCCTCTCTTCTGGTTCAGAACACTGTAAATTCCACCAAGAGCATTCTCAGGGGCCTGAATCTCCACCAAGTAAACAGGCTCAAGCAGTCTTGGCTTGGCAGTGAGCTGAGCAGCATAAATGACCCTCCTGGCTGTTGGAATGATCTGGCCACCACCTCTATGAATAGCATCAGAATGGAGGATAACATCACAAACCTCAAAGCAAATGCCACGCATGTTCTCTTCAGCCAGTGCACCTTCTTTTGATGCCCACTGAAAGCCAGCCACAACGGAATCCTTTATTTCGTTAAGATACTGTACTCCCTTGCACATATCCACAACAATGTTAGGGCCTGTGGTCTCTGGCCCAAAACACCATATCTTCTTTGCGAGGTCCTTGTCCCAACCAAACTCCTCGGATAGAATTTTGGAGCGTACTTTAGGATCGTCACGCGGGCCAATACGACCCTCGTCAATGGCTTCAGGCAGACCCTCTTCCATTGGGCGGGCTTCCATGTACAGACGGTTGTGCTTGTTCGGGGATTTGCTCATGACAGTCCGGCAAGATTTCTCAAGAACAGTCTCACGGAAGGAGACAACAGGAGGGGAGACAGTAATTTCAGCACCACCCATGAAGTCTTCCTGCAGATCCTTCAAACAAATTTCAAGGTGAAGCTCGCCAGCTCCAGCAATAATATGCTCGCCAGACTCCTCAACAGTACAGAGAACCATAGGATCTGACTTGGCCAGACGCTTCAAACCTTCAACAAGCTTGGGAAGGTCAGAGGCAACCTTGCACTGAACAGCAACACGCACAACAGGGGACACTGAAAATTTCATGGCTTTGATTGGACAGGCATCAACTTCTTTCTCGTTTGTCAGGGTAGCATTCTTTGTGATGAACTGGTCCAAACCCACCATAGCAACAGTGTTGCCACAAGGAACATCTTCCACTGACTCCTGCTTCTTGCCCATCCAGATGACAGTTCGCTGGACATTCTTTACGTACAGATCTTTCTTCTGGCCAGGGGCATAATTGGGGCCCATGATACGGACCTTCATGCCAGTTGCAACTCTCCCTGAGAAAACACGACCAAAAGCGTAGAACCTCCCCTTGTCAGATGCTGGAATCATCTTTGAAACATACAGCATAAGAGGGCCTTCTGGATCACAGTTTCTAATGGCAGATGCATATATATCATCAAGGGGGCCCTCATACAAGTTTTCCACACGGTACCTCTGAGCCTTTGCTGGAGAGGGAAGGTGATAGATCATCATCTCAAGAAGTGCATTACTTGCTGGAAGCCAAGTTTGCATAACACGCTTCATGAGAGCCTTGCCAGTTAGGTCCTTCTCGTCAGACTTCATGGTAACACCAAGCTTTTGCAGCATAGGCAACAACTTATCTTTCTGATCATTCATGCAGGTGTTGATAATTTGCCTGATGGGCTCATAGCAGAACTGAACAAAACCTCTCTTGCAAGTATCAGAACCGGTGTGTTTGATGGTCCACTTCTTTGTGGTAGGGTCAAAGTAGTTCTCACCCCAAAGCCTCTCCATCATTTTAGATTCATCAACTCCAAACTTGGATGCATACATCTTTGCAAAGTTAGACAAGGTGAAAGCCCATCCATGCAAGCCAGCAGAGAAAGCAACAGTCCCTTTTTCTGGATAGACTTGAACATCACCAAGGAGTGCATCTTCGTATGTTGCCATAATAACATTTGCATTCTCTATGACACGGGAGAAAGTTTGATAAGCTTCCTCACCACCAACTTGAAGTTCAAGAAAACATCTATCCATCTTGTTCACAGTGAGGACAGGCCTAATCCTCTCACCAAGGGCTTGGCGAAGCACAGTTTCAGTTTGAACGCAGACACCCTCAATACAGTCAACCACAACCAAAGCGCCATCAGTTATACGAAGTGCGGCTGTGACTTCCGAAGAAAAATCGACATGTCCAGGTGAGTCAATGAGGTTGATCAGGTATTCATTTCCATCTCTGTCACCCTTGTAACTTTTGAGTGACTCATCACTCATCTCATAGTAAAGAGAGATACCAGTAGATTTTATTGTAATACCACGTTCTGCTTCATCTGCACGAGTATCAGTCATTCGAACATCACCAGCAACATCCTGGGCTATAATTCCAGCAGCTGCCACAAGGGAATCAGTAAGGGTAGATTTTCCTGCAAAGAAATCATAACAGATCAAACATCATTGTTGCATCAAATATAACTCAAGATGTTGAATCAGCAAAACAAATAGGAAAACAAGAGCACAATATATTCAGGAAATCAGGAACCCTCTGTTAAACAAAGAAGTGATAACAGACCAAACAAGTAAGTTACTTTATTAATTAACGAAAAAGCACAAACAGTGAGCAGGATGAAGGATGCACACATGAAGGTGACACTATAAAATGCTAGCTTTTAATTTTGAGATCATGCAAATGAAAAGGCAGATACAGTTAATTTGCTTACAGACATTTCACATCAAGCAAAAATAAATATGACAATAACACATTAACTACATATGAGAAAGTGCAAAAGTTCTTAGCATGTGCCCTTTTTCTGAAAAAAAGAAAGGCAGGAGCACTGACAGTCACTATTACAAAAAGGAATAGTAGTTTTTGCATGAGTATAAATAATAATGACACATAACAGGTAGCATATCAGGAAAAAGATAATAGTTGTATAACAGTCTTAGAGCACTCTACCAAAACATACCATGGTCCACATGAGCGACAACAGACATGTTACGGATGTTATGCTTCTTGTCCATAATCCTGCGCATCTCTTCAACCGTAAACTTAACCATTGTGACTGATTTTCAATTTACACCAAACTTATTTCCTGTTTTGAAATGATCAATCTAGTCAGAATCCAGGAATATCCCAGTAAAAAGAATTCGATTAGCAAACCTCACAGTGAAAATGAAAGATAAAGCAGCATGCTAAATAAATTTGGAAGAGCATTTATAAACATTTGAAAAGTAACCTATCTTGCTTTTACATTTGACACAGGTGAAACTGCACAGTTAATGTAAAATCAGAATAATAAAGCTATGGAGAAGGAAGTTCATTCATGGTATAAAGTGTTAATTTTTATTCTTTCGACATCCATTTGCCCACTTTCACTAATATTAATGCTCACATAATGCATGGCCATATGAATTTGTACTAGAACAGTTGCTTACAAGTTCGTGTTCAGAAAATAACTTGCAGTGAGTTAATAACAGCCACAGGTAAACTAGAAATTGTGTTTCAGAATGGCAAGCACGCATTAAGAAAAATATTGAGTCTAAGATCAATAGTACTTCTACTGAAAGTCAATTTAAAATTCAGCAGCTGTCAAGTGCATAATGAAAACATGCATTACTTAGAACTGTGCATCTTGCTCAAAAACTATAATCAATGAGCATCACCACAACAAATGGCGAAGCAGCCAGGTGCCAATGTATAACTATACTTTTTTTTTTTTGCCGGGCCGACCAAGAAAGGCCAACCAAATTTACTTAAGATTGAAGAATATATACAAATATACAAAGTTATAACTTCAACAAGAAGCTGTCGATGTATAACTATACTGGAAGCATGTGTATCATGATATCATGTTCCTTGGGAATCTGACATAAGTTTGACTTATCTTCTACACTCCATGTGCTTCCCCTGATCCAATGTTTGTTAAGATAACAGTTGCATCTCTCCCAGAGTTTGCAACTACATTTAACCACTTATCCAACCTGACGAATTATCTGTTTGTGGAAAACTGACAGGAGTAGAAGTACTACACAGAATAGTAAACAGAGCAACAATTTCGAATTTTCGATATCATTAAGACAACAGATAATTAGATAAAACACTGATCTGTCATGTGTCAGACTAAAATGTTTGATCAACGCTACACATATTTGGTGTGGCACCTATAAGGAACTACACATCAATTAAGAATAGGAAAAAAAAAAGACTAATATGAATATGATAGTAGACATGGCACCTACCACCAAGCAAACCATGGTCAATTTCTCACTACCTGTACTTGGGAATTCAGAGAGGTACGGCAGCAAAACAAATTCAGTAACTGGGAACTGTAAAACGAAATGTAACTAATGCTTCTCGGGCCAAGGCCACGACTCTTCTTGTCAGGCAAAACAACGAACACCTAGCAAGCATTACTACCGAGTACCGACCCGTTCAACCATCATACAAACGGAAAAAGTACGGGCATACAGCAGAGGCACGGCAACGGGAATACGCAATACGAGAGCATACAAGGGAAGGCAGGGGATCCATTGGAGGTAGCGGATGGTGTATACCTCCCGCGGCCGCGGGAGGCATGGATGGAGACCGGCTGCCAGCCTGAATCTCGCTCGCTTGGGGCGGCCCGGCCATGCACGGACGCCATCCGTCCCCTCCTGGACAACTGACCGACAGAAGCGGCTGGCCATCGTCGCCTACTGGACAACTGACCGACAGAGGCGGCTGCTCTGCCATGGGAAACCAGGACGGCGGCCGTCGGTGCTCAACGGCGCAACGGGCCAACGGGCCAACGGCCCGTAGCCGTGGGATCAGCACCTCGGCGCGGGATCGCTTTTCAGACTTTTCAGTTCTCCCGTGACCGGTTTCAGGCTGACCGACGAACCGATCGATGCAATGAACGTATGAAAGGCTGCCTTGACCCCCAATCTCACAGTAACAATTCCTATGGAGGCTATTATTTGGTTTTTAGGATTGATTCAAAAGAATTTCATAGGATAGGAAAAGATTCCTCCATATTTTAAAGTATTTTTAGCGTGAGATCTGACCTTATGTTTTCAAATTCCTTTAAGAATTTCAATACAACTTGTGTCTTTCTCTCTCACCTCTCTCTAACAAATCACAATATAATCTTAAGTTTTCTACTCCATCCCCAAATATAAGTATGTTTAGCATAGTGCCAAATCAAATATTTGTATTTTTAACTATTAATAGCAAAAAAAAAAGATCGATCATGTAAAATTAATGTTACTAGATTTATCATTAAACAAACTATCATAATATGTAACTCTTTTTATTTAAAACATCTTACTTTTATAGATATTGTTGGTCAAAATAGCATATCGAAGACCGTGTCGAAGTCAAAAGTGCTTATATTTTGGAACGGGGAGAGTATATTGTTCCTGTGAATCATCTAAATATCTATTTTGAGCGATTCATGTGGTTTTGTTTTCTCTGGGACTCAATAAGTCGTGATGACGTATTTCTATATTTTTCTTATCCCTGTATTTTTAAAATATTGTGTTCCATAGTAGTCTAAAAGACAATTTGCATAACACACGAGAAAATCTCTAAAACACGTAAACTGGCGACACTAAACAAATGGGAGTCCAACCAGTTGAAACAAAATTTCAATATTGCTTACTTCCTCTGTCTCATAATAAATTTATTTTTAACTAGTTACATTTGTTCTAAAATAAGTTTACTTTTAGAGTAATTGTTGCATAAGTAGGGAATAATTGTATTGGGGGTTATTAGAGAAATGAAAACTAGAGTTCCCATCACCAACTACTCGGGCGCATCTAACCTCCGGACACGAACCCCCCGTGGGCTGTGCTCGGGGCACTCCTTTCCTCGGACGCGGCACCCCGCGGATTGTGCTCGGAGCATCTGCCCATTGTTAAGATAACAGTTGCATCTCTCCCAGAGTTTGCAACTACATTTAACCACTTATCCAACCTGACGAATTATCTGTTTGTGGAAAACTGACAGGAGTAGAAGTACTACACAGAATAGTAAACAGAGCAACAATTTCGAATTTTCGATATCATTAAGACAACAGATAATTAGATAAAACATTGATCTGTCATGTGTCAGACTAAAATGTTTGATCAACGCTACACATATTTGGTGTGGCACCTATAAGGAACTACACATCAATTAAGAATAGGAAAAAAAAAAGACTAATATGAATATGATAGTAGACATGGCACCTACCACCAAGCAAACCATGGTCAATTTCTCACTACCTGTACTTGGGAATTCAGAGAGGTACGGCAGCAAAACAAATTCAGTAACTGGGAACTGTAAAACGAAATGTAACTAATGCTTCTCGGGCCAAGGCCACGACTCTTCTTGTCAGGCAAAACAACGAACACCTAGCAAGCATTACTACCGAGTACCGACCCGTTCAACCATCATACAAACGGAAAAAGTACGGGCATACAGCAGAGGCACGGCAACGGGAATACGCAATACGAGAGCATACAAGGGAAGGCAGGGGATCCATTGGAGGTAGCGGATGGTGTATACCTCCCGCGGCCGCGGGAGGCATGGATGGAGACCGGCTGCCAGCCTGAATCTCGCTCGCTTGGGGCGGCCCGGCCATGCACGGACGCCATCCGTCGCCTCACAACTGACCGACAGAAGCGGCTGGCCATCGTCGCCTACTGGACAACTGACCGACAGAGGCGGCTGCTCTGCCATGGGAAACCAGGACGGCGGCCGTCGGTGCTCAACGGCGCAACGGGCCAACGGCCAGTAGCCGTGGGATCAGCACCTCGGCGCGGGATCGCTTTTCAGACTTTTCAGTTCTCCCGTGACCGGGATTTCTAACCTAGAGTTCAGACTTCAGAGTTTCAGGCTGGCCGACGAACCGATCGATGCAATGAACGTATGAAAGGCTGTCTTGACCCCAATCTCACAGTAACAATTCCTATGGAGGTTATTATTTGGTTTTTAGGATTGATTCAAAAGAATTTCATAGGATAGGAAAAGATTCCTCCATATTTTAAAGTATTTTTGGCGTGAGATCTGACCTTATGTTTTCAACTTCCTTTAAGAATTTCAATACAACTTGTGTCTTTCTCTCTCACCTCTCTCTAACAAATCACAATATAATCTTAAGTTTTCTACTCCATGCTAAAATATAAGGATTTTTAGCATAGTGCCAAGTTAAATATTTGTAATTTTAACTATTAATAGCAAAAAAAATTAAATAAGATCAATCATGTAAAATTAATGTTACTAGATTTATCATTAAGCAAACTATCATAATATGTAACTATTTTTATTTGAAACATCTTATTTTTATAGATATCGTTGGTCAAAATAGCATCTCGAAGACCGTGTCGAAGTCTAAAAATGATTATATTTTGATACGGAGAGAGTATATGGTTCCTGTGAATCATCCAAATATCTATTTTGAGCGATTCATGTGGTTTTGTTTTCTATGGGACTCAATAAGCCGGGATGACATATTTCTATATTTTCCTTATCCCTGTATTTTTAAAATATTGTGTTCCATAGTAGTCTAACAGAGAATTCGCATAACACATTAGAAAATCTCTAAAACACGTAAACTAGCGACACTAAACAAATGGGAGTCCAACCAGTTGAAACAAAATTTCAATATTGCTTACTTCCTCCGTCTCATAATAAGTTTATTTTTAACTTGTTACATTTGTTCTAAAATAAGTTTATTTTTAGAGTAATTGTTGCATAAGTAGGGAATAATTGTATTGGGGGTTGTTAGAGAAATGAAAACTAGAGTTCCCATCACCGACTACTCGGGCGCATCTGACCTCCGGACACAAACCCCCCGTGGGCTATGCTCGGGGCACTCCTTTCCTCGGGCGCGGCACCCTACGGATTGTGCTTGGGGCACATCCGCCCATGGTGTGCCCCCTCCTGGGTTACACTTGGGGTACATCCGTTCAAGCTCTTGCAAGCTTATATACAGCTAAGATAGAATCATAGAATCAAAGATTACACAACTCATCAACGACCACGTAAGAATACTCTTCATGCCCAAGCAGTGGCCCAAGCGTGCCACCTGCCTCGGGCACCCCATGAAAAGCGCAGCCGCATCAAGGATGTTTTGACATGCGAGGGGTTGCTCAACACGCCCCTGTGAAGAATCAGAGGCGCAAAGAGGAGAGAACGTCGACGGTGCGACGATACGTGTTGATGATTAGATTAGCGCACAAAACGGCGCATATTACAATGAGTATATATAGCACAGATGTTAGCCAAGCTCCTAATTACAAGGGATAAGACTTCTATCTCCTAATCTACAGCTCAGCCAACAACCTTAGCCATATATTGTTACAGGAGATAATACGAGATAATACCAAACTATTCAACACTCCCCCTCAATCTGATCGTACGAGATTTAGATTGTATTTAAATGCTTCAAATAACCGTACTGGAAGTGCTTTAGTGAATCCATCTGCCACTTGATCTCTCGAAGAAATATGCTCTATCTCTAGTAGCTTATTAGCTACTCTCTCTAACAAAATGATAATCAACTTCTATGTGCTTGGTTCTTGCATGAAAAACTGGATTAGCAGATAAATATTTAGCTCCAATGTTATCACACCAAAGTTTTGCAGTCCTTGGAACCAAGACTCCAAGTTCCTGCAACAAAGTTTGTATCCACATAATCTCAGCAGTTGCATTAGCCAAAGCCTTATATTCTGCTTCTGTGCTAGATCTTGAAACTGTTGCTTGTTTTCTAGCTGTCCAGGATACAAGATTTGGCCCTAGGAAGATAGCAAAACCACCGGTTGATCTTCTGTCATCTAAACTTCCTGCCCAATCTGCATCAGAGAACCCACTAACAAGCAAAGAAGTATCTCTACTAATCTTAAGTCCCAATTTAACTGTATACTTTAGATACCTTAGGATTCTCTTAACAGCTGCCCAGTGTACAGTAGTAGGTGCATGTAAGAACTGACATACCTTATTAACAGCAAAGGAAATATCAGGTCTTGTCAGGGTCAAGTACTGAAGTGCACCAACTACACTCCGATATTGTGTTGCATCATTCTGTCCAAGTGTAGTACCCTCATGCAAAGAAAGTTTCTCAGAACTAGACAATGGAGTACTCACCGGCTTACAGTCATGCATCCCCACACGGCGCAGCACATCATTGGCATATTTTTCTTGTGAGAGTAATATGCCATCAGGTTTCTTGGTCACTTCAATGCCCAAGAAATAATGAAGCTCACCTAGATCTTTTAGTGCAAACTCCTTATTTAATTCTTTCAATAAGGCTGTTGTTGCATTTTGCACTGAGCTGGCTACTATTATATCATCAACATATATAAGAACAAACATGGTCACATCATTTTTACTGAAGAAAAATAGAGATGTATCTGCTTTTGATGATTGAAAACCTAGCTCATGTAATTTAGTACTCAATTTAGAGTACCAGGCTCTAGGTGCTTGTTTGAGTCCATATAGGGCTTTATCCAACTTGCATATGTAGCTAGATACAGAGGGTTTCTCATAACCTGGTGGTTGTCTCATATAAACATCTTCTTCTAAAATGCCATGGAGAAAAGCATTCTGTACATCTAGCTGACGCAAACTCCAACACCTAGATACAACAATAGATAGCACAATTCTAATAGTAGCTGCCTTAACAACTGGACTGAATGTATCTTCATAATCTATGCCATACCTTTGTTTGAAGCCCTTCGCAACAAGTCTTGCTTTGTATCTGTCTAGACTACCATCAGCCTTTCTCTTAACTTTATACACCCATTTGCAGTCTATGACATTGATTCCCTTCTGAGGTGGAACCAAATGCCATGTCTTGTTCTTCATCAGTGCCATGTATTCTGCATCCATGGCTTCTTTCCATCTCTTATCCTTAAGTGCTTCTTCTAAATTTTGTGGTTCACCTGTGGATGTAAAACAACCATATTTAACTGTTCCGTCAGTGTATACCTTTTCTTTCCGTATGCCGCTTTGAGCACGTGTATGAGGTCTTGCCAAGCATTCAGGTGCACCAGCATTGGGTTGTAGATTATATCCAACCCGTGCTCCTGTTTCTGCCTGCACGTCACTTGTTGCTTCAGTAGTTGTCACATCAGCTGCAGCAGTACTCTGTGCAACATTATTTCCTGGAGAAATGCTTCCAGCGCTCGGCGACGCTGCGTCCGCTGTTGGCGCATGCATGGAAACAGACGGCGACCCGGTCACTGCTGCATCTGGTTCCAACTCAGCGTCAGGATGTTCCGCCGCCACACCAGAACCAGCGCCATCATCAGAGTGCATCGGCTCGTCCGTCTCAACTTCTGCTGGCTGCACTCGATCAGCTGTACCTGAATTTTCTGCATTTGCTCCATCAGACGCATTAGTAGCATTAGCAGGTAAATTAGATATGCGATCATGCAGTAATTCTCCCCCTTGATCGAAAGTACTGTATGGCACAAGGGAGGAAGGCAGGAGAGATATCTCAGAACGCAAGTGAGCGCCAGCATTTGGATGGAGTTGCAAAAAGGGAAAAACTTGTTCATCAAAAATTACATCACGGGAGATATATACTCTACCGGTTGCAACATCTAGGCATTTAAATCCTTTATGAAGGTTACTATAGCCTAGAAAAACACATTGTTTTGATCTAAATTGCAGCTTATGGGCATTATAGGGACGAAGATTTGGCCAACAGGCACACCCAAAAATGCGAAGAGAGGAATAATTGGGTTTTTGATGGAAGAGCCGCTCAAGAGGTGTCTCAAACTTAATGACTCGACTTGGAGTTCTATTAATGAGATATACGGCGGCTGAGAAAGCTTCGTCCCAAAACTTTAGAGGCATAGAGGCATAGGCAAGCAAGGCAAGGCCTACCTCAACAATATGACGGTGTTTCCGTTCAGCTGAACCATTTTGTTGATGGGTATGAGGACATGAGACATAATGAGATATGCCTATTTGATTAAAGAAGGAATGCAGCTTTTGGTATTCACCACCCCAGTCAGTTTGCATGCTTATAATTTTGCGATCAAAGAGTCTTTCAACAAGAGTTTGGAACTCATGAAATTTTTGGAATACTTCAGACTTGTGTTTGAGAAAATATATCCATGTAAACTTACTATAATCATCAATAAAGCTCACATAGTATGTTTTACCTCCAACAGAATTAGAGGCAGGACCCCAAACATCAGAAAAAATAAGTTCCAAAGGATAACTTGACAGACTCGATGACTTAGGATAAGGTAACTGATGACTCTTTGCCTTTTGACAGGCGTCACAAACAGACTCTTTATTAGACTCGGAGAGACATGGCAAATTATTCATGCTAATGACTTTAGTAACAACTGGAGTGGATGGATGGCCTAGACGACTATGCCATCTTGCGAAGGTAGGAGTGGCGACAAAAGCTTGCTTGGTTGGTGGAGATGGAAGTGGGCAGAGTCCCTTGCGGCATTGCCCCCTAAGAATTGTGTTCCTCGTTGCACGATCCTTGATCAAAAAATATTTAGAGTAAATTTCAAGAAAGGCATAATTATCAGCAGCTAAGCGACATGCGGAAATTAGATTTTTGCTAGCTTGAGGAACATGCAGGATATTCTTTAAATATAATGGACGAGTGGGGGTTTGAACTACTGAATGACCAACATGTCTAATTTCCATACCTGCTCCGCTTGCGGTGTGTATCTTGTCGCCTCCTCTGTACTGCTCGCGGCTGCTCAGCTTGTCTAGATCATTTGTGAGATGATCAGTAGCTCCCGTATCAATATACCAGTTGGTATCTATACCATATGCATGTGTTGCGGCAGCGGCTACATGTTTTTCTTCAGGGACATAATCCTCATCGAATCTGTGCCAGCAATCGGAAGCCACATGACCTCTCTTAAAGCATACCTGGCAGAGCGGACGATTGTCGTTGTAGTTTTGCCGCTGCTGTGCTCCTCCGCGCCCTCTTGGAGCGCTGCTGCTGCTGCTGTTCCCGCGGCCGCGATTGGCGCCGCGTCCGCGACTGAAGCTACCACGGCCGCCGCGACCACCACGATTGGCGGCGTTGGCAGATGCTTGTCCTGCTTGTCGTAGCGTCTGCCTGTTCTCAAAACTGAGAAGTTGAGAGTAGGCTTCAGCGAGGGTGAGCGGCTCAGTTTTCCCCACCAGTGTGGAGATAACAGGCTCATAATCATCGTCGAGCCCATTGATGATGTAGGCGATCAGCTCCTCGTCGTCCAGCTGCTTTCCGGCGGCTGCAACTTCATCTCCAAGAGAACGCATCTTGCCAAAATAATCTGTTATAGATTGGTTACCTTTCTTGGTTGTAGTAAGTGCGAGTCGCACGTTTAGAGATCGCGCACGCGAGCGAGACGCGAACATCCCTTGAATTTGCTCCCAAGCTTGCGCTGCTGTCCTTGCAGTGGTGACCTGGGTGAGGATTTCCTTCGACAGAGAAGTGAAGATGAATCCAAGAACTTGTTGATCAGATGCAAACCAAGTTTGATACTTTGGGTTTGCAATCTTCGTCATCTTGTCTCCTTCCTTGTGATCAATCTCCATCGCCGGGGGCTGGGCAGTGCCAGTGATGTGCCCCTCTAGCAGCGACCCTCGCAGGGCCGTCAGAATCTGCGCTGACCACAGCGCATAATTGTTCTTCGTGAGCTTCTCTGAAACTTGGAAGCCGAAGAAAGGATTGGAGATAGTGGAGGAGGAGGATGAACTGGCCATTGCCGTGTAGGCTCTGATACCATGTGAAGAATCAGAGGCGCAAAGAGGAGAGAACGTCGACGGTGCGACGATACGTGTTGATGATTAGATTAGCGCACAAAACGGCGCATATTACAATGAGTATATATAGCACAGATGTTAGCCAAGCTCCTAATTACAAGGGATAAGACTTCTATCTCCTAATCTACAGCTCAGCCAACAACCTTAGCCATATATTGTTACAGGAGATAATACGAGATAATACCAAACTATTCAACACTCCCCCTCAATCTGATCGTACGAGATTTAGATTGTATTTAAATGCTTCAAATAACCGTACTGGAAGTGCTTTAGTGAATCCATCTGCCACTTGATCTCTCGAAGAAATATGCTCTATCTCTAGTAGCTTATTAGCTACTCTCTCTAACAAAATGATAATCAACTTCTATGTGCTTGGTTCTTGCATGAAAAACTGGATTAGCAGATAAATATTTAGCTCCAATGTTATCACACCAAAGTTTTGCAGTCCTTGGAACCAAGACTCCAAGTTCCTGCAACAAAGTTTGTATCCACATAATCTCAGCAGTTGCATTAGCCAAAGCCTTATATTCTGCTTCTGTGCTAGATCTTGAAACTGTTGCTTGTTTTCTAGCTGTCCAGGATACAAGATTTGGCCCTAGGAAGATAGCAAAACCACCGGTTGATCTTCTGTCATCTAAACTTCCTGCCCAATCTGCATCAGAGAACCCACTAACAAGCAAAGAAGTATCTCTACTAATCTTAAGTCCCAATTTAACTGTATACTTTAGATACCTTAGGATTCTCTTAACAGCTGCCCAGTGTACAGTAGTAGGTGCATGTAAGAACTGACATACCTTATTAACAGCAAAGGAAATATCAGGTCTTGTCAGGGTCAAGTACTGAAGTGCACCAACTACACTCCGATATTGTGTTGCATCATTCTGTCCAAGTGTAGTACCCTCATGCAAAGAAAGTTTCTCAGAACTAGACAATGGAGTACTCACCGGCTTACAGTCATGCATCCCCACACGGCGCAGCACATCATTGGCATATTTTTCTTGTGAGAGTAATATGCCATCAGGTTTCTTGGTCACTTCAATGCCCAAGAAATAATGAAGCTCACCTAGATCTTTTAGTGCAAACTCCTTATTTAATTCTTTCAATAAGGCTGTTGTTGCATTTTGCACTGAGCTGGCTACTATTATATCATCAACATATATAAGAACAAACATGGTCACATCATTTTTACTGAAGAAAAATAGAGATGTATCTGCTTTTGATGATTGAAAACCTAGCTCATGTAATTTAGTACTCAATTTAGAGTACCAGGCTCTAGGTGCTTGTTTGAGTCCATATAGGGCTTTATCCAACTTGCATATGTAGCTAGATACAGAGGGTTTCTCATAACCTGGTGGTTGTCTCATATAAACATCTTCTTCTAAAATGCCATGGAGAAAAGCATTCTGTACATCTAGCTGACGCAAACTCCAACACCTAGATACAACAATAGATAGCACAATTCTAATAGTAGCTGCCTTAACAACTGGACTGAATGTATCTTCATAATCTATGCCATACCTTTGTTTGAAGCCCTTCGCAACAAGTCTTGCTTTGTATCTGTCTAGACTACCATCAGCCTTTCTCTTAACTTTATACACCCATTTGCAGTCTATGACATTGATTCCCTTCTGAGGTGGAACCAAATGCCATGTCTTGTTCTTCATCAGTGCCATGTATTCTGCATCCATGGCTTCTTTCCATCTCTTATCCTTAAGTGCTTCTTCTAAATTTTGTGGTTCACCTGTGGATGTAAAACAACCATATTTAACTGTTCCGTCAGTGTATACCTTTTCTTTCCGTATGCCGCTTTGAGCACGTGTATGAGGTCTTGCCAAGCATTCAGGTGCACCAGCATTGGGTTGTAGATTATATCCAACCCGTGCTCCTGTTTCTGCCTGCACGTCACTTGTTGCTTCAGTAGTTGTCACATCAGCTGCAGCAGTACTCTGTGCAACATTATTTCCTGGAGAAATGCTTCCAGCGCTCGGCGACGCTGCGTCCGCTGTTGGCGCATGCATGGAAACAGACGGCGACCCGGTCACTGCTGCATCTGGTTCCAACTCAGCGTCAGGATGTTCCGCCGCCACACCAGAACCAGCGCCATCATCAGAGTGCATCGGCTCGTCCGTCTCAACTTCTGCTGGCTGCACTCGATCAGCTGTACCTGAATTTTCTGCATTTGCTCCATCAGACGCATTAGTAGCATTAGCAGGTAAATTAGATATGCGATCATGCAGTAATTCTCCCCCTTGATCGAAAGTACTGTATGGCACAAGGGAGGAAGGCAGGAGAGATATCTCAGAACGCAAGTGAGCGCCAGCATTTGGATGGAGTTGCAAAAAGGGAAAAACTTGTTCATCAAAAATTACATCACGGGAGATATATACTCTACCGGTTGCAACATCTAGGCATTTAAATCCTTTATGAAGGTTACTATAGCCTAGAAAAACACATTGTTTTGATCTAAATTGCAGCTTATGGGCATTATAGGGACGAAGATTTGGCCAACAGGCACACCCAAAAATGCGAAGAGAGGAATAATTGGGTTTTTGATGGAAGAGCCGCTCAAGAGGTGTCTCAAACTTAATGACTCGACTTGGAGTTCTATTAATGAGATATACGGCGGCTGAGAAAGCTTCGGCCCAAAACTTTAGGGGCATAGAGGCATGGGCAAGCAAGGCAAGGCCTACCTCAACAATATGACGGTGTTTCCGTTCAGCTGAACCATTTTGTTGATGGGTATGAGGACATGAGACATAATGAGATATGCCTATTTGATTAAAGAAGGAATGCAGCTTTTGGTATTCTAGGGTTGTGTTTAGTTCAGCGCAAAGTTTGGATTTTGGTTGAAATTGGAGATGATGTGACTGAAAAGTTGTGTGTGTATGACAGGTTGATATGATGGAAAATGACTGAAGTTTGGATCCAAACTTTGGATCTAAACACAGCCTAGGTTACATTAACAAACTATTCTATATTTTAAGATGAAAATAGTATAATAAATTATGCATAATGAGTTGTTATTGGATCTGTTCGGTTGCCAGGCTGCAGCTGCGCACGAATAGTACCGTACTCACTGTGTGCAGCCGCATCCCTCGCAGTCGGCCTGCCGAACAGGCCCATTTGTTAGGGGTTGCTATGCTTTGATAGCAGATAGGTATCACACCATCTGGTACCCTACGCGATATCAGGTACGGAGTAATACCTAAAGACAGTATCAGATATCTCACTAGTATCGACTGATACTCATCTGTACCAGATCATTGATATGATGCGTTATCAGCCGATGCTAGGAAATATCTATATAGTGCCCACCTGTTTCGATGGTGGAACTAGATCTAAACCTTGAAAACAAGGTGCCAGACAAACAAGAGATAACGGTGCCCAGCAACAGGGATGCCAATAAACTCCTCTCGTATTATGATGACTCACGTGCCACCACCGCTGCAAGCACTATTGTTGCCGATGACAACACTACCACTATCTCATCGCCACCACCGCCCCCACTCTTTGGGACCAGAACCTCCTCCGCTTCCTTCTCTACTATGTGTTTAAGTTCACGTCAAAAATGGAAGTTTAGTTATAATTGGAACGATGTGACAGAAAAGTTGGAAGTTTGTGTGTGTAGAAAAGTTTTGATGTGATGAAAAAGTTTGAAGTTTGAAGAAAAAGTTTGAAAGTAAACTCGGCCTATTTCATCCTTCGCCTTCACAATGTTAAATCAATTTTATATTTCAGCGGTTCAGTTTTTATAGTTCTGTTGCAGCCTTGTCCTTTGCATTCCTGTATGGAGTAGCAGACGACAGCGGATAGCAACAGCAAAGCCATAAGGACATTTACAGTACGTCTCACTCGCATACCGAGCCTCACATGCCAGCTGACCAGCACTAGACACAAGTTTTACAGTGCTTTAGGGCAAGTGCTACAGGAGATATGATTGCTACCTCTAAATTTATTTATATCATTTACCTATAAATTAAGATGCAAGATATACAATAGGTTATCCCTAATCAGGGGCGGACCTAGATATGGTGCCGGGTATGCAGCGGCATACCCAAATATTTCAGAGAAAATATAGGATGTAGTATTCATTCGTGGCCTAAATATTTGGTAGATGCCCTTGTTCCTAAGCAAACGGAAGACCAAAAGGCTTACCTGATCTCGTTCTCTAGTTGTTGTGGACATTTTCTGTTGGTCAGTTGGTGGTGCAAGAAAAGTAGCGGAAGCAATGGCCATACAGTATGTTGTGGTGGCCGGCCACGGTGAGGCTGAGACCAACGCACAACGCATTCCATGTTACGCCGACGCCAATGGCCTGGAGCCTTGAGGCCCTAAAGCCATCACCGAACTAGTAGTCTTTTACCCTTCTATAATTTACTTTCTCTGAATATCTGATTCTTGGACCAGTGTTACTTGATTCAAATTCATCAAAACTAAAATGCAAAATCAAGCATGGGTTGTGACAACGGACCAAGCATGGGTGAAATGGGTTCTTTCATAAATTGTGTACATTTTACTAACTTTTCATGAATTAATTAAACTAAATTTTGATCAAATTTCATAATACTTTTGCTACCTACAACCTGACATGTTTTAGTTAAAGAATGGTATTATACATCCTAGCGTGGGCACACCCAATATAATTTTTCTGGGTCCGCCACTGGTTGGGCATGAGGACAATTAGTAAAGGGAAGCTGCTTATGAGAAAATTTTCCGGTCGATATGATGGCTTGTACAATTTTGCTCTTTTGTTCTTGGTACCTACTAGTATAGCATGTAGCTCCAGGATCTAGCATCTTCTTTCTCAGTTCTTGCTTATGTTCCTGTGGTTGTGGTTATAGTTATACAGATCCTAATTAATGTGCTAAGACTGTAATAGCTTTAAACGGAAGTGGAGTACATTAGATTTTTTTTCCTACACAACAAATGGTACAAATGAACCACATTAGCCTTTTACTACTACTTTTAAGTTAATACTCCCTCCATCCTAAAATGAATTCATGTTTCACTCATCCCGCATATACCAAAACAAAACCAATGCTCTATCAAATAAAAATGCATTTATTCCCCAACTTTATTTACTCCCAATGCAATTATTCAACTGCTAGAGAAAGCATCTTTATTCCCATTTGCAACCACTCTAGTCCCGGGTATGCAACCAGGACCTCGAATCCAGGACTAAAGATAGGTATCTTTAGTTACGGTTAGTAACACCAACCGGACTAAAAATAATTACGCCAGGGCGGATGGTGCCGAGGGATAGAGGGTCCCGTGGTGAGAGATTTAGAGGGGAGAGATTTGACAAGCCGGAGGTTAGGCAGTGGAGCAGGCAGGAGAACTGGGGGAGGAAGACATGGAAGGAGGCAGGGGAATCGACAGTGCCAAAGATGGTTGGACAGGGGGTTTATGGGGTTGGCCCTGTGCTTGCAGCTCTCATGGCTGAGAGGAGGGAGTTCTACGCGCTGTATATTCAGGAAGGGATGGATTTGAGTGTGAGCAACAAGAAGAAGAAGGACAAGAAAGGGATTGAGAAAGTGTTGCAACTGGCAGAGAGGATTGGGCTGAAAGTCATCGAAGCATCAAAGCATGACCTTAACATGGTTGTGGATAACCGTCCACACCAGGGCCTTGTACTCGATGCATCACCCTTGGAAATGGTGAACACTAAAGAGTTGGAGCCAGTCAGGGTGGACGATGGAAAGGCACCTGTCTGGATAGCTTTGGATGAGGTCATGGATCCTCAGAACCTAGGAGCCATAATTAGATCTGCCTACTTCTTTGGCGCGGAAGGTGTTGTGTTATGTGCTAAGAACTCTGCTCCATTAAGTGGAGTAGTGAGCAAAGCTAGTGCAGGCTCACTTGAGTTGATCGAACTGCTCTCCTGTAGGAACATGATGCAGTTTTTATCTTCATCGGCTGAAAATGGGTGGCGAGTTCTTGGTGGTACTGTTGCTCCTAAAGCTATACCTCTATCTGAAGTTGTGCCAGGAGAACCAACAATCCTTGTGTTGGGTAGTGAAGGCACTGGTTTGAGGCCCCTGGTTGAGCGATCCTGCACACATTTGGTCAGAATTCCGGGTAATGTTGATGGATCTTTTGTAGGAGCAGATACAGACACAGATGGAGGGGAAGAAGGTGATAATTATTCAGGTAACCAAGATATGAAATCATTCCTTGCAGTGGAGAGCTTGAATGTAAGTGTCGCAGCAGGGGTTTTGCTTTATCATCTGGCTGGAACAAATGCATCCCCTGTAAGTGATAAGCCTAGCATCCCTCTTATGTAAGGATGTCACATAATTCATCCATCCATATCATAATTATTTATATTAGTTCTCTTTTAACACTTACTCCCTCTATGTACTGAGTTCAGTTTCAGTCGCATGCTTCCACATAAATGATTCTTTGTCATAGTGCCATAATTATGTTCTGGAATAAGCACATAAAGAATTGCTAGTTAGAAATATTTTTCAGAAGGCCAAAAGGTCAAAAAAGATTAAGGCAGAGGAAATCTATTCCTTACCTGGACGACTCTTGTGAGCATGCCAAGGAAATTGAGCATTACCTGCATCTACCTTGCAATATTGCATGTTTAGTGTCGTTTTTTCAGTTATAAATATCTCTGTAATACCGTAACACTAGAAAGATGACCCAACTTGGAAAATAACATCGCTCTGTTCCTGACAAGTTGTCATCCTCAAATTCATTCCTATAAATATCGCTCTGTTCCCCTGTTTTTACAGTCTATATTCCATATATTCTTATTAGTTTAGTCACCAAATTACTGCATTATATCTAGATAAATCGCACTAACAGCTAATACATCTCTTGGTTTGCTAAGGCAATTTTGCAAGCATGGGTGTACCTACTAATTTATGATTTTTTAGAAGCTGTACTGTCAAAGTTCTTTTACTTTGACTACTAACATCGAAAAAAACTAGATCATTGGTCATATGAAGAATGATATCACTAGTCTTGTAATACATTTCAATGTATGGCGTTTCATTCATATATTCTCGAACCTAGCTTCCATATGCATGGCTTTCCTTGGTACACATTAAAATATTTAAGATGGAGTTGTTCTCATTAAAAAAATTATGTCCTTCTATTTGCTTGGTTCTTGGTACACATACTATATAATTTGTGCTTAAGCTTCCATTTTCACCTCAGCTTCATTCAGCACACATTTGTTTTGATGACTTAAATAATTTAAGATGGCCTATAATAATTTTGTTTTCTGTTTGTCATCGACCGACTGAAGTATATGGATGGCATTGTTCACAAACTCAAATACTGCATGTTGTGTTAATTTATTAGTGAAAATAATGCAGCCAGTCAGTTACAATAGATGCCATATATTGCTGTTGTAATCCAACGCAAAGCAATAAACTGAGAAAAGTAACACAGCTAGTGTAGACCTAGAGAATTTAAAGCAACTGATAGTTAGGAGGGTCAAGTGTGGAACTGATGATTGAAGGCTGTAAGGTGAGGCGCGTTCGAAGTTCGAACTATTCTGAGGGTCTGAGTGGCATTCATGAAAAATCCACAAAGTTATCCTTGCTTGCTAATTATTCCCTCATAATATAACACAGACAGAGATAGTTTTCTCAAAGTTTTTCAACATATAAAGCATGCATAGGAATTTATTGATGTTCTGCCTTCTCTGCTTGTGTTTAGTACATCTTTGCTCACATATATATAACTAATGATCTTAATAACTAACTAACTATTCTCTTTGGATTTCCTTTTTGATCAATGATAACGACTGCATTGTTGTTATAGAGTATTATTATACCGTTTTTGCATTTGAAATCCATACATGTATGCACAATTACAGATCGTATTACTTTTGATCTTTCTAGAGGCATCTTGGACACTGCATCTTTTATTACAGCAACAATAACATCACCAATACGAGTATATTACTGTATTTTAATCTGTATATCATGGGCATTTTCTTTCCCTTTTTTTTGTGTTTGGTGTGCGTGCGTGTTTGACAAAGGCGCGGGGGTGGTGGGGGGGGGGGATTGCCATCCATTTTGTGATTATTTTCTGGAAATATCATGCCAGTCTATTTTAACTGGTGGTGCTTGGAGATTAAAAAAACCAGAGTTAACTAATCCTTGCTCAGCATGCAGGGCCACGAGTTACTGTTTCACAGTAGTATTAATATTGTGTTGTTCTTTTTTTTTTTGGTGGAAGGATGGAGGACGTTGGTGATTATTACAAGTTGCTGAAAATTAGGATTTAGAGGAAAAAATATGTGAATTGGAAGTCAAATAGAACCATCTGGACAGAATCTGGTCCTGCTATTTACCGTCTCCTGGCTGGCGTTCTTTTCCATCTTCTGGAAATCTGATTTTTATGATTGTCTCCTTATGATGTTTGAACTTTCAGCATCATCTTAGTAAAAGTTAGGAAGTGAAAGCAGAACAACATAATAGTTCAACAGTACCAGCCTCACAGTAAGCAAGCTACAAGACTATAGTTTCACATCTCTTTCAAATGCATTCATACCTAGACATGTTTTGTCGCAAAATATAGTCATATTATTGCTCTTGCTATTGTAGCCCAAGATGTTCTCTTATAATAATATTACTACTCCCATGTCACAAACTCACAATACTTGTCACTAAACACTATTCTTATTCAAACTTTGACCACTTTTTTAACGAACTTGAAAATACTTCAAAGCTATCATATTATTGTATTATTGAAGTATGTTGCATGGCAAATGTAATCACATATCTTTTGTTGAATATGACCTAACAATTTAGAAGTTCTTGGTGGTTAAAATTTGAATAATGATACTAGTCAAGGCTGAGTTGCTGACAGGTATTTTGAAAATGAAGGAAACTGGCCTTGTATATTCTTATGACACGGGAAGGTTTACTGATGCACAGTAGCCTTCATGTTTTCTACTTTTCTTCTCAAAACAAAGAGCATTGCTGAGCTGTCAACTGTAAAACACTGGTTTGACCTGATAGATCATAAGTACACCATCCTTATACTGTTTTTCAACAAGTACTTGGCTAGAGAGTTGGAAATAGGAACATGATGCCAATACAAGACACAGAAACCCAACTTATTACCTGAAATGGAACAATCCATTACAAATAGTTTTGGGGAATACCCCAAATTATAGTTGGCATACCTGGATAAAGTGGGAACAAATTTCTGCCTTATGTTCGGTGAACACAGGTAAGATGCAATATCTTTGCTGAAAGAAAAATAATGTTTAAAAACTATATAAGCACTATTGCTGCGTCCCGATCTTATTTTGTAGGCTAGGTGATGGTTGATTATAAGGTTGCACATATGCAGGATGGTGCCCCACATGGAGTTCTGAATTACACAATTTCCAATTTGCCATTTTAGCTAACATTTTATATTTAATTACATTGCTTTGTGAAATTATATTGCTGATTGTGCTGTAAAGGTATTCTTTGTGCCAGTTCTCTAATGCAACGTAAGCAATTGGCTCACGTCTCTTCCTAAATGTGGCATATAGTGATTTATTTGTTTTTTATTAGTTGGTATATGCAGTTCCAGAAATAAAACCCTAAGGTGAATTTATTTTATCCATCAAGCCTACACGTATGCGTTTTGCTGGTGCGGTTATTTTCTTCCTCTTGATATCATAATATTGTACATAATTCTTGTGTGATCTTCTGCTAATCTCTTATTGATATTTGATTCTGTTCATGTGGGCATAAGAGATGTGTTGGTATGTTTGGGCATAGGGATGCAAATCAGCAAATGGGTTGGGTTGGACCAACCCATGAACGCACTTACACATCCTACATGATAACATGAGTTAATAAACCTAAAAGTCTTGCAGAACTATCTGCTTAATAACAAACATGTGCCACTCTCCTGTGTGTTCTCTAAAAACTAATGCAAGGTCTATGTTTACGAGGTTAATAACCAAACATCTAAGAAGTGGAACATGGGATGAGTACCACTTTTATCCATAGTAGGTCATCTAGCTATAGCCTCATAGGTGAGCAAAAATATTATCCTTTTTTATGCATACTCCCTTTTGGGGCTGAAATCTGAAGGTGACTGTCGATGTCAGGTTAACATTTTCCAGTGTAACTGTAGCATCATGAATTAGAGCACACTGTACGAGATACATGGCATTGTTCATTAGATTTTGATCACATCATGCCAAATTGCTATGTGTCAAATAAATGCACTCCTTTACATTTCTCTATTGTATTTCCATAGAACATCTTTGAATGGTGTTAGCTTCTTAATCTATCTAGTATTGAACTTATTGTGCCAGCAAATCCACATGATTGGGTGCTGGAAATAAGGTTAATTCTGTCATTGGATTGTCTGCATTTCTTTTTGGCTTTCACTGTCACCAAAGAACTGTTCTTGCAAAAGGAGTATAGTTTTTAGGCCACACAGGTAAATTATACAGTCGCACACTGCAAGTGCCAGCACATGAGCACACAATACTGTGGGGATAAAGATGTTTGGTAAGGACATTACAAAAGAGCCTAAGATTCTTTCGTAATCCACCCCGTCTCTTCTACTTTTCCTGCTGTCCGGAATTTAGGGATGGTCCAATGACAAAGACCTTTCCTTTGTCCCCAGTTTCAAGGCTCGGAAGCATCAAGGTGAATATTCTCCTTTACCAGAAAAGCTCTCTCTCTCTCTCTCTCTCTCTCTGGTTTTATTCGTGCCCATTTGCTTCATTGATCTTGAAATACATAAGGTTTTTATCTGTACAGATGGCATGAACTGCTGGAAATGGCTGTGTGGTGATTTTCCTGTCGAAACTTTGGGCACTGAAGGCGCTACAAGATTATATGTAACTTATAAGATTCTTCTGCAGTCCTATTTCAGGTACGCCTCATAACAATTACCCTCCAAAAATATTACCTGTGTCTATTCTAACATCTTATATTCCTATTGGGTTACATATTTGCAAGAGTTATACATCTAATATTCCTATTGTGTTACATATTTGCAAGAGTTATACGCATTAGGCATGCTTGCAGTGTTAACCGTCAAGTTGAAACTAATGCACTGTATTTATCTTGGGGAGAAAATAAAAACAGTGCCACCAGCTGTTGATATTGGCTTATTCAAAAAAGCCAATGTGAATATGGTCACCAGGGCAGCTTGGAGATAACATCCGGGTTTGGCAGCTAGTGCTATCAGATGGTTTTAATCATTAATGGACCTACATAATGCATTCATGTTAAAAACTAAAAATAGTACAACCAGTTTATTTCTTAGCTTTCAAAGCAAAACGAAGTATGAACATCTACCCCTCTTGTGTGTGGTCACAATCATGCCACTATTGTATCACATGATAGCTATTTGACACCCAATAAGCGCGAAGGCATTAGCACATATTTGCTTTCGGCAGTTTCATAGTCGGGTCAAACCTTTCTCGCTGTGCTTGTGACAAATTTTGGAAAGTGATGGGATTAGAAGGATAACAACTCACCCAGTGGATAATTCTGTTTTTTTTTTCAAAAAAAAAAAATTCCTACTAGTAGCATATTCCACGTGGAGTGATGACTTGATGCTATCAGGTTAGCCTAGTTGCTGTCCTCTGAGACACGCTGGTGACATTAGATCTGCATGTCGGGTTGTAGCAGTGATTAATACAAATTTATCACGCAGAACAAGGCACTTTACATGGGTGACCTGCAAGTCTACATATGCGGCTCTCCCCGATAAAACCAAAATCGCTTCGAATTGAATTAAGCAACATGTCATAGCAAGGTAACCTAATTTACAAAACAGATTGCCATTTCCTTGCATTTGCCGTATGCCAACTCATCTCAGTAGATCATCTATATAGGCAAAATAGGGGTAGTCCTAAAATGGAGAATGGACTGGCTTGAGTGCACACACATTCATTCCGAATGGATAATAAGATCCCAGCATTTCAGCAATTGGTGACTCTCCTAGACGGCTAGACCCTAGCAGTAGCTCCAATCTGGAGAATAGGAAAAAAATAGTAAAGAATATGAGACTAACATAAAAGTGTTGCTATCTTCATTCAAATTTAGCGAAAGCTAATTTTTTATGGCTACACCAAAGATTTGGACACGACTTTAAGTGGTCTAGCTTGTCTTACCAGGGTATGGGAAAGCTCTGAACTCCTTAGAACCCTCAGCCTTTTAGCAGTTGAGACAAATACTCTGCAGGAATTGGAGAACAGGAAAAATAATTTAGATAGTTTGGTGGTGCCTAATATAAATTATGGTGGCAGTGTCCTTTTGTTGTTTTTAAGATTTGATTATTTTGTAAATGCCAGTAAAAACTGTAAATGACAAGGGGGACCAGCAAACTTACTTCCATGGCACGTCCCCAACCAGCATCCTGTCTCCTTCACTGTCTTCATAAACTAGAGTATATTCACCAGACCCATCCAACAATTGATAAAATATTTTGTCATCTGCACCTTGCTGTGCAATTTGCGCATTAGTTTGGTCCTTTTGAGCTGCAATATGATCAGATAAAAGCTAATAATTTTATAAAAAAATGAAGTACTTATTTTATTTGGATAGATTGTTAATTTCTACCTTGAAGAAACCCATGGAAGAGCTGTTTGACAGCTGACGATAGCCCATCATAGCTGTTATAGGCTGCAAGGTCTATTTTCCTTCCAATAGGGATCCCATCCATGTTGATTTTTACAAGAGGGTTTTTCTTGCAGGTGAGCGTCACCTTTGCATTGGCATTATCATTTTGTGGTTCAGGGGAATGTTTGGATGAACTACTACTAGCAAGGTTTCTCCTGAAGGATCGAATTGGAGGCCAACCAACCACTGGTGCTGCAGCTCCTCTACAAACAGGTTAGAAAACTGGTGAGTTCGTCTCTGAAAGGCCATCGAGATAAATGATTGCATAATGTTAATAAAATAAAATAGTTAAAATAATTTAATTGGTTGTACTAGTATATATATTTTTCTATTTGTACTGCTATTGTTCCAACCAATTAAACTGTTAGAGTGATTATAATCCAAGAATATATGTGCCCAAGGAGACTTAGTTTAATAAGTGATAAATAGACAAGACTATGAGCGTAGGAATTAAGTTTAGTGTTTAGAAAAAGGACAACTCTCTTTCTATAAAAAAAGGGGTGCTTTTTGAGGGATAAAAGTAGTAGTATATTCTTTGAGGTTCATATCGACCAAGAACAGCTAAGTAAATTAGCCATTGCACGTCACGTTAAAATCAAAAGATTGAAATGGACATAGGACACCTGCGATTTCTGGGAACCTGGAAAAGAGCATGGAGGGACTATATGCAATCCTTCGAATGAACTATAAATGAGTGACAGGAATAAACGAGCATGTGTTCCTTGGCTGAGAGCAGAAAAGATGGAAAAAGCACCATATAGGCTATCAGTACCTTCCCTGGGTCTGTGGTCTGTTGCGCGCAGGTGTAGCAGGAGCACCATGTGGTGGTGGTGGTGGGGGGCAGCATCCTTTCTTCCTCTCACTCACGGCTGCTATCATTTCCTCCACTGCAAGTTCCTTCCCACATCCTGCCCTTGCCTGCTGCTTCTGGTCGTTATAACCTTATAAAGCAACAAAAGAGTAATTTTCAGTTCAGTGCTTCCATCAGTTTGTTTCCATGTTTCTAATCCCAAGTATAAACATGTTTCAAGAACAAGCTCACGAGAGAACTGAAGCTGTTTGTTACCTTCTGTTTTGTCCTCAACTGTGTCTATGAATCCCCTCTTTGCACCAGTTGTCGTAGTAGTGCTGCTGGTGGTCTTGGATTGCTTTGGAAAGAAACCAAGGGAGAGAGATGGGCTCTCTTGCTGTAGCCTGTAATCTCTTGAGGTTTCTGCCTCTTCTATAAAACCAGGAAGACCAAGCTTTAGGTCTAGCTTCTTGTCTTCTTCACCGTCGAAGCCTGCGTTTCTTGATCTCCCTAGACCTAATGCTTCTCTCAGCTTCCATTCCTTCTCATCTGGGATGAGATCTAGGAGTTGAGGAGTAAGTCCTCTTTTGTTGGACCCTTCTTCCATAAGGTTAACTAGCTCAAAGTCTTCAAGAGTCTAAATGCTATCCACCTAGAATAGTAGGAAGAGTTTGAAGGCAATGAGAGGAGTTCAACCAACTCCTTAAAAAGTTTAGTTCTACACTCAACTTAGGCTGGAGAAAAGCACCAAACCAGCCCGAAGCGTAAGCTGAGGTCTAAGCGAGAACGAAAGAGAACGCGGAAAAACACGGAGTTAAGATCAGGTTCTGGCAATGAAAAATTGAAAGCGGAACGAATAACTCATTTGTGCAACAAGCAGCACTCTCGACGTTTGTTTTAATTAAGGTCTTTCGTAATAACTCATAATGAAACATAAACAATACCAATATGAGGCTAAAACATCTTAAAAGTGTGGTGTATAGCCTGCCATAGAAGCAAATGATTGAGGCAGCCCCAGATCAAAACAGCTCTTTTGTCAAAACCATTTCAGGAAAGAGAAGAACAACCTGCAACCTGTAAAATCAGCAAGCAACAAAAACACCTTGTGCTCCGGCCAAAATCTACGGCTAACATGACAGGAGGACTCACCAGGGGATAAACAACAGTTGCAAACGTAGCCGGAGCTAGAGCTAGAACTAGAGTTAGAGCTAAAGCTCCAGGAGGCAGATGGGAAATGGCCAAGTGGAAGCGGCTAGGGCTCGCGAAATCGCACCTCGGTGGCTTATGTACTAGCGCGGGTGCCTCGAGCTGCTTGCTTGCCGTTCTTTTCTATGCTTTTCTTTCTTCTTTAGTCCCCTACAGCTCGGCTTTTTATCCTGCCTCCCTTTGCCCCTCTCTCTCTCACTGTTCTGGAGAAGCACGCACACTTTGATGACTGACTAGGTGTGTGGCTGGAAGATTAGCATGTGAATTACAGTAGAGAATCCATTTATAGAAGAGAGGGCGGCTCGATCACGAATTCGTGCGCGTTTTTTCGCCCGTGTGTCCTCTTGCGCGTGTGTGCGTGTGCCGTTTGGCGGATTGGGGTGGGGTGGGGGCGATATGATATGGGAGAGGGTGTGGCCGCGCCGCGCGAGCAAGGCGTGCGCCCAGGACAGGAACAGCGGCACGCTTATCCGGGCAAGTGGGGGCGCGATGAGTGATTTGATGGGTTGTCTTCCTGGCTGGCTTACGCACATGGAGTACTCCATCCGTGTGGCCATTGGCGCTGCTGTTGGTTGTGGCGTAAGGAATGGTTCCACCTCCTTCCACGCCCCGACCACAGGGGACCACTGTTGATGAGGACATCACCCCCCGTCTGAACTCCTGATCTTCGCTGAACCCTTGGATTGGATTGGAGTGGAGCTCCACCTGCTTACTATTCATGCTTGTCAGAGACAATTGATTGGGCTTGGATCATTAGATCATCTTTGTTGACAAAACTCGTGCTTGTTTGATATCCGGATTGTGCTGGCTTTCGGCCGGTACATTGGCCCCCCTTAGCTAAGTGCAGAAAGAGAGGCTTAAAGAAAGGAAGGCGATAACATTTACTGTTTCAACTCGTTGACATATCGAATCTTTAAACAGTTGAGGGCCCATCAGTCGTGCAAGTTGAGTAAGGATGCGCGCATGCTGCTCCAGGCATTTTGACCCCGGCATCTGACTTTCTCAAGAACTTTGGGCTAGCTGACTCGATCTGTTAAAAGAAAAAAAGAATACTTGTTTTTTTTCTTGGACTCGTGGATATACAGCTATATATTGAGATCAGTCAAACCCTTGTGAGTGTGTTTGGATAATGGGAAATAGAGGGTGGGATTGGAATTGGGAAATGAATGAAGGGTTAGGATTAAATGAAAGAGGAAGAATGAATGGTTAGTATTTAAAGATGCATTTTGGTGGGTGGGAAATCATTGCCATTTCCCATTAGCCAAACATTGCCTGTGTGTATATATGACCGGGCCGAGTTTTGCAATAATTGCATAAAGTCCCTCACTGATGCACCAATAATACATCCAACATGTTACTGAACTTCTAAAATAACATGACTGAACAAACAGCACGGATTCTGACTAATAAGGATGAGTAGTAGTGGCTTTTAGTATGGCTCTTCCCTCTGAAAAATCCCAAATTTGTTAGCTTTCGCTGTTCCTGGGCGCCCTCTGCCGTCCGTTGCATGTCATGCGGCTGGTAGGGTCTGCATGCATGCAGTGCTGCAGCAGCATGTACTTTTATTGCCCATAATCTAAACAGTATGGACAAAAGCGTACCCCTCCCTCCTTTCAGATTGGAACTATAAAGAGTAAATAGCACATCCTTTTCTCAAAGCTGGCCAATTTTACCACAGATGATTAGCTTCCTCTAATTGATATCTAAAACTCAATCAGTGCTACTACCTCTCATCCATCATTAGTATAATAGGTGCTGCTTGTGCTCTAATCATTACAGCCTAGTCACTTTCCGTCTCCTAAGTTTTTAAAGCCCATTTTGTCGAAATCAGCCACACGCGTCCGGATCATTACGACAAGAGCGGCTACCAACCCCGGGATATACCTCCTCCAATTACTCAAATCTTAGTACTTGATCTATATACTCCAGCTGCCTCTCCTCAACAAGTTTCTGCATTCTGCGTCTTTAGAAATCATAACAATGTACTAACAGAAAACTCTAGCACCAAATTGACCGAAACCAAAAGAAAAGGGAAATACCTCTTTATCTTGTGTTAGCTGGTTTTTTTATTGTAACAATAGAGTTGTAGCCACATTTCTTATTTGGTATAGTATGTATTGTTAAAAATGTAAAAGGATAAAAGGATAATTTTCTTACATGTCCACTAAACATTCACTAATCGGTACTACTACTCGCTTTAAATTATACTAGCAATAAACACGCGCTATGTGGATAGAATTGAAATGAGCTCATAACATGCAACACATACAAATACTGTTCAAAATATTATTAGTAGTTTTAACGTACAATACATACACTGTAAAAAATTGTTACAATCCAAAATAAGCATGACAGCAATTTAGATTATAAATGAACGCCCTAACGTCTGCTTGTTTGTTTACTGATACATTGACAATTTTGAAAGAGAATAATAAGATCTTGATGGGGCATACAATCCAGTTTTTTTTTTTCAAATGCACAAACAGGGCCTATTTACATGCCTTACCTGCAAACACAAAATAGCAATCAATACATAGCATATATTATTTTGTTTGTATTATTCTTAAAGTTAATATTTTCTTGACTCCATCACACATATATATAACATTAGCACAAAATAAACTAAAAAACATGGTAGTATAATTGCTTTAGATGTTAGGACATGGCTACCCATGGAAGATCTGGTGGTAGGCCTTTAAATATGAAAATATTTCATGAGATTAACTGCACTAAAATGAGAGTCTATAGAGGACATGGAAGTATTTAGTTGTATGGTGAGTATATTGCTATGAGAGAAATCATATACACAATTCATACATGACTGTTAAAATGTGAGAACCAAATAATAAAATTTGATGAGGCAATGACAGGCTTCCAGTACATCCTTATGCACTATACTTTGCTAAATGGGAGTACCTTGCTAAATAAAATAAAGGATTTCCTGCGAGAGGAATCCTTATATTACAACTTTGAACTTCTGTGTGAGAAAACCGGGAGGGTAGATGCACTGAAGGAATGAGCATAGTAGCCAAAATACAGGCTTGTATAGATTTATCCAAAACCCTATTGCATTCCAAAAAAAATAGAAGTATGACATCAGTGTTTTCTCAATGTAAAGTGGTAGATGTACATGAATAGGGATTTTTTTTTAAAAAAACATCCATATATATGCATTGCCCGTGTTTTAAAAAGTGAAACAATAGAAGCAGGCCAAATATATAGTTGTAAGAAAATCAAGCATGGAAATCATCATAGCATGCGGATAAGTACCACAGGCACGAACCATGAATTTGATCTTCCCATAAATCGAAAGAAGCGAACTTTAATTAACAATGTAGCCTATAATAGGGTGTGCTATTAATCCCAGATATAAACCGACGTGCATTCTAGCTTAGTGCACAGTCCAGTCAAGAAAGAATGAACTAATCTATTGCTGAACTGCAGACTGTAGAAGCACAATCAAATTGTATGAACTTGAGGATGATTTGTTTCTGTGCTTCATCAAGGCGAAAGCATTAAAATTAAATGGCAATCATTGGATTCTAGCTCAACTCATCCTTGGTAGCAAATTTATTAGCAAGGAGAATACTAAGCTAATATTTTGCATCAGTTTATGGTGAGGACAAAACTCCACGCCTGTGTCAGCCTGACAGCATATATGTGCTAGAATGTTAGCACATATATAAAGATCATGCGCTAGGTTGAAAGACAATATATTCAGGATATGACTTTTCTTATTGGCATATGAGCTTAATAGGAAATGTTTGCATAAATATTATTATATATTGCGCAATTATATAACTTTCTGAAGGGAGAATGAAAATCAAAATATTTAAACAACGAAATAATGTAGGTCCAAAAGTTTTGGATGCAAATTCGGCCCCCGTCGCCTCGATCCGGCCCCGCGCGCTATCGGCCTCCTCGCGGCCTGCCGCGGCTGCGACGACCCGCCTGCACTGTGCGCGGGCTCTGCGCTCCCCCTGATCTGATCGCGCACGCCGTCGCACGCGCG
>CM020178.1:32218333-32271015 GCA_009805545.1 Oryza longistaminata | reverse complement strand
AACGCAGCATGCATGCCATGCCATTGCCATGCCATGCCGCGCCATGCATGCACGCGCCCTGATGCCGCCGGCGACGCCCTGGTCGCCTCAGCTGCCGCGCGCGGCGCAGGGTCCAGGGGGGGCGGGCAGGCACAGCTAGCCTTTACTGGGACGGCGCGCGCACGTTTGATTGCCTCTCTCCACACTGTTCGCCGTCGTCGTCGTCGTCGTGCGTGTTTTGGACGCACTCGCGGTTGGTTTTGTGGAGGGAGTCGTCCCTGTCTCTCTCCGTGGCTTCCGGTGCTTTGCCTGCGACCGCTGCGTGCGTGCAGGAAGCAGAGCTACCGAGCTAGCTGTGGGAAAGTTAGCTGCGTCTCCGACAGGCTTCCTGATGATTGAACGCCCGAATTAAGCACGGCCATTCCGATCGGTTATACTCCTACATGGATCGGATGGCTCGTCTCCTAGCTGGAAACAACGCGACACGATCACACGAACGCTGTAGATCTACAAGAGTAGCGCACTTAAGATCCCTGCTGTCGACGGGGGATACCCGTAGACCGGATATAGAGGGTATTGGGGTACGCTGGTATAAGGATCTACGTAGTACGACATCGAGCAATCAAAAGACAAGAATTATACTGGTTAAGGCCCCTTGGTAGGTAATAGCCCTAATCCAGTTGATATGGGATTATATGGTGGAAAACACAGATTACACAGGAAAAGGTGGGACTCGGGGGAATTCGGCGAGATTGTAGTCGAGATGATTCGACTAGCTCTCGTCGACTTGGCTCCTTGCAGGCTCCGACTTCGTAGGCTGTGTGGGTTGTGTTGGCTCTGAGATTCGATGATCTATGCCCTCCCCGGGGGGTCCCTTTTATACCGTAGGTTGGGTGTTCGCCGAGTAGGACTCGAACATACCAGACCTGGTACGATACGTAGGTAACCCAATTCTTGTCCGAGAAGGTTTCTCCTTGTACATTGATTTTACGAAGAGTTTCCTTAAAGGTCAAAGGATTTACCAGTGTACACGTGGATAGGCCTTGTCGATATGTAACGTATATCGAGGGGTAGAGGGTATACCTGACCTGTAACCCTGACAGTAGCCCCTGACTTCTGCTCAAAAATGAACTCGTGCGACCGTTTACAACTCCAGGTGTCGAGAACATTGTCATTCCAGGTGCGAGAACCAAAGAGATGACATGTAGTCGAGCGCACCGTTTGAAGCCCAACGGTCACGAATGAATTTTGAACTGAAGTCCAAAAACCGCCATGCACAACGGACCCTAGAAATCTCCGGCGGGGATTTCTTTTGTTTCCTTGGAATTCGCACCGTCGGGAGTGCGTTTATTTAAAGGGACTTTGGGTGCGAGTTTTGAGGTCCGCCCAAAACACTGCTCATTTGCGCTCCTCGCCTTCTTCGCCACCGCAAAAAGCCCTAACTTTGCCGATTCTTTGTTCATTAATCCGTCATTAGCAAATGTTTACTGTATCACCATATTGTCAAATCATGGTGTAATTAGGCTCAAAAGATTCATCTCGCGATTTACATGCAAACTGTGCAATTGGTTTTTTTTCGTCCACATTTAATGCTCTATGCATGTGTCCAAACATTTTATGTGACGGAAAAGTTGGAAGTTTGAAGAAAAAAGTTTGAATCTAAACAAGGCCCTAGTACTAGTTAGACACATTTTCTAGTATTATGATGTGTGTATTAATTAGGTTGTTATATTTTAGGATGGAGGGAATAGATGATACTTATTTTTTCTATAAGTTGAATTATCAAACGTAATGTATAAAAAGATCAATGGAGTTGTATATTAAAAAGGGGCATTTGCAAATTTGCCACCGGTTTTTCAATTTTACAAGGATGCCACTTGAATGATAGTTATAGTGGTATTTTTGCAATTTTCTAGTGGCAATTTTGCAATAACTATTCAAAGCAGTGGTAAATTTGCAATTGCCCCATCTAAAAATGGAGGTAGTACTTCCTTTCATGCCCCGAAGATCGAAATGCTCGATACTTTGTATGCCATTAAGCACCGTTTTTATTCCTTACGGCCTTACACACCGCTGTCACTATCTTTTATCTTTGACATGAAGCATGCATTTGACGGAGGTTTGTTCTCTCTATTCGCTCTTGTTATATTGACCCCTTATGACTCTAGTCATACTAGCTTCCTACCTCCGCGGCCCCGCCAATCGCTAGAGAAAGAGGTATGGCCGGTGACCTATTGTAAGAGTTTCTCGACGAGATCACCATATCACCCTTGCCTTCACCATATGAATATATATGTATGGCCATTCACTAGAGAAAGAGGTATGGCCGGCGCGGTGCATGTAGAGGAGCAAAGCTCAAAGAAAACAGGGGCACTACACTATATGAATATGTATTGTAAAGTTTAGTGAAATTTATTCGGACTGTCCTAGCTAGGAACTGAGAGTTTCAATCATGTGAACTGAAACGGTAGTGCCCTCCATGGACACAGCTAGCTGCTCTACCCGAATGCCGAGAGAAATCTGATATATATCTGTGTAAAAAGCATCTAACAGTAGCAGTCAGTATACGCACGCAGTGCCCAGTAGTACCATATACACTGTGCTTCACTGCTTCCTCAAAATGGACCTGCCGTCCTGGTACGTCGTAGGGATTCATGGCCTGGTTTATCATTGCAGCGCGGCGATCGGTGACCACGCACGGACACAACTGGCACGTATCCCGGCATGCGCCATGGCACGTCACAGGGCGGCCGTTGTCGTTTGCATCATCACTCATCACCGGCCCGTGCATGCATGCTGCTCCAGCTACCCGTGTATAGGTACGCGCGATCGCATCGGATCGGATCGCGCGCGGCAGAGTGGTGAAACATCAGTAGAGGAAGCAAAGATTTTTCCCGCATTCAATCATGCGCACCAAACGCGAGCGCGCTGCGTGACTGCGTTGCACGCATGGTCCACGTACGTACGGGCATGACGGGCCAGCGGTTGCACGTACTCCTACATACTCCGTACGCAGCTGCGCGCGGGTGATGAGACGATGGAGCTAGTATAGCGCGTCAGAGGCAGGGTTGTGGCTGGCGCGGCCGTGTGCACAGGGGCACAGGCTAGTAGCTAGCCGGCCAGGGGCCTGATTGATGGGCACGGGACAAAAAAAAACAAAAAAAGAAAGAAAGAAAAACGGGGGCTCGTGAGCCGCGGGTGCCGACGACGTACGCCGGCCCGTCGCCCTCGATCCGGCCCCCGCGCATCGGCCTCCTCGCGCTGCGCGGCTGCGACGACCCGCCTGCACTGTGCGCGGGCTCTGGCGCTCCCCCTGATCTGATCGCGCACGCCGTCGCACGCGCGAACGCAGCTGCATGCCATGCCATTGCCATGCCATGCCGCGCCATGCATGCACGCGCCCTGATGCCGCCGCGACGCCCTGGTCGCCTCAGCTGCCGCGCGCGGCGCAGGGTCCAGGGGGGCGGGCAGGCACAGCTAGCCTTTACTGGGACGGCCGCGCACCGTTTGATTGCCTCTCTCCACACTGTTCGCCGTCGTCGTCGTCGTCGTCGTGCGTGTTTTGGACGCACTCGCGGTTGGTTTTTGTGGAGGGAGTCGTCCCTGTCTCTCTCTGTGGCTTCCGGTGCTTTGCCTGCGACCGCTGCGTGCGTGCAGGAAGCAGAGCTACCGAGCTAGCTGTGGAAAGTTAGCTGCGTCTCCGACAGGCTTCCTGATGATTGAACGCCCGAATTAAGCACGGCCATTCCGATCGGTTATACTCCTACATTGATCGGATGGCTCGTCTCCTAGCTGGAAACAACGCGACACGATCACACGAACGCTGTAGATCTACAAGAGTAGTGCACTTAAGATCCCTGCAGTGGGCATATGTGGAACTGTGGACAGTGAAGGGAGCGGGATTGACGTCGCTGAACAAATCCTGATGCAGCGCGTTGGTCAGAAACTCAGCAAAAACTTGATTGAGAGCTTACCTGATTGTGACTCATCACCTCATGTGTTGTAACTACTGCTGGTCCAAATGTGGTCCTCTGCGATTTTTATTTGGGCAACCTGCCAATCTCAGATACACTTATTTAATTTTTAACTCCACCTTTCAAACGGTGGGCGATTCAGGACCAAATGTGTGTAACAATAGGAGCACCACTAATATACTCATAATTAAACAACCATTTGGCATTATCCATCATCCATCAAGTGATTGATTTTGTCTTACGTACGTGTTAGGACACTTTCTTATACCATATTCAACATCTCCCACGATTATTTTTCTTTGTTGGTTAGTCTTACTGATATAAAGTCAAAAGTTTAATCTAGAGAACCACAAAGACACACTAGCTCTAATTATGTCAACTGCAAATTTTGCTCTATAGGACACATCTAGGTTGTGGACTGTACAAGTTTAGCTGACATGATCATATAACAAAATTCCATACACTAGCGCATACTACCTCGATCAGTCTATCGAAGTCGAAGCTATGCACCTACACGCCTTATATTTGTGGAATTTTTATTATTTTGTAATTTTTATTTTAAATATAAACCTTCAAAACTTATTTTCAAAATCTAAATATTTTGGCGTGGCAAAATAACACTGTCACGCCCCCCGCTGCGGGCGTACGTGATAGTTTTATCCTACCACGTCAGATCGTGACCAAAAGGCTCGGATCTTGAAAATAAGTTTCTGAAAGGTTTATTTTTAACATTAAAAATTTAAAAATCAATATTTGTAGACCGAGGTAGGAGTATGTAGTACAAAATATAGCTACAAAAACATCCAATTTACTTTCTCAAAAAGCAAGGTTTCAAGAGAATGTATTGGCACCCTTCCAAGTCAAGGTATTTTCCCAGCTCGGATGGGTGTATTCTTTAGGGGAGGGTAGAAACGTTTTCTCCCGGGCACGTAAAGCGGAGAAATGGATTATAAAGTAATTCTCGTAGCAAACTTTTGCCAAAAAACGTCTCCATTTAATTAGTTCAGAGAACGTGCGCACGAAATAAGAGAAAGTAAATGTTAGGAAGATGTTGTAAAGAACACACCCTTTACACAGGGGAATGCCTGTAACATATAGCGTGGGACTGTATTTTAAGCTATTTAAGGGCACACCTTTTTTTTATTGCATATCTATAAAAAAACACTAAAAAATATTTAACTAGATGAATTGTAGTGCCACTATCATTCACAAGCTCTAACATGGAGCAACTAAAAAGAATATCCGACTAACAACACACCGCACCATAATGATTTTTCTTTCATGGGTAGGTTTTCCAACTCCCTCCGTCCCTAAACATAAGAATTTTGATATTTTGCTTGCACTGTTTGACCACTTGTCTTATTAAAAAATTGTGCAAATATAAAAAATGAAAAGTTGTACTTAAGTATTTTTGATAATAATAAATCACAAAGAAATAAATAATAATTTTATTTTTTTTAATAAGACGAATGGTCAAATAGTGCAAATAACATGTCAAAATCCCTTATATTAAGGGACAGAGGGAGTATGTGTTAATTAAAGTGATAGATTACACAATATCTATATATTTGACTTGCATGTATAAGAAAGGGACACGGAGGTAACATACTACTCTTAAGAGCACTGACAACAATTAATTTCCTCGTGCATCTGCTGCATACATGCAAGATTCTATGGCCTTCGTCGATCGTCATCAGTTTTGTGTTTCGTTTCCCTTGATCGAGTGCTTGTCCTCAAGAGTACGTACACCATCACAAATGTAGCAAGTTTTGCGATCAAACTCGACTTCTCCTCACCCTTCTCTGCACGTGTATGGACGTATGGTCAGCCGCAGGCTCCTCTTCTTCTTTGATCACGGCAGCCGTCTCCTCCATGTCGTCGTCGCCGTGCAACACGAGAAACCCTAGCGGCGCCATCCGGGTGGTCGGCATCCTCGGAGCCCGCGCGAGCGTAACGCCCACTGCTCCAGGTCACCCCGGTCCACACACGGCGCTTCAAACTTATAGCCGCGTGGCGCCGATGAGTAATTCATTCTCTCTCAGGATTCACCCAGCTTCGGATGAGCTGGTAGCTGTGGCGGTGGCGTTGCCGCTGAGTACCTGAACCTCAGCGAGTACTCCGGGCTCCCGGCCGCGCTTGTACTTTACGAGGGCCTTCTCTCGGCTTCCGTCAAGGCCGGTCTTGGTGATGAGCAGGGCGCGGGGCCATGTCCTTGCCCTTGACGACGATGGAGAGCTGCAGCCGGCTTCTGGCCTCTGGTTGATCGTGAGAGGACCTTGCGGCGATGAACCACGGCGCGTGGCGCCGAGCATGGCTAGCCGGGGGCGTCGCTTTAACTTCGGGCTTCGGCGACGTCGACTCGTGAGCACGGGTTTATCCTCCGGCCGCGCCTGCGCCTGGTCGATCGGGGCTCCGTTCGTGCGGTTAGAGCTCGCCTCCGTGAATACTGTCCTCCTCACCTTGGACGGGACAGCGCCGTTGTCGCCAGCCCCTTTCCGCCGTGATCGATCTGCACCATGCGTGCATCATCGCCTCTTCCGACGCCGACGCGACGAGCGAATTACATACTCGTGTTTCAGGGTGCTGCTGCTTAATTTCTCCCCGCGCGTTGATAGTCTACGCGGTCGCGCGTTGCTGGGTCATTGCCTTGCTGCTCGGCGTGGTCTCGCGGTAGGCAGGAGCGCCACGAGCCCACGAAGTGACGAACTTAGAGCTGATCAGGCATAGCGACATTATCAGCCGAATGAAACCGCTAGGCGCGCGATAGATATCCTTTATCAACTTCTTAGTGCATGTAACCGCTGAAACCATATTTTATCTCATTTTATCTTGTAACTCCCTTCTTTGTTTCTTGATACGATGGCACTGGCACGCCGCCGCCTCCTGCATTACGGGACAACCGGACAAGTCAGTGGTACTCGGTAGTCGGTAGGCACGCGTACGTAGACTTCACTAGGGCATAAAATGGGCCGAGCTCTCTGCTGGCATAAGGCCTGATAAGCAGTAAGTAGTTTAGGCCCAAATGGGTGTCAAGCCGAAGCTTGGGCCATTTCCAGTGTTATGTCTTTCTGTCGGAATAAGTGCACTTAGACTCCCTCAATATAGTTCCAATTTAATTCATATTACTCCTAAATCGCAATACCGGATATATTAACCCCCAACTATTAAAATCAATGTAATCTAACTCTCTCTCAGCGGTTTTGGAGGGTTGTTTCGCTGACATTGCGCTTTTGACTAGGTCTATAACACTGAGTCATCATATGGGGCCCACATGTCATTATCTCATTCCTTACCTTCTTCCTCTTCCTCTTCCCCATTCGGCTTCTCCATAGACCACAGTGTCTGCGGGATGAAGAAGGGAAGGAGTGAGAGAATGACATGTGGCCCCACTTGATGACTCAGCGGGATAGATCAGATCAAAGCGCCACATCAGCGAAACCGCCCTCCAAAACCGCTGAAGAAATCAAATTACACCGGTTTAATAGTTGGGGAGTCAAAATATCCTGTATTGCGGTTGAGGGATACGAATTAGATTTGAGCTATATATGAGGGAGTCAAAGTGGACTTATTCATTTTCCGTTTGATAACTTGGCAAACGAGCAACATTTGTTGCTCTTGGGATGTCCGTGCCAATCTGGACCATGGGAAATATACCTTATATCACCAAGTTCCATATATCTGTCCTTCTTAGAAGACCAAGTTCAACGCATGTCCATTGTATGCCCATTCATTACTTTAAAAAAAATGCAAGCCCACTAGTTATTATGTGATTTACATGTAAATCTTGGAATCAAAGAAAAAATATATATTTACTCATTAGTGGTATATATGGTACTCCCTCCGGGTTAATAATACTTGTCGTTTTGGACAAATGTACGGTCTCCAAAAAATAACTTTGACCATTATTTTCTATTATAATATGTATAAAAATGTTAACAACTAGAGTATTTTTACTGTTCTTCAGCCTGGGTCGGTACCAAATCTGAACAGCAATCAGTACCTCCAGGTACCATTCAGTCTGTAGGTGGTATCGGCCAAAGGAGATAGAGGTGGAAGGGTAAAACTGTCTTTTTGCGTTGGATATGAGGTTGAAACGATCGGAGCCGGTGAACCTCTTTATTCGGATTAGGCGGCCGGTGACGGCGGCGGCATGTGAGACGGCCAGCGGCAGTGCGTGTGGATCCCTAGATGCGGCAACTAGCGTGAAGTAGAGCACACATGGAAGGGCGTGGAGCTGAATGAGGAGCATACGCGGGGCACCGGACGTTCGCACGTCACCCGTGAGGTCCCGTGAGGTGCCCGTCCGCGTGGAAGCGGCCTAATCATCAGTTGATGATTTGATCGATCACAACAGCAGGTGCTTACGAGTATTATCATAGTTTCCCCTGAATTTCATGTAGTACTTACTGTTTTGCATTACCGACGCATGAATTAAGCATTGGCACAGCTGTCACGACAGGGGAGGCGAGATTTTTCTTGTCCCCCCTATGTGTGACTGCCAATTTTAGTTCCACTTCAATCGGGGTCTGCTTCTTACTACTACGTACTCCCTCCGTCAGAAAAAAAAAAAAAAAAAAACAAACCATGATTTTCGTGTCCAATGTTTGACCGTCCGTCTTATTTGAAAAAATTATGAAAAAAATTAAAAAGATAAGTCACGCATAAAGTATTCATCATGTTTTATCATCTAACAACAATAAAAATACTAATTATAAAAAAAATTCATATAAGACGGACAATCAAATGTTGATACGCAAACCCGCGGCTTGCCTTTTTTTAGGACGGAGGGAGTACTAACGTTCAGCAACAGCAACAGCACCGCGTGCGTCAATTCGGTCACCTACTTTTCTGTTTCTGTGTTGAGCTTTGCCCTAAATTCCTACGGAGTAAACAAGGACAGTAGGACACAGTAGTAGTAGTACGGGATAATACTGTAACCACTATATATCCACCGTATCCACGGAAATATTCGGACAGCACGTAGCACACGCAAACCCCGCCGTACAATCAAAGAAAACCATCTTATATTTCTCGCAAAGCTGGTGCTGGTGCGCAGCCCGCATGCACGGCGGCAGGCTTTGTGAGCTGCGGGCGAGGCGCTTAAAATAAACTCCAGGGAGATCTGAGGGGATGTGCTCGTACGGAAACGCTCAGACAACTCAGCGAGGAAATCGTTCTTTTCTCGCCTGTCTGTACCGACGCTGGCAGTGGCGTCGCGTGGCGTGGCGGTGCGCCACCACGGCACCCACCTCCTCGTCCACTCGGGGCTCCCTCCTCGCGTGGCGTTAGCTGCCATAGTGCCATGGTAGTAGTAGTACCGGGCAACCAGCTGTCGGCCACCCCCACGTGCGGGGCCTTTTGGCTACATCGGCCTTCGTTGCCGCTCGGCCCAGGCCATAACGACGCCCAGCTACCACCGAGGCCTTAAGCCTTATTTAGCTTGCGAAAAGAAAATTTTTTATTGCTATATCGGATGTTTGATGATGTTGAAAGGGGTTTCTAACACGAATGAAAAAACTAATTTTATAACTCACTTGGAAACCGCGAGACGAATCTTTTGAGCATAAGTAAGCCGTCATTAGCAATGTAGATTACTGTAACACTTATGGCTAATTATGGATTAATTAGGCTCAAAAGATTCATCTCGTGATTTCCATGTAAACTGTGCCATTAGTTTTTGTTTTTATCTATATTTAATGCTTCATGCATGTGTTAAAGATTCAATGTGATCTTTTCGGGAAAAATTTTTTGAGAACTATACCAGGCCTTATTAAGGGCAGTAGTACTACCCTGCTTTACTCAGCCCGTGTATGCTGCTAGTTAATGGTTAGTGCAATAGTGCCGGTGTAACTGCGAAACGATTTCATTCTGTACATGGTGGATTCATTGCTCAGGGTACCTCATGTGCGGGGTTGCTTTATGGAATCTGTCGTGTATAGCCGCCCCGCCCGGTACCGTGTGCGTGGACACAGGACACTGGAACAGTCCGGCCGGGAGACGTAACAGCTACTCTCGCGTCCTGTACGACGGATAGCGCGCGCGGCATACGCGGGGCACCGGACGCTCGCACGTCACCCGTGAGGTCCCGTGAGGTGCCCGTCCGCGTGGAAGCGGCCTAATCATCAGTTGATGATTTGATCGATCACAACAGCAGGTGCTTACGAGTATTATCATAGTTTCCCCTGAATTTCATGTAGTACTTACTGTTTTGCATTACCGACGCATGAATTAAGCATTGGCACAGCTGTAACGACAGGGGAGGCGAGATTTTTCTTGTCCCCCCTAGGTGTGACTGCCAATTTAGTTCCACTTCAATCGGGGACTGCTTCTTAGGGTGTGTTTAGTTCACGTTAAAATTAAAAATTTGGTTTAAATTAGAACGATGTGAAGAAAAAATTAAAAGTTTGTGTAGAAAAGTTTTGATGTGATAAAAAAAATTAAAAGTTTTTTTAAAAAAGTTTGGAACTAAACTTGGCCTTACTAACGTTCAGCAACAGCACCGCGTGCGTCAATTCGGTCACCTACTTTTCTGTTTCTGTGTTGAGCTTTGCCCTAAATTCCTAAACAAGGACAGTAGGACACAGTAGTAGTAGTACGGGATAATACTGTAACCACTATATATCCACCGTATCCACGGAAATATTCGGACAGCACGTAGCACACGCAGGACTACGGCGCACACGCGTGTGGGATGCGACTAGATGGCGAGTGAGTGCACCTACTTTTTCTCCCGATCGTACGCTTCCGAATTGAACGGTCCGATCTTTTTAGGTACCTACAGGTATCAGTACTGGGCGGTACATATTGCTGGACTGTAACAATTCTCTAACAAATATATGATTTTATTAAAGTACTTTTTAAGACTAATCTATACATGTAATCACCATATTTGAAAGACAAATATTTTAAAAATGATTCATAATTAAAGATTCTAAAGTTTGACCTCACCCTTGTCTAAAACGACAAGTGTTATCAGTCCGGAGGGAGTATACATCACACAAGAGGACAATTATAGTGCGCAGTGTGGCGTGAAAGTTTTTCTTCCATCTCATCAATTAAAGAGGTATAGAAGGTAAACTATTTAAACTCCATCTTCTAACCACTCCTGATCTAATGCATGCCCGTGTCCTCGAGCCTCAGCTATAGCGATGCCACGGCCACCACCATCCTGTCGCCCATCCTTTTCCCCTGCAGATCTCCCTAGCCATCCTTTCAAGCTCGGAAAAAACATCTTCTTCCCCTTCCTCTAACCCCCACGCCCTAAAAACCCCATAATCCGTACATCCTTTGCTGGAATTCGGGTGTCCTTCACAGTGCGGAAGATGGAAGGGGTTGTCAAGGAGCTCGCGGTCGTCGGTCGTCGCCGACAAGCCCTGGCTGCCACCACCCCTGGCTCTCCTATCTTCTTGTCTACCCCATTCTAGAGGTTAAAGGCGACTGAGAGCACATGAAATTTGGCAATTTCCATTAGCAATTTTCAAGCACGCATTCGTCGGTGTTCCGATATTGGCATAGGGCTGGTAGCAACACAGGAGAGGAGACAAGGAGAGGAGAAAGCGCTTCGTGTTGGTGACCTAACACATGACATGAGTCGCTTAGCGAGCTGGACAGTGGTACGCGGGCAGTGCAGCACTACCTGGCTGTACCCCCACCACTCATGAATGCCCCTGCTTTTGTAGTTCTGTGTCTCCCACCCTCCAGTTGCCATTAGGTGTGACCTTGTGTAGGTAGCCTTTCTTCTAGCAGCAAGCAAGAATGTATTCCAAACTATATCACGGTCTAAACATAGGCCAGGTAAAGCTAAGCAGTGGATCACTGTTTCTGCTAGACTGCTACTTATGCGGTACGGCGATTTGTGCTTTCGTCGCAAACCGAGGTTCAGTCTGTACTCTGAATTGCAAACGGGAGATCATCTACAGTATCATCTTTTTGTGTATGAAAGCTACCTACTGTAGCTGATAGAAAGATTTCGGGCCTGTCCCCAGGCTGGAGTGGTGGACCAAGGTCCAATATTGATATACGCCATATACGTGGTGCGGTCTGCAAAGTCTTAAAATGGTCCACCACGTCAATCAGTAGCCCCCACCTCGGTTGTTTTGGACTCCTCCCTTTTCGTGCAGATCGTGGCCGTGAAAGGTGTACGTGAAGCTGTGATCGATCGCCTCGTCTTATCGATCGGCTTGGTTACGTTGTGGATAGTTAGATGGGTAAATGACTCACTTACCTCACATTAGTGACTCCAAATATGCATTTTAAAAGTAGAGTGACCTATATGACACACTTAAACAAGTTTAATGACCCTCCATGCATTTTACTCTAAAAAAAAATGCAAGCCCACTAGTTATATATTATGAGATCTACATGTAAATCTTGGAATCAAAGAAAAAAATATTTACTCATTAGTGGTATATATGGTACTCCCTCCGGGTTGATAATACTTGTCGTTTTGGACAAGGGTACGGTTTCCAAAAAATAACTTTGACCATTATTTTCCATTATAATATGTATAAAAATGTTAACAACTAGAGTATTTTTACAGTTCTTCAGCCTGGGTCGGTACCAAATCTGAACCATTGAGGGGCATGTATCGAACGGCTAACAGCAATCAGTACCTCCAGGTACCATTCACTCATTCAGTCTGTAGGTGGTACCGGCCAAAGGAGATAGAGGTGGAAGGGTAAAACTGTCTTTTTGCGTTGGATATGAGGTTGAAACGATCGGAGCCGGTGAACCTCTTTGTTCGGATTAGGCGGCCGGTGACGGCGGCGGCATGTGAGACGGCCAGCGGCAGTGCGTGTGGATCCCTAGATGCGGCAACTAGCGTGAAGTAGAGCACACATGGAAGGGCGTGGAGCTGAATGAGGAAGCTAGCTACCAAGCGAGCTGTTCAGTGGCTGGAGGAAACCCTCAACGGCAACACACAGTGGTGGTACCAAGGCCGGAGTGGTTGCGTTGCCGGTCCGGCGGGTGACTCCGGCTAATATGCTTCTGGTAAGGACCAAGGTCACTCACTGATAAACTGGTAAAAGAGTAAACTATTGATTCATTCATGAGAGTGATTTGTTCGACTCCTCGTTTTTGCTCCTTTTTTTCCTCACCGTTGCGAGTAGACAGGGAGCTTGTGCTCTCCTCCTCCATGGCGACGGAGACTCGTGGCCTTGATTTTTTTTTCCCTATTTTTCTCTCATCCTTTTCAAGCCGCCGGCGGCAGTGCCAGAGGAGGAGGAGGCAACAATGGGGGAGTAGGCGCCGGCGGAGGAGGAAGGGGACGTGACGGTGGCAGTGAAGGAGGAGGACGTGGCGGCTGAGGAGTTGCCGCTGGAGGGCATGGAAGGGGAAAGGATTACGGCACACATGCGTGTGGGCTGCGACTAGATGGCAAGCGAGCGCACCTACATTTTCTCCCGATCGTACGCTTCCGAATTGAACGGTCCGATCTTTTTAGGTACCTACGTATCAGTACTGGGTGGTACCTATTGCTAGACTGTAAAAATTCTCTAACAAATATATGATTTTATTAAAGTACTTTGACTAAGCTATATATGTAGTCACCATATTTGAAAGACAAATATTTTAAAAATGATTCATAATTAAAGATTCTAAAGTTTGACCTCACCCTTGTCTAAAACGATAAGTGTTATCAGTCCGGAGGGAGTATACATCACACAAGAGGAGAATTATAGTGCGCAGTGTGGCGAGAGTTTTTCTTCCATCTCATCAATTAAGGAGGTATAGAAGGTAAACTATTTAAACTCCATCTTCTAACCACTCCTGATCTAATGCATGCCCGTGTCCTCGAGCCTCAGCTATAGCGATGCCACGGCCACCACCATCCTGTCGCCCATCCTTTTCCCCTGCAGATCTCCCTAGCCATCCTTTCAAGCTCGGAAAAAACATCTTCTTCCCCTTCCTCTAACCCCCACCCTAAAAACCCCATAATTCGGGTGTCCTTCACGGGGGCTTTTAACTATTTGCCACTTTTAGATTTGGCAAATAACTATTTGCCACCCCTATCTCAATGACATGTGGGTCCACATGTGTCTATGACATGTGGGTCTAGTGGCAAAAAGTTAATTGCCACATCTAAATGTGGCAAATGGTTAAATATCTCGTCCTTCACGGTGCGGAAGATAGAAGGGGTTGTCAAGGAGCTCGCGGTCGTCGGTCGTCGCCGACAAGCCCTGGCTGCCACCACCCCTGGCTCTCCTATCTTCTTGTCTACCCCATTCTAGAGGTTAAAGGCGACTGAGAGCACATGAAATTTGGCAATTTCCATTAGCAATTTTCAAGCACGCATTCGTCGGTGTTCCGATATTGGCATAGGGCTGGTAGCAACACAGGAGAGGAGACAAGGAGAGGAGAAAGCGCTTCGTGTTGGTGACCTAACACATGACATGAGTCGCTTAGCGAGCTGGACAGTGGTACGCGGGCAGTGCAGCACTACCTGGCTGTACCCCCACCACTCATGAATGCCCCTGCTTTTGTAGTTCTGTGTCTCCCACCCTCCAGTTGCCATTAGGTGTGACCTTGTGTAGGTAGCCTTTCTTCTAGCAGCAAGCAAGAATGTATTCCAAACTATATCACGGTCTAAACATAGGCCAGGTAAAGCTAAGCAGTGGATCACTGTTTCTGCTAGACTGCTACTTATGCGGTACGGCGATTTGTGCTTTCGTCGCAAACCGAGGTTCAGTCTGTACTCTGAATTGCAAACGGGAGATCATCTACAGTATCATCTTTTTTGTGTATGAAAGCTACCTACTGTAGCTGATAAAAGATTTCGGGCCTGTCCCCAGGCTGGAGTGGTGGACCAAGGTCAATATTGAGGATATACTACGACATATACGTGGTGCGGTCTGCAAAGTCTTTAAAATGGTCGCACCACGTCAATCAGTAGCCCCACCTCGGATGTTTTGGACTCCTCCCTTTTCGGGCAGATCCGTGGCCGTGAAAGGTGTACGTGAAGCTGTGATCATCGCCTCGTCTTATCGATCGGCTTGGTTTACAACGCGGCCCTACCAAAATTTTGGTAAGTTTAATACTAAACGTGCTAGTTTGGATTGAAGCCAACAATTGGTAATACCTACGCTCAATTAGCTATATTCTATAATCTTCTTCACTCTCATTACTAAAAATTTTGGCTTTTATTGGTATAAATCAAACATACACTACCTAACTTTGCCCTACCAAAAAATTGGTAGTGCCAAAATTTGCCTAGATTTTGACACTACCAATTAATTGGTGGTGTAGAGAACCAAATAGGCCCTACGTTTTGCGAAGTGAGCTAGCTCAACTGGTTAGGTTCTTGTGGTGGAACCAGCCCACCCGGGTTCACATCCTAGATTTGACACGGGTGCTCGCATTTACGGCTAATTTTCTGTCAGTGGGTAGGCGACGTACCGTCGACAGCTGAGGCGCCTGTGGTGACTCGTCAATCTCAAGATATGCCGGCCCAGTCTTCCGAGGTGCTCATAGGGTAGGGTGTGCGTGTGTGCGTTCATAGGATGAGTGTGGCCCACTTTGTGAGCGCCTGCGTTTGTACTGTGTTTCTATATAAAAAAAAAAAAAAAAAGCCCTACGTTTCGGTGTTTCACTCGAACTCCACGGTGATGGGGCTCACCCACTGGCGTCTGGGCCATTGCATTATTGCGTCCATCGAAGCAGGCCATGTTCTCTTCTAAATAGAGCTCATGTGCGGGTTGCTTTATGGAATCTGTCGTGTATAGCCGCCCCGCCCGGTACCGTTGTGCGTGAACACAGGACACTGGAACAGTCCGGCGGGAGACGTAACAGCTACTCTCGCGTCCTGTACGACGGATAGCGCGCGCGGCATACGCGGGGCACCGGACGCTCGCACGTCACCCGTGAGGTCCCGTGAGGTGCCCGTCCCGCGTGGAAGCGGCCTAATCATCAGTTGATGATTTGATCGATCACAACAGCAGGTGCTTACGAGTATTATCATAGTTTCCCCTGAATTTCATGTAGTACTTCTGTTTTGCATTATCGACGCATGAATTAAGCATTGGCCAAGCTAACGACAGGGGAGGCGAGATTTTTCTTGTCCCCCCTAGGTGTGACTGCCAATTTTAGTTCCACTTCAATCGGGGACTGCTTCTTATGGTGTGTTAGTTCACGTTAAAATTAAAAGTTTGGTTAAATTAGAACGATGTGAAGAAAAAGTTAAAAGTTTGTGTAGAAAAGTTTTTGATGTGATAAAAAAATTTAAAAGTTTTTTAAAAAAGTTTGGAACTAAACTTGGCCTTACTAACGTTCAGCAACAGCAACAGCACCGGGGCGTGCGTCAATTCGGTCACCTACTTTTCTGTTTCTGTGTTGGAGCTTTGCCTAAAATTCTCCTACGGAGTACTAAACAAGGACAGTAGGACACAGTAGTAGTAGTACGGGATAATACTGTAACCACTATACATCCACCGTATCCACGGAAATATTGGACAGCACGTAGCACACGCAAACCCCGCCGTATAATCAAAGAAAACCATCTTATTATTTCTCGCAAAGCTGGTGCTTGTGCGCAGCCCGCATGCACGGCGGCAGGCTTTGTGAGCTGCGGCCTGCGGGCGAGGCGCTTTAAAATAAACCCCCGGGAGATCTGAGGGGATGTGCCCGTACGGAAACGCTCAGACAACTCAAGCGAGGAAGGCTTGTGTTTAGATCAACCTTTTCCATCACTTCAGTCCTTTTTCCAAACTTCAGTCCTTTTTTCATCATATCAACCTGTCATACACACATAATTTTTTAGTCACATCATCTCTAATTTTAACCCAAATCTTTGCGCTGCACTGTACACAGCCGAAATCGTTCTTTTCTCGCCTGTCTTTTACGACGCTGGCAGTGGCGGTCGCGTGGCGTGGCGGTGCGGCACCACGGCACCCACCTCCTCGGCTCCTCGTCCACTCGGGGTCTCCCTCCTCGCGTGGCGTTAGCTGCTGCCATATGCCATGGTAGTAGTACCGGGCAACCAGCTGTCGGCCACCCCACGTGCGGGGCCTTTTGGCTAACATCGGCCTTCGTTGCCGCTCGGCCCAGGCCATAACGACGCCCAGCTACCACCGAGGTCTTATTTAGCTTGCGAAAAAAAAATTTTGGTGTTACATAGGATGTTTAATGATGTTAGAAGGAGTTTTTAACACGAATGAAAAAACTAATTTTATAACTCGTCTAGAAACCACGAGACAAATTTTTTGAGCCTAAGTAAGCCGTCATTAGCATATGTGGGTTACTGTAACACTTATAGTTAATTATGGACTAATTAGGTTTAAAAGATTCGTCTCGTGATTTTCATGTAAAACTATGCAATTAGTTTTTGTTTTTATCTATATTATGCTTTATGTATGTGTTAAAAATTCGATGTGATGTTTTTGGGAAAAAAATTTTTTGAGAACTATACCAGGCCTTATTAAGGGCAGTAGTAGTACTACCCTGCTTTACTCAGCCCGTCTATGCTGCTAGTAATGGTTAGTGCAATAGTGCCGGTGTAACTGCGAAACGATTTCATTCTGTACATGTGGATTCATTGCTCAGGGTACCATAAGTTGCAGTACATCCTCCTGTAATCGTAGCAGTACGCAGAGAGATGGCAAGAGAAACCAAACAGTGGGATGGAGCAGTAGCTTCTCTCTCTTCTCTCTCTCTCTCGGTGAACATCACTGAACAGTATGCAGTATATAATACGTGGGCCGTGGGGGATAGACGACTATAGAGGCGAAAAGCTGCAGGCTGAACTCACCCGACGACTCACCGTCAAGTGTCCGAATGAGGAGGAGGCAGCATTACAGTTGCTACCCTGTTACCCCCTCTTCTTTAATTTGGAACACTAACTACTAGCTAATGGAATCTTTGATCATCGGGTGCTTTTGGATTGCTAACCTTTTTCAAAGAGTGAAAATAGTGTATCAAAGACAAACGGAGGCTCGTTATTGTGCGGTCCTGGGTTTGGCCTGCTCCATTGTTTTGTACGTGGATTGATCCACGCGCAGGGTAGATTTACAATTCCCACGTCGCTCCCGAAGTTTCTTTGATCTTAGGACTGGATATATTTACAGTGCCCGAGTTTACTTTTTTATATTGTTATGATATATATTGATTAACTAATTAATCAAATACCTGTTTAATTCGCATTAGAAGATTATCATGAAAGACGATATATACATGCCATAATTTTGTTAGTAAGTTTTAAGTTTATTATATATTATCGTAGCTTACTAGCCTATCTTCAGTTCTTACCAATTTTATCACTGTTGTTAATTTGGTGCAATCGGACGATTGATCGATATGAAGGGAACTGTCAGAAACAAACATTTGTTGATAGATGTAACCGGGGGGGATTTTCGATGTTGTGATAGTTGGATCCATCATCCAATGATCCAGTTTTTTAAATAAATAACCACACTCCAGTAGCAATTTATCCAGAGATGCTACCCTAAGCCTTAGTTTTAGATTTTGAAACCCAACACACGCCGATGTTGCTATATCACAACTGCTCCTTCCGTTCATGATATAAAACTGCTTCAAGTTTGACTAAATTTATAGACAAATAAGTAGTAATATTTATATTATTAAATTAGTTTTATTAAATTAATAATTAAATATATTTTTATATAAATTTATTATGTGTCAAGTATTACTTTTTTCTATAAACTTGGCCAAACTTAAAGCAGTTTGATTTTGACCAAACTTAAAATATCTTATAATTAACCTGAAACGAAGGGAATACATATTTCTTTTCACTGTTAAAAACACATTGTGGTGCATATCGTAAGGTTAATACGACGACAACGAGCCATTACAAAATAAAATTTTGCGGAAAGAAAATTTACATTGGAAGCTCATTCATTTCGCTCCCCCGATCAATGATCATCATTATGTTAAGCTTTTTACTTCTTCGGTCTGATATTAAATTTATTTATAGTTCCTTCCATTTTTTTAAAATAAATTTTTAAAGTAATCATTGTATCATACTTTGTGAAAATAGGAAACAGTTGTATTAGAAGAAGATAAAATGAGAAATAGTTCTATTGAAATTTGATAAAGTACTTTTAGTTTTGTATTCATATGTGTAAAATAGATAAAAAGTAAATTTATTTTGAAACAGAGATAGCACTCAACAAGTTGAGGAGGCGTAAACCATTATCCGTTACCGTTACCACCTCCCAGACCGACGGAAGCAAAAACGGGCGGATTATTGATGCGTGCAAGGGCAATATGGGCATAACACACAAGGAATGAAGGAGACAGTGATCTACTAGTAGTCCAGTACCCATGGCCGTGCGTGCGGTGCGGGCTTTGCTTGCTAATTAACCCCGTCGTCTTACTAAAAGCGCCGTCCCCCAGAGTGTGCTCCAGTGACCCGACCACGCGAAGCATCCAGCTCGCTGCTCGCCACTGCCACCTCCATGCCCCACCACCACCTCGCCATATTGCCATGGTAGTAGTACCGGGCAACCAGCTGTCGGCCACCCCCACGTGCGGGGCCTTTTGGCTACATCGGCCTTCGTTGCCGCTCGGCCCAGGCCATAACGACGCCCAGCTACCACCGAGGCCTTAAGCCTTATTTAGCTTGCGAAAAGAAAATTTTTTATTGCTATATCGGATGTTTGATGATGTTGAAAGGGGTTTCTAACACGAATGAAAAAACTAATTTTATAACTCACTTGGAAACCGCGAGACGAATCTTTTGAGCATAAGTAAGCCGTCATTAGCAATGTAGATTACTGTAACACTTATGGCTAATTATGGATTAATTAGGCTCAAAAGATTCATCTCGTGATTTCCATGTAAACTGTGCCATTAGTTTTTGTTTTTATCTATATTTAATGCTTCATGCATGTGTTAAAGATTCAATGTGATCTTTTCGGGAAAAATTTTTTGAGAACTATACCAGGCCTTATTAAGGGCAGTAGTACTACCCTGCTTTACTCAGCCCGTGTATGCTGCTAGTTAATGGTTAGTGCAATAGTGCCGGTGTAACTGCGAAACGATTTCATTCTGTACATGGTGGATTCATTGCTCAGGGTACCATAAGCCAATGGCATGGCCGGCCCTGATCCTATAACCACGGGGAAGGTGTACTACATCCCACTCAACTCAGGTGAACAAATGTTTAGCGATCATTCACTCCGGCAATTTGATCAATCAAACCTCCCTATTTACACACGGTATACTGCATTTTTCTTTTTGGCTGAACCGAGAATTTACCATTTATTTCATGAACAAGGTGAAATTAATTGGTCTAATAATTTATAGATGCAGCGTTATTTAATGAGGGAGGAACAGAGATGCTTGCCCATTACATAGTAATCAGCTAGATTGAACTGGGATTTAACAGTTCATTTCTTGCTTGAGATCACCTCAGATAGGAAGGAGCATGAACACAATCTGAAACACGTAAAGTGCTCATTACCATTTAGTTCAGCCTAAACAAATCTCTGAAAATTGTTACCACCATGGAGTTGTGAGGTCCATATGATTGCCTGTAGAGAGTATACTGAATGGAGTAAAATAATCCCTTCAGTCCTAGATTGGTTGGTGGCATCTGATGATGTGCTGCTACAGACAAATTTGGCACAAACAAGGAGGCACATTGTGATATCGAATGATTGTACTCGAAACACATGCCATGCTTCTAAGTTTTACTAAGAAGTTAACCAAATTATGGTGTCACCAAACATAAGGTACTATCTGTTTGATGTATTTAATAGAATGAGACCCTAAGTTACAGGCAAGGACCGCAATACGTTCAACATGTGGCAATATTGGCCTTTTTGGTTAGCTAGGTGCTTCATCTTATTTTCTTATTTTGCATTTTTGCGGGTTAACCTTGTTCGATGTTATCATTCATATCTGTATAGCACTCCCTTTTTGGTACAAATACAATGATATTATTCCACTTTGTTCTTTTATGATTTTTTATTTAGTTATTTTGGATACCTCTCTTCTAGCTTGTAAGGTTTCTTTTGGGCAGTTCTTGCTTTTACCTTTTTTTTTTGGCTTCATTCCTGTAAAACTACATCTTGTGCAGTTCCTGGACAACCATATCCCGTGATGTCTCCTTCCTCTCCTACTCCTGCGCCAGCACCCGCACAAAATACATTCTCAGGTATGGAGGTACCTGTTAGAGTTGATGCACTTTGTTTGCTAGGTTATTTTTTGGCAGCTATATGATATTCTGAGAACACTTAATGCTAATAGTTGTATAACATGCTACCACATTGTTGGCACTTCATTCTGAGGATACTGTCCTATTGTTTTCTTCAAGTATTAATGTTGAAATATTTTGGCTTTGTTAGGTTGGGTAGCCTACAATTGAGATGTTCCTTTTTATGATAAACTAACAGTGTATTTTTCTGAATTACATCTGCAGATGTATCAGAACATCATTCCACAAAATTCCCTTATGGATGGGTTATTGGCAGCATGGGAGTTGCACTTGCTTTGATTGCTATTGCTCTCCTTGCACTTGTTCTGTGCAAGCTTTCCCAATACAATCCCCAAGCTCCAAATAACCAGGGAAAGAGCCCAGACCAGTCTGTATCACACAAGTTTCAACTTCTTAAGAGTGGTAGTTTTTGTTATGGTTCTGGAAGATACTTATGCTGCCAATTTGGAAATGTGAAACAATCAAGAACGGATGGCGGTGATCATCATATGAATATCCCAAAAGGTTAGTTCATCTCCTTTTAACCATCATTGTGCTAACTGTGCTACATAGCATGTTTTTTTTTTTTTTGGTATATATATGATGGGAATAATTCCTGGCCACTGCATCTGCGCAGCACGGCAATGAAGTGATGAATGGGTTTTGCTGAGTTCATTTCACGTGGATATTAAATATAGGAGTGGCCTGATGAATCTAGTGCCTTATATAGGCATATTAAAGATCGAAATGTTGTCATATGCATATCCCTTAGGGGTTTTGTTTTTTCAAAATGTTATATTGTCATTGCTTATGACACTCATGTCAGCATTTATTAGTTGCTTTTCCTGCAATGATTTAAGCAGGAATATGATCTGTTCAAATTTTTGTATGAGTTCAAGTAGCACCAAACACGTCTGATGATCTGAACTTCTATACTGAAGTACATTGTCCAAATAATATCGAAGAAAACAAAACATCAAGATACAAATTCACAATTGAACATCTTCATGATTTCTTAGTGTGACAAGTCATTGCTAGCAGCCTAGAATGCTCTGCTTTGATTTGTTCGAATTTTCTTTTGTTCCTCTCACATACAAGCTGTTCTCAATTTTCCTCTCATGCAGGTGTTGTAGTGGACGTGTTTGATAGGGAGAAGCCCATTGTGTTTACCTATCAAGAAATACTTGCATCAACCGATTCATTTTCTGATGCAAATCTTCTGGGTCATGGTACATACGGCTCTGTTTATTATGGTGTTCTTCGAGACCAGGTATGTGATCTGAGCTGACCATATCCATGCAAAACTGTTGTGATTTTCCCTTGCCAATAACAAATATGTTTTTTCATAGGAGGTCGCTATAAAGAGAATGACAGCAACTAAAACTAAAGAGTTTATAGTGGAGATGAAAGTTCTTTGTAAGGTCCATCATGCCAGTCTGGTATGCCATTTTACAGTTGTGTAAATCCTTCTAATAGATTATGTCTTATATCCTGTTTATTGAATTTCATTTGTGTGACCCATGATTTGTCAAAGGTAGAGTTGATTGGCTATGCAGCAAGCAAGGATGAACTATACCTGATCTACGAGTACTCTCAAAAAGGTTCACTCAAGAATCACCTTCATGATCCTCAAAGCAAAGGTATACCACCATTTAGCACTTGATTTACGAGTGATTTACTAATTGCTTTCTGTTTAACTTGGGTAACCTCGCCATGTAATGTTTCCACTTCCAACAGTTTTGATATTGTATTTGTTGAGTAGGTACCAATCAAAAGCAACCCTTATGTAAAAGTTCTAAAATATTGCTGCTTGAGAACATTTGTTGATTGCTGCTAACTCAAGTGTTTTTAACTTTTCTTTTCTGAACACACTTATACATTTTCCTCGTTATTGATTGATTTTGCGTTGTTTCTTTTCCAGGTTACACATCATTGTCTTGGATCTACAGGGTCCAAATCGCTCTTGATGCAGCTAGAGGACTTGAATACATTCATGAGCATACAAAGGATCATTATGTTCACAGGGACATCAAAACGAGTAACATCTTGCTCGATGAATCCTTCAGAGCAAAGGTTAATTGATTTGAAATTTGTTTACTGATTTGTTTTTTCCTGACACCATTTAGAACAGCTTGTTTACCTGCATTTTCTGTCTCTGTAGATTTCAGATTTTGGTCTTGCAAAACTGGTAGTGAAGTCAACTGATGCAGAGGCTTCTGTCACAAAAGTTGTGGGTACATTTGGTTACTTGGCCCCTGAGTGAGTACATTTTCTGGTAGCTCAGTATGGATTTAGAAAAGAAAAATATCTAGCTCAATCCTGACATTTCATTTATTCCTGTAGATACTTGCGCGATGGCCTGGCAACTACGAAAAGTGATGTTTATGCTTTTGGAGTAGTACTTTTTGAGTTAATATCTGGAAAGGAGGCAATTACAAGGACTGATGGATTGAATGAAGGATCAAACTCAGAAAGGCGTTCCTTGGCATCAGTTGTAAGTTTTCTAGGTTCAGCATAAGCAATTGAACATATATGCCCATTATAACTTGCGGGCTTAGAATTATTGTGCCATCCCAAGTTACAGTGTTTTTCACTGGCTTTATTGAAGTTTTAGTATATTTTACATTTTTACTTGTTATTTTGACTCCAAAAGTTTTGAAGTAATTTAGTTTTAACAATGCAGATGTTGAGTGCACTAAAGAATTGTCGTAACTCAATGTATATGGGGAGCCTGAAAGACTGCATTGACCCTAATCTAATGGACCTGTATCCACATGACTGTGTATACAAGGTATGCACAATAAAATCTGTTGGTGCTTGATGATCAACATCTCCTGCACATTTCACATACCTTCGCTTCAAAGCTAAATCTCTCTCTAAATTCTTCTTATAAAGATGGCCATGCTAGCGAAACAGTGCGTGGAGGAAGATCCTGTTCTTCGGCCAGACATGAAGCAGGCAGTAATCACGCTATCGCAAATACTGCTGTCGTCGATCGAGTGGGAAGCGACGCTAGCTGGGAACAGCCAAGTGTTCAGTGGTCTTGTGGCTGGGAGGTGATCCTGTAAGATTGGCCTGGTTGCTACGGTGCTATCCCATGCGCTCTTCGGTGATCTCCTTCCCTGCTCCACTAGAGGCGTTTTCCCCTGTAACCTTCTCCTGCATTTTGCTGGTTTCTTGCCCAGTTGAGCAGTTTTCTGCATCTTCTTTTCAAAGTATCTACCACAGTGCAATATATTTCTTGGTGGGTGATATGTAACCATGTATGTATACCAAATGTGCCTTGCAAGTTCTAATGCAATGATCTTGCACCATTTCATCGTCTCTTTGCTTCGATCTCCTGTGATGCATCAGTGTAGTTCTCTTTGAAGTTTGAAGCTAAGATCGAAAGGCTTGTTGAGTTCACTGCACACACACACAAAAAAACATTTGTTGCTAATGCCAAAATTTTGACACCTTGCCAATTTTTGGTAGTTCTGCGAGTAGAAATTTTTATAATTACCAAATGTTGGTAGCTAGAGAATTGGGAACCGGGGCCCTGTTCCTCCAAGGGCCTGTTGCACCGTGGGCTTGCAGGATCGTCTTCACACATACATAATTCATTACCTACCAGAAAACCACTAAGGTGGTAGGTGATGCGTGGCGTAAGGCGGGAACCAGGGCTTGGTTCATCTTGGGCCCCGGGGTCCCGGCGCCTAACACCACACAAGGTTTATATCTTCAAGGTATCAAGAAGAGTGCGGAAACCTACAAGGTCCACATCTTAACATTGACACTCCCTCTGAGGCCATATCCATCATGAAATCCTTCATCATCGACGTTTCGAGAAGATGGCTGCTATACAACGGAATCCCGTTTTCGAACGGAATGATACTGGTTAGGTATCAGGTCATGATACCTCTGAGGTATTATGTGGTCATGATATCTCTGAGGTATCATGTCCTGAAACCTAACCGGTGTCAAGTGATATCTATCAAGTATTATACGATTCCTATCACGTATCAAGTGATACTCGTGAGGTACTTGCCCAGATTTTGGCATTAACAAGTTTCAGAAGTTGCCAAGAGTCTGAGTATTTGTCTATTTGACGTCGTTTGCCTGTTAGCTTTCTTTCCAAAATTTTTGGGAGCATATGGACTTGGGTTGGGTACGCCTAATGGGTGGCAGCGATCACCCGTCCGTCCCCCTACTCCCTCCTCTCTCTCTCTCTCCCCTCTTCCTCCTCCCCTTCTCATCTTACACAATTAAACCAAAATTTTTTTTTTTAAAAAATAAAAAGTTAGAAAAATTTATGTATAGAAATACTAATATAAAGAATTTGAATTCAAATTCAAATTTGAATCGGGTATGTAAACTTTGACTTAAAACTTTGTTTTTATAAACTTTAGATGTATAGAAATACTATATATAGAAAATATTTGAATTCAAATTCAATTTGAATCGGATATAATTCAAATTCAAATTTGAATCGGGTATGTAAACTTTTGCCTTAATAAACTTTGGATCTATAAACTTTAGGTGTTAAAACTTTAGATGTATAGAAACTACTATATATAAAAATATTTGAATTCAAATTCAAATTTGAAACGGGTATATAAACTTTTGACTTATAAACTTTAGGTCTATAAACTTTAGATGTATAGAAATACTATATATAGAAAATATTTGAATTCAAATTCAAATTTGAATCGGATATATAAACTTTTGACTTATAAACTTTTGGTATCTAAACTTTAGATGTGTAAACTTAAGGTATATAAACTTTAGGTGCATAAATTTATTAAAATAGAAAAGTAATGCGGTGCCAAAAAAGAAAACCAGATGGAGGGGGGGGGGGGGGGGCACCCGATCGCTACCCTCCGTCCATCGCTGGGCGATCGATCGCCCATTAGAGGTTTCGACTTGGGTTACGTTTTGCTACCAACTCTTTTGGCAACAAACCAAATGAAACATCGTCTCACATTTTAAGGCCTTTGAACCCAAGGTAGGTGTGTTTGATTTTGGCTAGAAACCAAAAAAGCCGTAAATCTGCTTTAGCCCAAGGTAGGCCATGCAACGAAAACATTTTAAGGCCTTTGAGCCCAGCAACATTTTGATGCATTCATGTTCTCCTCGTTTTATTCGAGTTGGGATATTTGGAATTTTGGATAGGCCTTGGACCGTTGGAAGATATCAACCGGACCCGAAAGTCCAAAGCTTAGGCTGCCTCGTTGATTTCTGAGTGCACTGATTGCCCAAATCACGTCGATTGAAGTCGACGCCGTTGTCGTCGCGCCGTCGCGGTGCCATTCCGGCCGGTGAGTATTTTCCAAAGGAGCAGGTGATGCGGTGTAATTGGTGATGATGTTGCGCTTTCTCGTTTCAACTCCGAAAAGCAAAGGGTACGAATTTCCGGCCAAAAAAATCCTCATGAATTGCTACGCTCTGAAGTCTGAACTGGGCCGTGGCGCATTATTGATGTGGGGCATCTGCTAATTCGTGGTGGTTCCGTGCCGTTGTCCGGTTCCACCTATACGACCAATCTTTGACAAGGACCTGAATGAATCTTGTTGTCGATTCCCAGTATCCGAATTGGTTCACCCTTTCGACAACGATGTGCTCCATGATGCCTCTGGGTGAAGAGAAAACTCAGCAAAGCGCATCTTATGTTTGGTTCATGCGACCAACCAAACACAATTTCAAATCCTCTGAACAAAACACACATTTTCAATTTAATTACTGTTTCAAAATTTTGTATCTCCAAAGTACGAGTAGTACTCTATATCAGAGAAGCCACGTCCACTAGCCTCTTCCTAACAAGAGCGCAAGACCAACCACCAAACGTTCTAGAAACTGACCCGCACTACAGCACTACAGATTATGCTTTAAGATACTATATTAAAAAGATGGTTTGCATTCCAACGTGTCATAATCCGTAACTTCGTTTATTAGAGCAAGTTTAATAGTATAGCCAACTACTAGCTTCAATTTATCTATAACCAATCTAATAGCTTATTCATACAATAGTCACATACTACACTATTAATACCTAGTCTCACATGCCATACACATGCTACGTCTTGGAGTCTATGCTACAGCTGACTACAAATCTGTAGTCCGCTGTCATTCTCTCTTCTCATTTATTTTCTTAAAATATATTTACAGCTGGCTTATAGCTTCCTATTATACCTACTCTATAGAGAGACAATCCGTAACTTCGTTTATTAGAGAGACAAGTACTACTTTTCACTCGCGGAGTTGGAACGTTGCTCACGAGCTAATATTTTTTAGAGGAAAAACTCGTGGGCATCAACAAAAGTGAGCTGATGGCTGACGCTCATTAATCAGCCTTGATATTTTTCCACACTTATTATAAGCGTTTAATTATTGAAGCCGAACGAAGCATTGCGCGGCTACTGGTCGCGTTGCCCTCGCTGCAACTTGCAACGTGTGCGAGCACCGCGCGCTGCGGTGCGATGCGAGCGACCCAATTAAATCGAGATTCGAGACGATACAACCGCTTGGCGCTGACAAAGTGACGTTGCTTGCAACCGCAAGCTACGACGCCTCTCCAAACTCCACCCAAGCCACTGCGCCCATGTCTCGCCACGGCAAGCCGCAGGAGCGGCAGCCGCTGATCCTCCCCGATGCCGCGCCCATGGGAGGCGGCGACGGCGGGCGCGGTGATGCGGCCACGAGGAGGCGCAGGTTCGTCGCCTTCCTTGCCATCTCCGTGGCCCTGGTCGCCTCCTACCACCACCTCGCGCCGGCCCCCGCGTCGCGCTACCACGCGCTCTTCCTCTCACTCGGCAACAACGACACCGCCGCCGCGCACCTCCGCGCGCTCACCCTCCGGCCCCACGTCGCCGGGACGGAGGCCAACGCCGTCGCCGCCGAGTACGTCCGCGCCGCGCTCTCCTCCTTCTCATTCCCCACCCGCGTCACGCCCTACTCCGTGCTGCTCTCCTACCCCATCCACCGCTCCCTCTCCCTCTCCGTGCCTGGCCGCGCGGCCGCCTTCAATTTCGCTCTGGTCCAGGAGACCTACCCCGGGGACCCCTACTCCGAGGCGGCGGCGGAGGTCATCCCCACGTACTTCGCCTACTCCGCCTCCGGCTCCGTCGCCGCCGAGGTCGTGTACGCCAACTACGGCAACACCAAGGACTACGAGTACCTCGCCTCCCGCGGCGTGGACGTCGCCGGGAAGGTCGCGCTCGTGCGCTACGGTAACCTGCACTGCGAGGACATGGTGCGGAACGCCCGCGCCGCGGGCGCCGCCGCCGCGATCGTCTACACCGACGCCAAGGACTTTGGCGGCGCAGGAGCGAAGGGGAAGCGGAAGTGGTTCCCCGACGCGCGCTGGCTGCCGCCGACCGGCGTGCAGGTGGGGGCCCTGTACTACGGGAACGGCGACCCGACCACGCCGCTGTGGCCGTCCTGCGCGGTCGGGGAGGACTGCGAGCGGCTGAGCCAGGGGGAGCTCGACGGGAGCGCCGCGATGCCCAGCATCCCAGCGCTGCCGGTGTCGGCGAGGGACGGGGAGACGATCCTCAAGGCGATGGGCGGCGACGCGGCGCCGACGGAGTGGCAGGGCGGCGAGGGCGCGCCCATGTACCGCCTCGGACCCGGTCCTGCTGTGCTGAATCTCACGTACATTGTGAGTGGATCTTAGTGTTCTAGTTGAGTCATTATCGAAGAAAACTCATCGACTCATCGTTGTTTCTGTGGTGAACTGCAGGGAAATGACACCTTAGCAACCATCGAAAATGTCTTTGCCGTGATCGAGGGAAAAGAAGAGCCTGATAGGTAATCTCTCGCTCGAACAAGTGAATGGCATTCCTGATTGTCTTTTTCTGCATACGTATAGAATTCAGTTGCACGTGGACACGTGGTATCACTGTTTATCAGGCTTTGACTTAGTGCCCTGCCCTGCATATTGTTCTGAGTATAGATCAAAGTCCTCATTTTTCATCCCACAGGAGACGATTAGATTTCTAGAAATTTTGTAAAGTCAAGGCAAAGCTAATAAGGATAAATTTGCCCGTTTGTGATCAGATATGTGATCATAGGCAACCATCGTGATGCCTGGACATTTGGAGCAGTTGATCCCAACAGTGGAACAGCAGCTATGCTCGAGGTAATCAATTCAGTTTAGTGGAGCAAATTATACAGATATGCCATCTTTCATCAGACATTTGGAGACATGAATATTTCATCCTTTCCCTTTCTAGTTAGCCTTTGTCTCATTTTTCAAACAACAAATTTAAGGGCGTATTCTTTTTGTTGATGATAAAAGGCATCTGTAATTTCTGAATGCCAAGAGTTGATGGTATAATGTTAACATCACACCTATGTATATAGATCGCAGAAAGGCTGTCCAAGCTTGAGAAGAAGGGATGGAGGCCTAGACGAACAATCATTGTGTGTAGCTGGGATGCAGAAGAGTTTGCTCTGGTATGTCCTTGATCACTTGTTCTGAATTGCTTGTTTATCAGAAGGTTGCGTATTGATGTGGCACACTCAATATCTCAGATAGGGTCTACTGAATGGGTCGAGGACAACATGGATATGCTGGCTTCAAGAGCTATTGCTTATTTGAATGTGGATATAACAGTGTTTGGCCCTGGAGGTTTTAGGCCCCGGGCAACCCCTCAACTTGATCAGTTGATCAAAGAAGCAAGTAAAATGGTATTTAAGCTTTACGCCGTCTTTCCTTTTTTACAAATTGGATAGCCAGATTTTGTTTTTGATTAAGAAGTATAACTTAGACCGTCATTCTGAAAAGAGAGGGAGGGAGAGAAATTTTCTTTGAACAGGGCCAGTATCAAAGTATATAGCAGTCTTACAAAGGCACAAAAATCATTTCATTTTCCACCCTCTCTTTTGAAGGTGCAAGATCCTGATGATCCATCGCAGACATTGTATGACACTATGATTCGCCACCATCCTCCGGTGCGTACATTGTACAGTGGTGAAATGGCTTTATATCCTGTTCTGTCCGGATAAATTATCACAAGAGCAATCTTAGATTTGGAATAAAATTTATCTTTGTGCTGAAAGTGATAATGTTTTCTTTTCAGATTGATAGAGTGGCTGGAGCAGGAACAGATTTTGCAGCTTTTCTACAATATATTGGAGTACCTTCACTTGACATGTCTTACGGAACAAGTAATGATTATATATTGGAGATGTTGATCTTGATAACTCCTATTTTTTTTTTATTACATCGCCATTGTTTGCAGTCTCTGCTGCTGTCACTCCTTTAGCATCTACTAATATTATTGCTCTTGCAGTGGAAGATTACCCTGTTTACCACTCACTGTACGATGATTATGTTTGGATGGAGAGATTCGGAGATCCATTGTTTCACAGACATGTTGCATGTACTGAACTAGTTGTTGTTCAAAGGTTTTTCATCTCATTGCAAACACTGACAGATTCATTTGTTTTGCTTGCATAATCATGCAGTGGCAAGTGTCTGGGGTCTTATTGCTTTGAGGCTTGCAGATGATGAGATCTTACCCCTCAATTATGTCTCTTACGCATCAGAACTGGAGGTAATTTTCCTTCTTTTCTTCAATTGAGATGACCAATTTAGGACACAAGACAAAGCCTCAATTCCATTTTATAAATAAAAACAGAACATAATTGTGATACACTTTTCGCTGATGGGTAAACGTTAGGTTATGAAATTACCAGAGCTGGTGGAACAATCTGAAACAAATGCTTAACATATGAATTACCTACCACTTTTTTTTATCGCAGAAATGCACAAAACTTGTGGAAGGTGGGTGTACAGGATGTCCTGTCAGTTTCGCTCCTTTACACAAGTCAATTGACCAGCTTAGAAAAGCAGCCAACAAAATTCACAAAGAAAAGATGGTAAGGCCTTCCGTTTTCAGTGAAACAGAAGTGTATGGTGCGCAAAATTGCTCCAACATTCCAATGAAAACATCTCATTTCTGCCTTGCAGATGCTACAAACAGAAAACTGGAGCCTAAAAACGAGAGAGTACACAGTAAAAGTCAGAGATATCAACGACCGGTTAATGATGGCGGAGCGAGGCTTCATCAACCGAGAAGGGCTCGACGGTAGGCCGTGGTACAAACATATGGTGAGTATCATCAGTTCTGCAGTTTGGCATGCCGTTCTGATCCAAATTTGATGCTGACAAAGTGATAACCTATGTCCAATCATTTTTTTTTTCTTTTGACAGATATACGCATCGTCTGACCAAGACGACTGGGGCACCAAGGCATTCCCTGGTATCGTGTCGGCCATCGACAAGGCAAATAAGCTCAACACAACTGAATCTTGGCAGCTCCTGCAGCATGAAATTTACAGGGCTGCAAGAGCTGTGTCCAAGGCTTCAGCTGTCCTTGATGGTAGACTAACATGAGAGTACATAAATTAAGATCACTACACGATTTCATTTTGTGCAGTTTAAAGTACCAGATACCAGCTCTACACGTAGTTACGATGATATGATATACGGAGTAGTTACACAAGTACCTGTGAAGATACTGAAGAACTATCCTCAGTTAGTATCATAATTATTGATGTTAATGAATTACCCTGCGATTCTCTAGGGTACTACGAATAATTTGTTTGAGAGTTTTTTTTTTTTTCAGATGGGTTAACCCAAATTCTGTTGAATAAAACCAGAAGCATAATTGTTTAAGAGTTGAGTGACTGTCTCCATTTCGCTGTCGTAGTGTACCACAACAAATTGACCAGTACGATAGTATCTCTTTTTTTTAATTATCTCGATAAGGCTTGGAATCTTGCAGCTTATTGGAATGGTGCCAGACGAGTATATCCTGCGTCACCTCCATGGCCACACAAGGACACGGATCAAGCAGTTTTTATTGATTGATTCCTCGTGAATCTGCTTGGCCGATCGATCTGCTGTAGGTAGCGTCGGTCGCAGCAGTTGGTTCGTTGGTCACACCTATCGATCTGGATCGGAATAGTAAATTCAAGCACTGAAAACTTTAGTGTGTGTTTTATGACGCTGAAAACTTGTGTTCTCTGTTTGACCCTGTTTACTTTAAGTGGGTGGAAAGTTTTAGCGTGTTATATATGATATACGGGTATACATTTTAAGTATTAAATGTAGTTTAATAAAAAAACAAATTACAGATTCCGCCTGTAAAGTACGAGACGAATTTACTAAGCCTAATTAATCCGTCATTAGCAAATGTTTACTGTAGCACCACATTGTCAAATCATGGCGTAATTAGGCTTAAAAGATTCGTCTCGTAATTTACACGCAATCTATATAATTAGTTTTTTTTTCTATATTTAATATTCCATGCATGTGTCCAAACATTCGATGTGACAGTGTGAAAAGTTTTTGCATGGGCACTAAACAAGATCTTTATTCCAATCCCCCACCCCCAATTTCCTTGTGACGTCACATCCGAGAGTTTCAGTTGTTCATCCAACAAGTAATACTACCTCCGTCCCAATTCAAGTGTACATATGAGTTTTCGTGTCTAACGTTTGACCGTCCGTTTTGTTTGAAAAAATTATAAAAATCATTAAAAAATAGTCACACGTAAAGTACTATTTATGTTTTATCATTTAATAACAATTAAAATACTAATCATATATTTTTTTAAAATAAAACAGATGATCGATGGTTGAACATGAACCGTGTAAAACTACACTTTTTCTAAAATGGAGGCAGTAACAAGCAGCAAGTTTAATCTAACACTCAAATAAAAGATGAGGACATAGTGTCGACATAGAAAAAAAAAAGATGGCAAATTTTAAACCTGGAAGCCAAACAGTTCGAGGCATCCACAAATAGTGCGTGCCCAAGATAATTAAGCCTCCATACTTTGTTCAACTTTTGGATTTGTAATAGGATGAATTGACAGGAAGAAAGGGACTCTAGTTGGAGTACCCCTGCGTGGCCCTAAGGGCATGCCCAATGTATCTTGCTCAAGTGGGCATTAGCGTGGGCCCATGTAACAGGAGGCAGCAGTGACATAGGGAGTTCACAATGTATATTTTGTCTGCTAGGGGTAGTAAGGTGAGGCCACTGGAAAAACTATACATTTTCTATATAAGACAATTGCTTACCCATGAAGCTGCTGCACATCTATTATTTCTTTATTTTCTTGCTACCGGTAGTAGTACTAAAACCGGGTAGCAGTTGTTACCCCTTGACACATTGTTTATTACCCGGTAATAGAGGTGCATTTATGTCTTATTACATGCTTTTCAACCACATTGTGGTTGCCCTGGAACATTAACAGATTGGTCCGCTAATTGTAGCGTAGCATTGGGACACCACCCAATCACTCGCTCATCAACATCCTAACGCTGTTGGCATTTCCTGCCGCCAATCAATTACTATTAAACTTGATGGTGATGTAGTTGATCCCTTGTAAGTACTACATCACCATCATCCTAGGCGGCTAGGCTCCTACCAGCTAGCGCCTTGCGGGAGACCATGCACTACACACGGGAGCTTATCTTATTACTACCTCCGTCCCAAAATGTAGCTATTTCTAGCACAGTACTTTGTCCCAAAATGAAGCTATTTTTCTACCTACCTTCTCCTCTCAACCAATCACAACCATTCTTTTTTACCTACTTTCTCTTTTCAACCAATTACACACCTTCTTCAATCATTCTCACCTATTTTCTTAATACCCGTGCCAACCTCAAAAATACTTACATTTTGAAACGGAGGAAGTAGGAAACAAACATGTCTGAGCTGGAGATGGCCACCGGCGACGTCATACGAGCGGCGAAGTCGGGGTACTCAACTGTAGCGCACGTTGTGACGAAGTGGCTGAAACAGGGAATCATCAGCGAGAACCTGATCTATAATAATGGGCCTGTTCGGCGGGCAGTTACAGCAGCTGCTGCAGCCAGCCGTTGCCCTTTTTTTTTTGCTTGGTTCACTGTTCGTATAGGCTGCAGCAGCGCTGCAGTCATTGCAGCCGAACACACCCAATCTCTCCTTCCCCAAAGCGGCAAGCCGGCAAGATCCTCTCCAGCGTCCAGCCTCACACGGTTTTCATCCGGGGCATTGTTGCGGCGTGCGCTGTGGTCGCATCGCCGCCGCACGATCAAACTGCCGCTGTGGCAGTAGCAGCAGCAGTATCCAGCTTGCCACTGGTCCGCTTGTCAGTTGTCTCCGCGGATTAAGAAACAGCCGCGCCCGCGGCGCGGAAGCAACGAGCCAGAGTCCAGAGCAGAGCGGAACGAGATCCTCTTCAGTCGACTGCCCTCTACCCTTGCCACTGACATATAGACCCTGCATTCTACCTTTTGTCACTGACACGTGGGTCCTATATGTCAGTGACAAAGGTAGAGTGCAGTGACTACAGAGGATCTCATTCCGAGCAGAGCACCCCCCGCACTCTGCTCCTCTTCCTTCCGCCGCGCGATCCCCGCGCGCACCAGGCACCACCTCGCGCCGCGCGCCATGTCGCGCCTCGACGCCACCTCCCTCCTCCTCTCTCCCTCGCCGACGCCGCCGCACAAACCTGCCACCCCGCGCCGGCTCATCTGCGTCGTCTCCTCCACCCTCGCCTCCCTCTCGCTGCTCCTCCTCGTCGTCCACTCCGCGCCAGCGCCGAACTATGGCAGCCTGTTCCTCTCCCTCGCCTCCAACAACACCGCGGCGCTCCACCTCCGGGCGCTCACGCTTCACCCCCACGTCGCGGGCACCAGGGCCAACTCGCTCACCGCCGCCTACGTCCGCGACGCCTTCTCGTCCCTCTCCATCCCGGCGCACATCACGCCCTACTCCGTCCTCCTCTCCTACCCTGTCGAGCGCTCCCTCTCCCTCGCCGTCCCCGGCCGCGCCACCACCACGAGCTTCGCCCTGTCGCAGGAGACGTACCCGAACGACCCCTACGCGTCTGCCACGGCGGAGGTCATGCCGACGTTCTACGCCTACGCCGCCTCCGGGTTCGGCCCTGGCCCGGCGATCCTGAACCTGACGTATACCGTAAGCAACATTCGACGAGCCTTTCTGTCTCGATCACTGAAATCCGCATGTTGTTTTTTTAGTAGTCATGGCCTCATGGGTCGCAACTTGCAACCAACGAGCCAATGGTTTCTTGTGGAGTTTGCAGGGGAATGATACGATGGCCACCATCGAGAATGTCTTCGCGGTGATCGAAGGTGCAGAGGAGCCGGACAGGTAACTCTTTTTGACATTGCATCAGATTAAATTACTCTACTCCTCCAGTATACACTTCTTCATGGGGTATTTCTCTAACTAACTGCTGCTTCAGATTTTCAATCACAACCTGTGCTGGTTGTTAACACATGCCTCCCACTTGGGCATTGCCATGCACTGCTTTTGGACCATTCGTTGACAATATTTTTTTCGGAATTGCTAACCATATGTTGATAGAGATCTGTAATATATCTCTAGCCTCACTAAAATTATGAAGATTCATAACTACCGATAAAAAAATTTCATGTGCTCTACCATTGACCTAATACTCTGCACTACCGTGGTACTTTTACATGCCTATATTTGCCACAAAATTTCATCTTATCATTGCCGGGAATGTATAATTACAACAATTTTATTCTACAATATCAATCTAGGCCTGACATATTCACCCAATCACCCACCATTATCAACAGATGATTTTCTAGTCCAATATTTATTGTATAATTTCTATCCCTTGACATTTGGATAGTGGGATCCCTTGACATTTTTTTTCTCTCTCTGTAGTTTCAATATTTCAACAGATTTGTAGATAACAAAAATATTATCTTGGCAAGCTATACATGGCTCACTTTATATTTCGGATGTAGATGTCCACCGTCTCCTGTTGCTATCATATCCATATCCTGCAGAATATAGAGATCAGAAAGTAATACAGCTACACATTTTTCGTTTTAAAAAAATCATGTAGCTGACTGATTAGAGACGTATCAGTCTGCAGAAAGTCTAGGCACAACCACACAAAATGAAATCAGAGATGAACTTAGGATGTGACTTAACTGAAATTTGACCCTTTTGTGATGCAGATATGTTATCCTTGGTAACCATCGTGATGCCTGGACGTTTGGAGCATCAGATCCCAATAGCGGAACGGCAGCTATGATTGAGGTAATTTTTGGGGCACAAAGTTCTTCCTCCGAAGTTCAGTAGGCTGTACTTTCTCGTAACTTTGCTGAGCCAAAACACCGTTTTATAATACTGCGACTGATCACTCAGAACATGGCCATGTCTGCATCTTGGCGTGTTGTTTACTTGTCGTTTAGCTAGCTCAAAGGCTTTCGGTGCTGCAAAAGCAAGGATGGAGACCTAGAAGAACTATAATCTTCTGCAGCTGGGATGCAGAAGAGTATGGGCTGGTAAATATCTCTGACTCTCTCTCTCTCTCTCTCTCTCTCTCTCTGCACTATGTATGTACAGAGTTATGCAGAGTAAGAGCAACTAGAATGGTGATCATTCACAACTTACATTTATGCAGACAGGATCAACTGAATGGGTTGAAGAAAATAGGGAGATGCTTTCCTCAAGAGCTGTTGCTTATCTTAACGTTGACGTTTCAGTAGTTGGCCCGGTATTTCATCCCTCTGCAACTCCGCAACTTGACGAACTATTTCAGGAAACAATGAAATTGGTGAGCACATCATTCCTGAAAACAAGTCACGTTGACATTTTTTGGGGGAAAAGACGAAAAAAAACTGGCAGAGCTTTATTGCCTTTTCTTTTGGTTTTACTGTAGAAATAGTCAATAATGGGTGTTTCAACTTTTTTTTTCAAACACTAGTGAGACATTTTATGTTTATAACGTATCCTTGGTTGTGATTTCTAATAACTATAAATGCACTTTCTCCAATCATGAAGGTTCAAGATCCTGACAATTCATCTCAAACCGTGTATGATTCTTGGGTCAAATCCAACATTTCCCCCTTGGTGAGTTGTAAGATGGTTTATATTAGAAACAGAATAGTTATAGTAGTAATTCCTATTTCCAAGTTACTTGATATATTTAGCTGTAAAATTTTCATTTCGAAAAAAAATAATTTTAACGTCGTTGCTGATCACCTGCCCCCACATAAAAGATTGGACGGCTAGGCCATGGTGGATCAGATTTTTCAGCTTTCGTCCAGCATGTTGGTATTCCTTCAACCAGCATGGGTTTTGGAGAAGGCAAGGGTTTTCATGTTCCAGAATCTATCGAGCCATCTTTTAAATGGATTTTTCACTTCTATCTTTTTAATGGATTTTGCTTGTTTCGCCTTGTCCTTTGCAGGACCAGGCTATCCCATATATCATTCGTTATACGATGACTTCGTGTGGATGGAGAAATTCGGAGATCCAGGGTTCAGTAGGCACGCTGCAGGTATTGCTCTGTATTTTTTGAAGGCTGTTAGTACTTTCTCTGCAACATGATGAGCGGCATTTTCGTATTACAGCTGCTAGCATCTGGGGAATGATGGCTTTGAGGCTTGCTGACGAAGAGATCCTGCCCTTCAATTACATGTCCTACCCTGTTGAACTTGAGGTATCATCACTATGTTTCCAGTAGTATTTTGTAGAGAGGAACTCTGTTGATTTCCCTTTTCTGTGACTGGAATTATTACGTGATTTTAATGTTTTTTTTATCACAGGCATATACGAAGGTAGTAGAGAATGAAGTAAGGGGAACGGCTATCAGTTGCTCTCCACTGCACAATGCAATTAGAGCTCTGAAAACGGCAGCTACCAAAGTAAATGGCGAGAGAAAGGTAAATGTACATGAAGAATTTCTACTATTTCAGACAGCCTTCTAGGTCAGGTTTTCATCATGACTAAGAGGAATGACTGTTCTTAGGAGCTTCAAAGGCAACTGTCGAGCAACCAGCTGAAAAAGGATTCAATGAAAATACGGTCGCTCAATGACCGGCTCATGCAGGCAGAACGGGCATTCACTAACAGGGAAGGCCTGTTCAAGCAAGAATGGTTCAAACATCTGGTGTGTGGATTCAGTTTACATTGTTTCTTGTTTTGAATTACACCATGATATCACGGTTTTCAGATTGCAGTTTGTATTTTGTGCTAATTGGCAGCTGTTGCTTCTCGCAGGTCTATGGACCATCAGAACAGAATGACTGGGAAAGTGCATCTTATCCTGGTGTAGAAAATGCTATAGCTAGTGCAAGGAAGGAAAACACTACAGAATCGTGGAAGTTTGTACAGCACGAGATTCACAGAGTCGCGAGGGCAATAACACAGGCTTCTGTTGTACTTGCCGGCAGCCTGACATAACATCATTGAACTCAATAGGCTGGACATTGTTTCAGCAATCAAACAATCCAACAGGGCAAAGAACGTTTGACCTGCATGGATAGTCATGTTATGCTGGCTATTGATCCTCTTTACAATTTGATTCCTTAAGTACAAGGAAAAGAATGAAGATATACACAATTCATGGCGATCGATTCAAGCACGAAGTTGGAATGTTACTTGTACAGATGCTTGTGTAGATTTTTTTTGTACACATGCTTGTGTACTACTTTTGTAGTTCTATTATGTGTATAGCTTATAGATATACAATACTGCTTTGATTTTGTATTGCGTTCTCTGAGAAAACGCTTGAACGTCAATGGAATTAAGAAGTAAGAAATACATGAAAAACAGAGAAAGTGGTATCAAATATACTAATTAACAGTTCTAATAATATATTATAGAGGGCATTGCCGATTAGGTGGTAAAAAAATTAAGGGCCTATTTGGATTGTTACCAAAAACATGCCCTACCAATATTTTGGTAATTTGAATAGTAGTTGTGTTTGATTTGGATTGAAGCCCATTCATTGGTAATACCTAATCTAGATTTGGCATCATCTAGAACATACTTTACTACAATTTCACATTTTGACTATATGTTGGTAGCAAACCAAATATGATCAAACATAATCTTATCTTACCAAATATTTTGTAGTGCCAAAACTTGCCCTATTTTGGCACTACCAAAAAAAATTGGTAAGGTAACAATCCTAATAGGCCCTAAAGCAGGCGAATTTGATGGTAAATCCTCTAAATTCTCGCATCGGAAAACAAAGAGGATGTACTTTTTTGGTGAACACACTGAAGTTATGAACAATGCAAATTTAATACCATATCGTTTATAGTCATCCATATCAGGTACAACACTAATAGGCTAACAGCAAACAAGAAAAGAGATAGAATTAATGAAAATATCGCAACGGCAAAACTAACACACTTTTTCTCTAGAAACAGGAACAGACTATCTCTTTTTTCACAAAGGAACAACAAGGCTATTCCTACTTAACTAATCACCAAACGCTGCACTGAAGAAACTTACTGAAACGTATACTTCACGACGATGATGAGCCCATGGCTGATGGCTCCGGCGCCGCTGCGCCACCACAAAATCTAGCCATTGATGTGGAGGGGGTACAACGGAAAGCGTCTGACCCAACCCTACACGTCCCACAACCCCACCAGAATCGGAAGGCAGTTGTACGAGTTGGGTCGTAAATACACCTCAACCTGCCCAAAACGGCCCATGTGTACCTTAACGGGCCGTAGGTCTGCCACAGCCCCGTTCCGTCGTAATGCATGGGCCCGCATGTCAGTAGCAGCCCCGTGGCCAACCGAAAATGGGCTACACGTCAGGTTTAAGCCCATCAGCCAATGGGCACTGTCCTGGCCGAACGTTTCCACACCAAAAATAGCTACCCCTCCGTTCGGAAATAGGTTTATTTTTAGGACATCCCATTTATCCCAAATAAGTTTAGTTTTTGAGTAAATCATTGCATCGAAATATGTGAAAGTGAAGAATTAATATGTTGGGAGTTGATAAAGTGATAAATAATTGTATTGGGATTTGATAAAACGAGGGTATTCTCTTTTTTTTTTGGTATTGGTATCTGCGGGATGGTGAAAAATAAGAGAGTATAATTAACCTGTTGACTGAAAAGACAATTTGTGTGGTGTACATAAACTCATCAGAGGCACCTACAGGCTACAGTCTACAGAGACACCAAAGGGCAGATTTGCATCGGGCAGCCGAGTTTATTTCCAGACTTTCAGAAGGAAAAAAGAGGAACAGAAACGTATATAAATTAAAAAGAATCAAAAGAATATCGCGAGGAAAGAATATAGCGCACACGTTTCTCTTCTTGTGATCCGACCCAGCCTAAACTAAAAACAGCCACAGGCCATCACTTTCACAAGAAACAATTGAATATCTAGTTTAACTAATTTAATCACAATCATGAAAGTGATCGCATGCATCACAACTTCACAAGCCAAACCCCCCAAGTACATGCACTTGATTCCGTTTCGTCTCCCTGCTAGTCCTCTTGATCATGGCACAGCTCCTTCCTGAGCCTCTGCGAGAAGAGCTTGCAGGCGTCCATGCAGAGGTCGATGGCGGCGGCGAGCGCGACGAACAGCGCCACGTCGCCCATGCACGTGGCGTGCTGCACGCCGACCTGCACGGTGGGCCGGCTGGCCCTCCCCTCGCCCTCCACCGTGGAGCCCATCACGAAGCCGCCGGCGAACGGCCACGCGGCGGCGGCGCCGGCGGCCGCCACGGGAAGTGGCCGGGTCGATGAACGCTGGCCGCGCTTGGTGCTGATGGACGACTCGCGATGGGGACGGCGCACCGGTGGGGCCCGAGTCGAAACCAGCTCGAGCCGTAGCCGAGCGCGTCGACGGGGACGCCCCCCCACGCTACCGCGCCACGCGTTCAGCTCGCGCGGCCCGGCGGTGGGCTGCAGATGAGCAGCGCCAGGGTTGGCGCGCGAGAGCGCCCCGAGCCCGCCGGAGACGGACGAAGGGGTCACCCATGGACCCATGGCCACCGGGAGCCCGACAGGTCGTGGATCGTCACCGTCCACCCTTGCGCTGCTCGCGCCGCGCCTGCGCGCGCGGTCGCCGTGCAGCGTGCTCAGCCAAGACCGCAGTTCCTGCTGGTGCTCCGAGTATGGACGACTCCGACGTCAACATTTGGAAAAACAAACAGCACATGCAGGATTAGTTTAACTAGCTCTGTGGTTAGTATTAGTAAATGCAAGTGCATGCGTGCAGGCTAGTACCAAAAGGTTAGAGGCAAGTTCAATAGTATAGCCCACTAATAGCTCATTATCTATAGCCAATCTAATAGCCATTTCATACATAAGTTGCTACTCATCTATTATGCCTGATCCCACTGTTCATACACACACCATGTCTTGAAGTCGTGCTCAGCTGGCGTAAGATCTGTAGCCCACTGCTCTTCTCTCTCTCTATATCTCATTAAAATATGTTTTCTAGCTGTGGCTTATAGCCTGCTATTGTACTTAAGATAGCAACATACTATCTTTGAGCTAGTAATTAAAGAACCGCTTAGTTTTGAGTAGCGCATAACAAGTTTGGTGCCAAGTGTGACTGGTACAAGATCAGTAGCCAGTGAGTTGGCAATGGTGGACATGATACAAGGAAGATTCTGAAGACAGCTAATGAGGTTAAAGATTTAAATTTTGCAGAGCAAATTAGTAAGGTAACTAGACAGAATGCTAAGACCGTCACATGCACGTTTGGTGTCGTCTATATCTGACCATGCTGTGCATACATGGCGCTATGTTTCACTTTCAAAGTCCAGTGACTAAGTTCCGTAGAGCTAGCTAAACAAAGCATGTATATGTATGGAGATCTGAGCTGCACTGACAGTGAAGGTTCTCATTGTCATAACCCAACCTGACTGGTCAAATAGCAATGCCACAAATATATTCATGCAGGATTGGAGGTGCTTAACTTTCTTAATAGGATTTGTATTTAGTAGTACGTGGCTTGGAATATTGGTAGCTGCCTGTTTAATTATCAAGTCTTCCAACCATTTATTCTAACCTTAAAAAGTTTCCCTTCCATGGCAAATTAATTTAAAATGTCGTTACGTATGGGAGTTGGAAATTATTTATCAGATGACTTTGCCAGTGCCGGTGCATGATATAACCACAAGGTATCTAAGAGCTGGCATCCAATAATGAAAGGGAATTCCGTATGAAAGAAAAGCGAAATTGAAAAGGAGACGAAATGATTTCAACTTCTTTATGAAGAGTTGGGATGAAAAGAATCGCATCACATTCTTCATTGAGCTGTGCTACTTTCTTTTTCTCAAATAATCGAGCATTGCCGAATCACAAGTCGGTATTGATTAGCAAATCGATTGCCGTATGACAAGATAAATAAATTGAGTTTTAAATTCATATATGTCCATATATCATATATGTCCTGGACTGCTGGGGACATTTGCATAATGGCATTGATAAGCGTGTATGGCACTGTGGCAGAGCGCAGTCCGCGAGGCAGGCGGGCACGTACTATACTGTCCACTGCTAGCTATACGTTGCTGAACACTATAATTCGAAAACTTAAATCCTAACATGATTGCATACCTATTTTGTTTTCTTTTTTTGCACCTTCAAGAAATAAGCAAAACTCTACTTGTAAATGAATTCATCAGCACTTTTATCAACCATGAAAACTAACACTGACTGTGTTCATTATCTAAATAGTGTATAAACGTAAGATTTTTTTTCGCCCAAGTATATGAGCTCTAGCTATCTTATCTAGCAGTGTCCTTCACAATTACGCGTTGTACATATACTAGCATATAAGCAAGTAAGAGAAGCACTATTTTGAAGAGAAAATACACGTTGTCAGCACAGGGTCACTGTAAAAGCACATTGTTACACCGCAAGCTTAACTTAGCGAGCAAACGAAGAAGATGCAATGATGCATGCACATTGTAATACGTGTACCGCACACCAAGTCACCAACCTGGTCCTGGTTGCCCTCGCCCAGCGCTGAACCGGCAGGTGAAACACGCTGCCGCTGCCACCGCCGCGCGCCCCGGGCACTTGGTAGACGACTGGCCGCACTCCGGCTCGCCGCCGAACTGGAAGACGTACCGCGGGTCGGGCTCGGCCCGCACGACCATGTGGATCTGCGCGCGCGGCGGGGCGTGGAGCGCCGCGCCCCCGCGGCCGGCTTGCCCACGTCACCACCCGTCGCGCGCGACGACGGTCTCCCCGCCGCGGCGAGCGCCACGTCGACGGACCACCGCACCCTGCCAGCGCGCGGCCGGCGCTCATGCCGCAGCCGGCGCTCCCTTCTGCCCGGCGTGCACGGACACGACGAGCTCGGCTGCGGGGCGCGCCGAGAGCCTCTGCACCGCGGGCGTCGAGGCTTATCACCACGGGCTCCCTGCGGCGACGGGGCCCGGGGACTCGGATGACGCGAGCGGCAGCTGCGCGGTGCGGGAGTGGGACCCGGCGGAGGGGTGGTCCTGGAGTGGAGCGTGCAGAAGCATGGGGAGGTGGAAGGGTGGACGCCGGCGGCGCGGAGCTCGGGCGCGGCACGGAGGGCAGCTTGAGGAGGAGCTGGTCCACGGTGGGCGGACGAACGCGCAGGGGTCCATGGCGCCGGCGCCTAGCTGCGCTCGATCACCCCGGCCGGTTTGTCGCAGGTGTTATCGCGGCCGTTGCTGCTGTGCTCCCCTCGCGTCGCGCGTGTTATATGTAGTGGTGGTGTGGTCCGGTTTGGGTCGCTGCGCCTGCGCAGATGGGAGTTTGGATTCGGTCGGGAAATTTTGGACGACGCTAGTAGTAGTAGTACGTAGGAAGGGAAGAGATTTGCCGTTTTGCACATGAACGATATCTTCTCCACGTTGGCTCGTGCATGCCTAGCTAAACCCTAAATTACTAAAACAAATACTCTACGGCCGCTGGCCCGCCGCGCAACTTAATCTAAGCTAGCTTAAAAAAACTGGCCTGAATAGCACCAATTACGTACTGTAATTACATCCTTGGCTCGAGGCCAGAGGAAACAATCGGTGCAATCATCTCGTAGCTGGCTGCAGATGTTACCACTGTATCACAGCATGGCCGATATGGACTCGACACGGATTGAGCAACTCTCTGCTCGTTTCATTTTCATCATTTAATAAGCTCAGTTCATATCAACACCCCTCAAAGTAAGTAGGCTGAATTGATCTTCTTCTTCTTCTTCTTTCCGGAATTAATCTTGTGTATTTGCCCTAGGAAGTTTTTATAATGGAGTCTTGATCTCTAGCACGAAGATAGCCATGTTACTGTATTTTGACTTGAGCCTGAAACAACCAGATGCTTATTCAGACTCTCAGAGAAAAGGACCGCTGTGTGAGTCCCCTGTCCAATGTTTGCCAACATTACACTGACACTGTCTGTGGATATAAGATGTACAGATGGCCTATGATGGGTAGACCATACAACTAATCACCCAAAATTAAAGAAACTAAAAGAGGAGGAGAATGAATCAGAATCATCGATCACGGGTTGGTAACCAGTAACGAGTAACGACATGGATCGACACGACAGGTGGACGAGATTATGACTTTATGAGCCCTAACAACAATCGGTTTAATATGATGATGCATGGCATTCGCTACGAATTAATTCGATCAAGCTAGGTTGCTGTTGCATCCATAAGATGGGGGCGTTGTATGATATATGCAGCCGGCGTGGCCTGTCGCGCAGCGGGGCCCAGGTAGCAGCTGGTGCCCAGCTGTGCCTCACATGCGAGTATGCTGGATGTTAACAGCTCGAATAAATGTGTGTGTGGCACGCAGACGCATGGGCAGTCCCCGTCGACGAGAGGCGACGATCAATCGATCGACCGGCCGCCAGGACGGAGACAAATAGACAATCCAGTTACCGGCTTTGGTTTTGTTTAGTGCCGTTTTATACGGGAATTTAACTGATTCGTATATTGAAATCTTGCAAGATTAGTTGTTCTGACTTCTGAATGGCGTACGTCAATGGCGATCCCGGCCCCTCTCCACAATGTTATCCTTCGATTATCTTCCTCGCGTGTCCAGTTCAATGGCGTACCTAGGCCACGCTTCACCACTCCACCACTCCAGCTTCGAGGCTGTTTACCAACTTCGGTAAGTGCTCCACCACTCCAAGTCTCCAATCAGGTGCTCGGAAGATGATATGGTAGTAGTCTCTCGTATCCTGCCTTGCGCGATCGTGGAGACACTGGAGTGCTGATCGACCGAGTTGAAGACACCGCGGCCCGCGACCGAGCATGGGCTGGCGTCGGTTCGCTTTTATTTCCATATGAATCGCGGCAGTACTGGATCGAGATAACACCTGCGAGGTGGGGGCGCGTAATGATCTAGGCGTGTTTCTACTTTCTTATCCTGAGCAAAATTAAGAGCCTGTCTAGCACTGCTACCATATGAAGGAATATTGAATAATGCATATGCATGTCAGCCACAAAAAAGGTCTGGACCAATTGCTTTAGCTATTGTAGAGTTGTAGTAGACCGGTACGAATGTGTGATAGCTTGGTTGCTTACGTGCTCGACGGCTGCTACAGAAACCAGAATAGTGTCATGCGTATGCACATAACGAATAATCATGAGGCGTTGCTCCACGTCGCGTTCGCCGCTGTGTTGCGCTGGGCCGTGGCCTCTCCAATCACCATGCCTCCGCCGCGACCGCGCGCTGGACGATCGAATTTGTCCGGCACGCATAGGAACACCACATGCATTTCGTGTTTTCGCGCGCGCGGCGGACCCGCCGATCTACCGATCGATCGGTGTGGCGTGGCGTGTGGCTGTGTGGGCAAAAGGGGGCGCGCGCGCGGACCGACGAGTACGCTGATAGTTTCACCATTTGCTGTCCCAGCTGCCCCCCATACGTTGTACGAAGATGCATGCATGCATCGATCGGGCCATGACGCCAACGTTTCACCTATATTGGCCGGTCGGCGTTAATTTATGCTTAACTGGGCCTCACCGTATAATGTGCATGTAGTACTGTACGTGCTTAATCAGTCTCCCAAGCTTCGTCTTTTTGTACTAGTACGTACGAGTCAATTAGTTCATGTCGAAACATGGGGGTAGTAATGGAGTATGAGACGAAAAATGGAGACACCACATTGTTTATTTTACCCACTCAAATCGATCCCGATATATTACATGTGCTCAATTTCTAGGGGAATATATCCATGCATGGCATGTATAGAGAAATATCGTTTAGATTACTTATTATTAATTGTAAGCCCCCCTTGATACGGTAGCATATACGCCACACTAGGAGATACTAGTATACCATCCCTCCAAAACAAAATCACTCGTACTTATTCCGTCCAAAAAAAATCTAGAAAAGAATGTCACACTCTCTTAATACAATAAATCTGAATAACTATCTATTCAGATTCGTTATACTGGGATGGTTCACACCTCTTTATAGGTTGAGTTTTTTTAGATAATGCGAATAGATTCTAATCTATACGTAGCATATGTCTAGATTTAAATTTAAAAGTGAGTTTGATTTAAATTTAGGGCCTGTTTAGTTGGTGAAATGATAATTTTTGAGTGTCACATCAGACGTTTGACCGGATGTCGGAAGGGGTTTTCGGACACGAATGAAAAAACTAATTTCATAACTCGTTTGGAAACCGCGAGACGAATCTTTTCAGCCTAATTAATCCATCATTAGCACATGTGGGTCACTGTAGCATTTATGACTAATCATGGACTAATTAGGCTCTAAAAATTCGTCTCGTGATTTACATGCAAACTGTGCAATTAGTTTTTCTTTTTATCTATATTTAATGCTCCATACATGTGTCTAAAAATTCGATGTGATGTTTTTGTGAAAAGTTTTTTTAGGAACTAAACAGGCCCTTAAGGGCCCCTTTGATTTGGAGGAAAAATATAGGAATTTTAGAGGATTTCAATCCTATAGGAAAATTTCCTATGAAGCCCTTTGAAACAAAGGATTGAATCATATCCAATCCTTTGAAATTCCTATGGAATGGACAATCCTATAGAGATTTTGGAGGAAATTTAACAAGAGCTTCAACCTCTTGCTAACTTTCCTTTGAGTCTATCTCTCTCATCCAATTCCTGTGTTTTTCCTGTGGTTCAATCAAACGGTCATTCCTAAAAAAAAAAAAAAAAAAAAAAAAAAAAAAAAAAAAAAAAAAAAAAAAAAAAAAAAAAAAAAAAAAAAAAAAAAAAAAAAAAAAAAAAAAAAAAAAAAAAAAAAAAAAAAAAAAAAAAAAAAAAAAAAAAAAAAAAAAAAAAAAAAAAAAAAAAAAACCTCTAGGAGTAGTTAAGTTAAGAGATCAGTATACTACTAGTAGGAGTATTCCGAATTCTTCTTATTCATTCATTTGTTACGGCATGAGCAGGCCAAGAGGAGTAATTTGATTGGCTAAGGCAGAGAATAGAGGTAAATAGTCTCTGAAATACTCCAGTCTAGTACATCCATGTATATAGTGGAGCGGGGTGGCGGTGTACGTAGATCAATGTCAACCCACCAGCAGTAAACCAACCAACGTGCCAGCGACTTGGACAGAATCCTAGAACACGTACGGTGAAACCGATCGGGGAGCTCCGGAATCCTAAAACAAAATCAGAGCCTGGGTAAACACTGATCCCACAGTATTCTGCGTGCAACTTGCAACGGTTTTAACGGCCCTGCATGCCGGCCGACACACCGCGCGCACGCCACCGGTGCGTGGCGGTGAGTGACACTACCAATCCGACGCAGCGGCGCGCGGCATCACGATGCGCGCGCCTCGATCGGAAAGTTTTATATAAGCATCCAATGGCGTGCGTGCAGCTCGTGCGCGACGGCAGCCGAGGCACCGTAATCCGCAGCGAGATACGCATGTCGATCTGCTACTCCGATCCGCCGGGTCCGGGGGCCTCTCCGCTCGATCGATCGCTCGCTCGGACGAGATAGGCCGGGTTCGCTCGCCTCTCGACCGAGCGAACGGCGCATCGGCGCATGTGGGTGCGCGCGCGTTAGGTGCGTGCAACGCCTCGCGCACAGCGGTACACGCAGCGCATGTGCCCGGCGATGGCTGGCCCGCCTCCGGTCGGTTGGCCGCCGGTTTGACCGAGGTTGGTAGCGCCACTGGATTGGGGCGCCCATCCGCCGCGCGCTTGGACCTGTGGTGGTGGTTACATCGGTTCGAGACCGAGGTGCATGCGGAGGGCCATGCATGGGTGGTGGTCGTTCGCGATCGGGCGCCGGATGTACGATCGATTTGCGTGATCCGATGCGTTCTGGGCCGGTCGGATCGTGATGCTCGGTGGACGGCTGCGTTTCCCAACAAATGCTTCGCTCGATCAATGGTGGAAGGTTGTGTGAGACTTGAGAGAGCGTGCGTACGTGCAACCCTCCAGCCCGATCCGGCGATTGTCGTGGCTGACCGGTCGCAGATTGGCTGTGGATGCGGCTGCCGCTTTGTAGTTCTGGAACCGATCTAATCAGCCAGTTCTAAGTTGCATTCATGAACATATTTGTTAGTGCTGTTATCATATCATGTGCCTTTGTTAGCTGGAACGGTTGCAAACTTGCAATCTTGAGATGCACTTGATAGTGCAGTATTAAGGGATATATAATTTCAACCTTAAAGTTCAGTGTTCAAACCTCAATACATTTGCATTTTCTTCTTACAAAAATATTCGGAAGGACATCCTTTCCTCTTAATCTTGTTTTTTTTTTCAAAAAAAAAAAATACAATCTTGCTCGAGTACCTATTGTCCAGACTAAGCAAAAAGCTTCCAGACCATCTCATTTAGCAATACTATTTGTTTATAGAAGATGGTTCGAGAACTTGCTAATGAATGATGGAGCAGCTGAGCTGAGGCCTCCTTAACTGCCACTGCAACCGCCATACATGTTCTGGTGATCAGAGCATCAGAGGATGCGCGCCGGATCCGCCGAGGTTGCTGGCGTACAATGCAGTCTTGCGGCAACCACCGGCAGCGGATCAAAGCTTGGATGCCACTTGCCTTCCTGTGATCTTCTGCTGCAAACCATGCATGTGCACAAAGCTCTGCAACTCGACTACCATTTGTACTAATCAATCCGAAAATCACTGTAAAAAGTATCACCAAGCCACTTGCACGCCGTGGCACGGTTTAAACAAGGAACAACCTTCGTTTTGTGGCACTAAACAAGGAACAACTTGGTACTGTTAGAAGTCTTCAACGCAGTGTCATCCCTTCCCCTCCAAAAAATGATCAGCACACTTCGAGTAAAAAAAAAAAACGGAATCGCTAGAATTGTGTCGACACATTTTCTCCTCCATCACAGTCGGCGTTTTGAAGCGTCCGATTTCCTTTGTCCCGTGCCAATGCGATCCTGTCCGTGCATATTGCAATAGCAGGGTAACGTTGCGGCTGTCAACATGATTAATTAAGGGAGTAACTATATTTATGGCGCCATATTTTTCACCAAAAAATAAGTCGTAATAATATATACTTGGCAAACAGTAACAGTGAAATAGATAAGTACTCTCCTTTGTTTCGGGCTTTCAAGTTGCAACCAGTATGTTAAACTGGTTACCTTGATTATACTACACACCATGTTGCAACTTGCAACCAGTAAATTTTACCTTGGTTTTCGTTAAAATGTAGATTTTGCCACAGTTTTTATTCGCACTTTTTTAGATTGCTAAACATGGTGTATCGTGCGAAAAAAATATACTCCTATATGAGAATTGCTTTAAAATATAAAATTTATATTCTAAGTTTGTACATAATTAAAACTTAATTTATTATTATGTGTTACTGTCTCTCTCGTATTACGTGCATTAACTCCAACTCCATCTCGAAGGACCAATGTCCGACTAGAAGCTCCTTTGGGCTTTATATGTCTCGGCCCTGTAAAAAGGGACCACGTGGGTCTAACATTTCAAGGCTTGGGCCAGTCCATATATAGGACTGTGGGCTTAAACGTAGCCTGTCCGACACACATCCTGGGCTAAACATAACAAAATGGAAAAAGTCCCCCCAAGGTCCCTCAACTTGTCATCGAGTTACGAAATCGTCCCCCAACCGCAAAACCAGATATCCGGCGTCCCTTAACTAACCAAAACCGGTCACAATAGGTTCTTTGGTGGTTTTGACCCCGGTTTTGTCCTACGTGGCAACGGAGTCAGCGTGGGACCCACATGTCAATCTGCCACGTCAGCCTCCTCTCTCTCTCTCTCTCTCTCCCCCTCTTCTCTCCCTTCCTCATCTCACTTTCCCTTCTCTGACTCGGCCGGCGGGAGGAGGAGGGCGTCGGCGGCCGGCGACGGACGACATGGCGGCGGTGATGGCGGGCAACGCGGCGGCGGTGGGGGCAGGAGCTGCGGGGGGGGAAGGATATAGTGGGCAGTATTAAGGGATATATAATTTCAACCTTAAAGTTAGTGTTCAACTCAATCATTTGCATTTTCTTCTTACAAAAATATTCGGAAGGACATCCTTTCCTCTTAATCTTGTTTTTTTTTTAAAAAAAAAAAAACAATCTTGCTCGAGTACCTATTGTCCAGACTAAGCAAAAAGCTTCCAGACCATCTCATTTAGCAATACTATTTGTTTATAGAAGATGGTTCGAGAACTTGCTAATGAATGATGGAGCAGCTGAGCTGAGGCCTCCTTAACTGCCACTGCAACCGCCATACATGTTCTGGTGATCAGGCATCAGAGGATGCGCGCCGGATCCGCCGAGGTTGCTGGCGTACAATGCAGTCTTGCGGCAACCACCGGCAGCGGATCAAAGCTTGGATGCCACTTGCCTTCCTGTGATCTTCTGCTGCAAACCATGCATGTGCACAAAGCTCTGCAACTCGACTACCATTTGTACTAATCAATCCGAAAATCACTGTAAAAAGTATCACCAAGCCACTTGCACGCCGTGGCACGGTTTAAACAAGGAACAACCTTCGTTTTGTGGCACTAAACAAGGAACAACTTGGTACTGCTAGAAGTCTTCAACGCAGTGTCATCCCTTCCCCTCCAAAAAATGATCAGCACACTTCGAGTAAAAAAAAAACGAATCGCTAGAATTGTTCGACCATTTTCTCCCCATCACAGTCGGCGTTTTGAAGCGTCCGATTTTTTTGTCCGTGCCAATGCGATCCTGTCCGTGCATACTGCAATAGCAGGGTAACGTTGGCTGTCAACATGATTAATTAAGGGAGTAACTATATTTATGGCGCATATTTTTCACAAAAATAAGTCATAATATATATACTGGCAAACAGTAACAGTGAAATAGATAAGTACTCTCTTTGTTTCGGGCTTTCAAGTTGCAACCAGTATGTTAAACTGGTTACCTTGATTATACTACACACCATGTTGCAACTTGCAACCAGTAAATTTTACCTTGGTTTTCGCTTAAAATGTAGATTTTGCCAAGTTTTTTTCGCACTTTTTTAAACTGACAAATTTGTATCGTGCGAAAAAATTACTCATATGAGAATTGCTTTAAAATATAAAATTTATATTCTAAGTTTGTACATAATTAAAATCTTAATTTGTTATTATGTGTTACTGTCTCTCTCGTTTACGTGCATTAACTCCAACTCTATCTCGAAGGCCAATGTCCGACTAGAAGCTCCTTTGGGCTTTATATGTCTCGGCCCTGTAAAAAGGGACCACGTGGGTCTAACATTTCAAGGCTTGGGCCAGTCCATATAGGACTATGGGCTTAAACGTAGCCTGTCCGACACACATCCTGGGCTAAACATAACAAAATGAGAAAGAAAACAAATTCTTGGGCTGAATAGTTTTCGGTGCAGCCAAGAGCAATTGAGTTCAGAGCCACAGGTGCAAGACGATATTATAAGCGGAATAAGTTCATTTCATGACCCTCAAAAGTTATCGAAATCTAATCCATCACCCTAAACCACAAAACCAAATATCTCCACCCCCAAACTCTTAAAACCGGTGCGATTTGACTCCCTGGGCGGTTTTAGAAGACGGTTTCGCTGACGTGGCGCTTACGTGGTTGTATTAACTCGGTCTTCTTTCCACGTGGCGTTGACGTGGCGCTTAGGTGGCATTTGAAATAAAAAATATGCATGGGACCCATATGTCATTCACACACAGTAAAAAATGTGGGGCCCACTGACATGTGGGCCCACACGTCATCCTCTCTCTCCTTTCTTCTTCCTCCCTTCTCTCTTTCTTTCTCTTTCTCTTCTCCCCTTCGGCCGGCCACGGGGAGCACGGGCGGCTGGAGCTGGAGCGGCGGTGGGCGGGGGCGACGGCGGTGGCCTCGCCAGTGGAGAGAGGAGAGGAGGAGCAGGTGAGGGAGGAACGGAGGATGGCGGAGGTAGCTGACGACGGGGCCTAAAGCGTCGCGGGCGCGTCCCATGGGTGCTGGCTGTGGCCGCAGCCGAGGAGGTCGGACGGGGCCAGCGGCGCGCGGGAGCCACCGGGCGGTGGTGGGGGCAGGCGGGCGAGGGCGGTGAGGTGTAGGAGGGGACCCTGGTGACGATGTCGTCGGCGTTGCGGGCGTACGAGGGGCGGCGGGCGGGCGAAATCTCGGGCGGCGCCGCCTCTCCTCCCTCCCTTCCGACCTCGCCCGCCGCCATCACCGCTCCGGCCCTCGCCGCCACCGACGCCGCTCCAGCCACCAGCCTTGCCCGCCGCTCCAGCGCAGTAAAGGGGGAGAGGAGGGGAGAGAGAGAAGGGAAGGACCGGAGATGGACAGAGAGCGGCAGAGGCAGGCTCGGCTCCTTCCGCCCCGGCGACGGCGGCGTCGAGCGACGAGATCCCGATGATTTCTCTTCCCCTTCGCAGGCGGCGGCGGCAGGCGCAGC
>CM020178.1:32174995-32218308 GCA_009805545.1 Oryza longistaminata | reverse complement strand
AGCTTGCGCGGTGCGGGGCGACGGCGGAGAGCGGCGCCGCAGGCGGCGAGGAGCAGCGTGCGGCTGGGGAGGAGGCCGCCGGGCAAGGCGGAGAGGGAGGAGGAGGCGGGCGACACGGCATCCTCTCTCTTTTCCCTCTTCTCTCCCTTCCTCCTCTCTCTCTCTCTCACTTCGCCGCCGCCGGGGGCCGCCTCGTCGCCCGCCTCGCCGGTATTTGCACGCAGGGAGGTGGTGGTCCGGTCGTCGCCGATGCTACCGCCACTCCGGCGGCCCACCTTCGTCGGCGCTAGCTCCCATGCTCGACGAGGAAAGGGAAGAGCCCACACCAAAGCCGTGGAGGCGATGCGCGCCCTCGCGCGGCAGCACTCGGTCGCGCTCGCCCACTATGTCGCCGCGCCGGGCGCCGCCGCCCCGCGCTGGCACGTAGCGTGTCCTGCGCCGAAGGGAGGTCCATGGTGCCGCACGACGACGAGGGCGACGCAGCGGTGGAGCACTTTGTCACACACCGGTGGCCGCGGCGGTGCAGCGTGTCGCGGCTGGCGTCGCTGGAGATGTTCGAGTGCGGCTCATGGAGCCCGCCGGCGCTAGCGGCGCACGAGGCGGAGCACTTCGCGCAGGAGGTGGCCAAGTTCGCATTCACCATATCACACACACGGAGGAAGTAATCTTGGAAAGCAACTGTGTACACTAGATCATATATACCATATGTCCAGATCAATGCAACATGTCCCTCTCCCTCTAGCAGCAACACACTGCAGCTCACAGCTGAATTCACAAAGAAATCAAAATAGTAGTGAACATGTATGTGCATGTGCATCTGATCCCGAAATGAATCAGGAAGAAATCAAAGAAAGTATAGTATGACTAGCTAGCAGTGAACATGTATGTACAAGAGTACATCTGATCCCGAAATGGAGCAGCTGGAAGCAGCAAAAATTGCGCGTGCGCAAGACTCGCGCGGGGGCTCCTACACGCGCACCGGCGCGTCGCAGACGGCGGCGCACGGGCCAGCGTACAGGCAGAGGGAGAGCCACGCGAGGATGGGCGTGCCGAGGAGACGCGCCCCGCAGGTACCATCCAGAGGCGCGCGTTCGCCGGGTGGAACGCGAGCACCCACCACACTAGCAGCGCGGCGCCGCCGAGGCCGACCGCTACGAGGCTCGCGGTCGTGGCTGCCAGGGACGACCACCGCGTCGTCTCCGCGGCGGAGCAGCCGCCGCCGCCGTCGGCGGTGCCGCCCTCCTTCTCTCCCGCCGACCGGCCTACAGGCAGAGAGACTGAGAGAGAGAGGAGGAACGAGGAAGGGAAAGAAGAGGTGGGGAGAGAAATGACGTGGCAGCCTGACATGTGGGTCCCACGCTGACTCAGCCGCCACGTAGGATAAAACCAGGGTCAAAACACCAAAGGACCTATTGTGATCGGTTTTAGTTAGTTAAGGGACGTCGGATATCTGGTTTTGCGGTTTGGGGACGATTTTGTAACTCGACGACAAGTTGAGGGACCTTCGGTGTACTTTTTCCTAACAAAATGAGAAGAAAACAAATCTTGGGCTGAATAGTTTTCGGTGCAGCCCAAGAGCAATTGAGTTCAGAGCGACAGGTGCAAGACGATGTTGATGATCAGATCATGTGAAGAATAGCAGCAAACATGTCCCAAAAAAAGTAGCAGCAAAGAATTAGTGGCACTGAAAAATCCAGCGAGCATAATAGGATTATAACTACCAGAGACATCATCTGCAATGTTCCTAGTTCATAATGCTAACTCATATATGCTGTCCGCGCAAGGCAAGAGAATTCCTAGTTTCCTACTACATAGTCATACTACAACACTCCGCTAACTATGACAAACAAACCAGTACTGGTTCCAGTATCAGGCGATTACCTTCCATCCTCCATGGCAAAAGGCTTCTGCAAGATTCTCTCCGAACATATCACACAATGCATGCAGCAATCATAATGGGTAGCATGGAGAACAACAGGTAGAAGTTTTTGTCGAATCGCGATGGGCTGAACCCACTTTGAACTGGAAGGTTGGATGAATTTGTTGTGCTCATCTTACTCCTTCAAGGGAGGAAAAAAACAATAGTCAGCAGAACTATTTCTCAAAGGAGTTGGTGAAAAAATGCTTCAAAAAAATGAACAAAGATATGAGAAAGCTTTTCCATACCGGCAGCCATATAAACACAAGTGTCATAACCTGCACGCAAGCAAAACAATTCATCATCACAATTCAATATACCTTCATCTTATATCTATAGTACTAAACAATCAAGCTATGCAAAATCTCCATTGAACAATAATTGGCATGGATGTAACCATCAATATCTTTATAATTTTAGTTTGGTCTTGAAGGTTGTTCCACTTCCACATAACATTTTAAAGGACTAAGGTCTAAGGACCAGCAACCTACCCATCGGTAACCCATATTAATACACAATATCCATCATCAAATTTTGATATCCATGATTTACAAAAGCATGTGCTGATCCATCACAAGGGCTAGGAATTTCCTACGAACATTATTAGTGTTCTCACCACAAGATCAACAGAGTTGGAACATTGGGAATACATTAACTAGTGAAATAGAGCAGAGCATGAATACCATACATGCAAATCAACAATACTTATCAACACTTAGAAACTCCCAAGAGAATGCAAGACAAAGCAATGCACAAGAGAACAGCGAACCAAAAAAATATAAGGACAACTCAAATTGACCCCAAGCATGTTATTACAGTTACATACTTACAACTGTATTATCCATGTCACCAAAAAGTCACCATAAACATTTGAATATTAGTTCAAGTCAGAAATTTAGCCAGTATTGCAGCATCTATTACTAGCTTATCTATCAGCTATCACTACAATTTCGGTCAAGGACTATGTTACTACTTACCATCATAAACAGGTCATAATCAGCACATGCTGGTTCCAGTTAAATGCTTTCATTGAGCTACAAAGCTATGATGCAGACCTCACAAAACATCCACTAGTAGGTAGTACTAGGAATTGTAAAATGGTCTATAACCGATATAGATTTCAACGAATGGTGGCAACTTACTTGGATCTTTAGTTGTCCGCACTCCAGTACGCCAAAGTCACAAGCTACATCTTAGCTCCATTTTGCTGATAATAGCTGTTGAAGGCATATGAAGCATGTGATGCCAATGTATCAGGCTGGTAGCAGGGCTGACTCGGTTGAATAGCAGAGCAATCAACATTGCCTGGTCCACATGCCCAATTCAAACCATTCTGTAGATCTGTCTCAGACGCATTAGCAGAAGCAACACACCAAGTACCATTGCATTTGTAATGTTTCTCCAGTCATGATGTCCACATTGGCTCTGCCAGTCCAATCTAGACTGTATATAGAGCTTTGGTCAGGGAAGAACAGCCCCCAGTTCCCTCAGACTCAATTCCGGTTTCCTGTTCTCATTGAACAATGAAAAATGTACACATCAATTTCTTCCCGGGTTTTGCAGGTGTGCCGCTGTCATTAACAACATGACGAATGAGTTAGTTTGTAGGTCTGAGCATTGTCAGGTGTTGCTCCGGTCTCCTTAGCTGCCCCTTTGTTTGGCCACCCTGTCTCGGTGACCATGATCTTCAGAGTCTTAAGTTCAGAGCCATCAGTGCAAAGAAAAATGGAATCGATCTGCGCATCGAACATGTTTGTGTAAACCAGTCCGGTGTTGGGGTCAATCACATCCTGAGACTGCGGCGAGAACAGCGCGTAGTTCAGCGAGACATTGCTTGGTGAGTTCTGGTACGCATAGTAGGGGTACAAATCCACCATGAACGGTGCCTGGTTCTCCACGAGGAACTCCAGCATCGGCTTCAGGAAGTAGGCGTAGCTGCTGTTGAACGCCCCGCGGACGGCGGAAACGACCGGGACAGTATCCCAGCGAGTGCGTGCTCGAGATGGTGATCTTCTTGTGCAGGCCGGCCTTCTTGAGGGCAGTTGCACATTGCGCATGGCGGCACGACGAGGGCGGACACGTTGACGGGGCTCTCGGTGACCTCGCGCCGACGGTGATGTAGGTGATCATGGTGGCGCGGTAGTAGGGGAGGATGCTGTTCTTGAGCCAGGTGTCGACGTTGGACTGGTACTGCGCGAGGGGAGGAGGTCGGAGTTGGGGACGCCGACCATGAGCTCGACGCCGGTGTTGCGAAGGCCTTGATGACGTCGATGTTGGTGTCGTAGATGCGCACGTACTTGAGCGACTGCTGCTGGATGAGCTGCACCACCTTGTCCGGCGCCGGCAGGTCATCGGCGTTGCGGCCGTAGCAGATGCCAACCTTGCCGCCGAGGCAATGCCCTGCAAAAGCCACATTTGCAATCATGCGTTTTTCATAGTTTTAGTGATCATTTCTCTTCATTTCATCATCTCCCCAAAAAAAAAAAGAAACAATCTTGAAATACACATCGATAAATGAGTGATTTCACCCCAAAAGGACGAACAAGTTCAATGTGCATCATAACAACTGGACCATGAAACAAGAAGAATCGTATTCTTGTCCAGAGAGAGCAGGTTGCTAGTTTGCTACACTCACCGGCAAGCAAGGCATCTAGCAGTAGCACTCACTCACTGAACACCTCCCCCACAAAGTATCACTACTACGCAAACAGCGAGAGCAACGGAAGAAGGAACGCAGTGTGTAGTTGAACGACTCACCGACGAGCAGCAAGAGAAGAGGAGCGCAACAAAAGCACATGCGCCATTGGCGTCCGAGCCCCGAGCTCCGCTCCGCCGCCTGGTGCCCCTGCCAGTCCTCCTACCCAACACAAGCCGTGGCCGCGCTTTCGCGATGCGTGCGCCCGTGGCTCGGTGGCGAGACCGTGGCCTTGCCCTGACCGCCGTGGAGCGCTGGAGGGAAGAGAGAGAGAGCACCAGCGGAGAGAGGAGGACGAGCAGGCGAGGACACGAGCTGACGCCTGACGGTCACAGACCCACAGCCACAGGCACAGAGCAACAAAGCGGGCAGTGCAGTGCAGTGGAGTGCGTGCGTGACCGTGCCGAGGCGGACGCGAGGTGGGCGTTATAAAATTGGTGATGAGTGTTCAAACAAAAGGCGGCCCACGTCCGTATCAGTGGTAATCGGACAAGAGAGGAGAGAAAAAAAAGTGTGCCTAGTGGAGTCGTGGAGAATGCGAGAATGTTTGCGGCTGGGGAGATTCTTTTTACATGGACCACACATGTCGGTCGAGCTGAGGACGCCCGGTAAAAAATGACTTTAGAACCGGGGTGTTTTGATGCTTCTTCACTCGTGTGGAGTATACTTTACCATGTATACTCAGTTCAGTATTAGACTCTTCATGGCTCTGGCTTTCATTTGGGAGATGCTTTGCTTGAGAAAACAGTCGCTTAAATGCTTGAGAAAACCCTTTCTGGTTCAGGAGCTTGGGCCCATTCTCCCAGTAGTAGAGGAGGAGGGGGTCCATGGAGTCCACGGCCATGCGCTCTTGCAGCAAGCGAAAGCGAGGGTAGCGCGCCGGTACCGAGGCGGGAGTGACAGGGACAGGTCGCATCGGTAAGCTCAGTCCGCCCGCAAAAAAACACACACGCGTGGGCCCGTCCGCAGCGGCAAAGGCAGCGTCCCTGGTTGGCGCGCTTTTTGGCGTTTTGGAAGCGGAAGGCGTTATTTAAAAGCCCCAAGTGGGACCCCTTTGTTTCCCCCAGGGGAAAAAAATCTTCTTTTTCCTGCCGCCACTCCAGCTCCCGCCCGTCGTCGTCGAATTCTACCGCATCTACCGCCCTCGCCAGCCCGCTCGCCGATGGTCGCCGCCGCTGTCCTCACTGCCCGCCGATGGTTGCCGCCGCCGTCCAGCACGAGCCCGTCGATGGCCGCCGCATCTACCCCCTTGCCGTCCCCGCCGCCGCTGCAGCTCCTGCCCAGCGATGCCGCCGCCATCCCCATTGCCGCTCCGGTGGTGAAGAGAGCCTGGGGGAGAGAATGAAAGAAGGGAGAGAGAGGGAGGAGGAAGAAGGGGATGAGAGATGATGCATGTGGGTCCCACATGTCAGTGGGCCCCGCATGTCACCCTCTATGTGAATGATAAATGAAATATTTTTTAAAAATTCTAATGCAACCTGAGCGCCACGTGTAAAGGAGACCCGGTCTATACCGCCACGGAGACGCCACGTCAGCAAAACCACCCAGGGAGTCAAATTGCACCGGTTTTAAGAGTTTGAGGGTCAAGATATCCGGTTTTGTGGTTTAGGGTCACGGATTAGATTTCGAACACTTTTGAGAGTCACGATGTGAACTTATTACATTATAAGCTTCGTTTCTCCTGCTAGCAAGGATAAAATTTTGAATTATTGTGGCATATGCTTTTCAAACCGCTAAACGTTTCATGCGAAAACTTTCTATATGAAAGTTGTTCTAAAATATCAAATTAGTCCATTTTTGAAGTTTGTAATAATTAAAACTTAATTAATCACATGTTATTACTATATCGTTTTACGCGAATCACTTAATCTTTATATTCATCATCTTCATCTTCATAAGATTCAAACCCACCATGTGATGATCAGATATTCAGATCATGTGAAGAATAGCAGCAAACATGTCCCAAAAAAAGGTAGCAGCAAAGAATTAGTGGCACTGAAAAATCCAGCGAGCATAATAGGATTATAACTACCGAGAGACATCATCTGCAATGTTCCTAGTTCATAATGCTAACTCATATATGCTGTCCGCGCAAGGCAAGAGAATTCCTAGTTTCCTACTACATAGTCATACTACAACACTCCGCTAACTATGACAAACAAACCAGTACTGGTTTCCAGTATCAGGCGATTACCGTTCCATCCTCCATGGCAAAAGGCTTCTGCAAGATCTCTCTCCGAACATATCACACAATGCATGCAGCAATCATAATGGGTAGCATGGAGAACAACAGGTAGAAGTTTTTGTCGAATCGCGATGGGCTGAACCCACTTTGAACTGGAAGGTTGGATGAATTTGTTGTGCTCATCTTACTCCTTCAAGGGAAGAAAAAACAACACAATAGTCAGCAGAACTATTTCTCAAAGGAGTTGGTGAAAAAATGCTTCAAAAAAATTGAACAAAGATATGAGAAAGCTTTTCCATACCCGGCAGCCATATAAACACAAGTGTCATAACCTGCACGCAAGCAAAACAATTCATCATCACATTTCAATATACCTTCATCTTATATTCTAAGTACTAAACAATCGAGCATATGCAAAATCTCCATTGTAACAATAATTGGCATGGATGTAACCATCAATATCTTTATAATTTTAGTTTGGTCTTGAAGGTTGTTCCACTTCCACATAGCATTTTAAAGGACTAAGGTCTAAGGACCAGCAACCTACCCATCGGTAACCCATATTAATACACAATATCCATCATCAAATTTTGATATCCATGATTTACAAAAGCATGTGCTGATCCATGCACAAGGGCTAGGAATTTCCTACGGACATTATTAGTGTTCTCACCACAAGATCAACAGAGTTGGAACATTGTGAATACAATTAACTAGTGAAATAGAGCAGAGCATGAATACCATACATGCCAAATCAACAATACTTATCAACACTTAGCAAACTCCCAAGAGATAATGCAAGACAAAGCAATGCACAAGAGAACAGCGAACCAAAAATATATAATGGACAACTCAAATTGACCCCAAGCATGTTATTACAGTTACATACTTACAACTGTATTATCCATGTCACCAAAAAGTCACCATAAACATTTGAATATTAGTTCAAGTCAGAAATTTAGCCAGTATTGCAGCATCTATTACTAGCTTATCTATCAGCTATCACTACAATTTCGGTCAAGGATCTATGTTACCACTTACCATCATAAACAGGTCATAATCAGCACATGCTGGTTCCAGTTATATGCTTTCATTGAGCTACAAAGCTATGATGCAGACCTCACCAAAACATCCACTAGTAGGTAGTACATAGGAATTGTAAAATGGTACTATAACCGATATAGATTTCATACGAATGGTGGCAACTTACTTGGATCTTTAGTTGTCCGCACTCCAGTACCGCCAAAGTCACAAGCTACATCATTAGCTCCATTTTGCTGATAATAGCTGTTGAAGGCATATGAAGCATGTGATGCCAATGTATCAGGCTGGTAGCAGGGCTGACTCGGTTGAATAGCAGAGCAATCAACATTGCCTGGTCCACATGCCCAATTCAAACCATTCTGTAGATCTGTCTCAGACGCATTAGCAGAAGCAACACACCAAGTACCATTTGCATTTGTAATGTTTCCTCCAGTCATGATGTCCACATTGCCTCTGCCAGTCCAATCTAGACTGTATATAGAGCTTTGGTCAGGGAAGAACAGCCCCCAGTTCCCCTCAGACTCAATTCCTGGTTTCCTGTTCTCATTGAACAATGAAAAAATGTACACATCAATTTCTTCCCCGGGTTTTGCAGGTGTGCCGCTGTCATTAACAACATGACGAATGAGATTAGTGTTGTAGGTCTGAGCATTGTCAGGTGTTGCTCCGGTCTCCTTAGCTGCCCCTTTGTTTGGCCACCCTGTCTCGGTGACCATGATCTTCAGAGTCTTAAAGTTCAGAGCCATCAGTGCAAAGAAAATGGAATCGATCTGCGCATCGAACATGTTTGTGTAAACCAGTCCGGTGTTGGGGTCAATCACATCCTGAGACTGCGGCGAGAACAGCGCGTAGTTCAGCGAGACATTGCTTGGTGAGTTCTGGTACGCATAGTAGGGGTACAAATCCACCATGAACGGTGCCTGGTTCTCCACGAGGAACTCCAGCATCGGCTTCAGGAAGTAGGCGTAGCTGCTGTTGAACGCCCCCGCGGACGGCGGAAACGACCGGGACAGTATCCCAAGCGAGTGCGTGCTCGAGATGGTGATCTTCTTGTGCAGGCCGGCCTTCTTGAGGGCAGTGTGCACATTGCGCATGGCGGGCACGACGAGGGCGGACACGTTGACGGGGCTCTCGGTGACCTCGGCGCCGACGGTGATGTAGGTGATCATGGTGGCCGGGTAGTAGGGGAGGATGCTGTTCTTGAGCCAGGTGTCGACGTTGGACTGGTACTGCGCGAAGGGGAGGAGGTCGGAGTTGGGGACGCCGACCATGAGCTCGACGCCGGTGTTGGCGAAGGCCTTGATGACGTCGATGTTGGTGTCGTAGATGCGCACGTACTTGAGCGACTGCTGCTGGATGAGCTGCACCACCTTGTCCGACGCCGGCAGGTCATCGGCGTTGCGGCCGTAGCAGATGCCAACCTTGCCGCCGAGGCAATGCCCTGCAAAAGCCACATTTGCAATCATGCGTTTTTCATAGTTTCAGACTTTCAGTGATCATTGCTCTTCCATTTCTGAAAGAAACAATCTTAAAATACACATTGTTAAAGTGAGTGATTTCACCCCAAAAGAACGAACAAGTTCAATGTGCATCGTAACAACTGGACCATGAAACAAGAAGAATCGTATTCTTGTCCCAGAGAGAGCAGGTTGCTAGTTTGCTACACTCACCGGCAAGCAAGGCATCTAGCAGTAGCACTCACTCACTGAACACTCTCCCCACAAAAGTATCACTACTACGCAAACAGCGAGAGCAACGGAAGAAGGAACGCAGTGTAGTTGAACGACTCACCGACGAGCAGCAAGAAGAGGAGCGCAACAAAAGCCACATGCGCCATTGGCGTCCGAGCCCCCGAGCTCCGCTCCGCCGCCTGGTGCCCCTGCCAGTCCTCCTACCCAACACAAGCCAGTGCCCGCGCTTTCGCGATGCGTGCGCCCGTGGCTCGGTGCGAGAGCGAGACCGTGCCCTTGCCCTGACCGTCCGTGGAGGCGTGGAGGGAAGAGAGAGAGAGCACCAGCGGAGAGGGAGGAGGACGAGCAGGCGAGGACACGAGCTGACGCCTGACGGTCACAGACGCCACAGCCCACAGGCACAGAGCAACAAAGCGGGCAGTGCAGTGCAGTGGAGTGCGTGCGTGACCGTGCCGAGGCGGACGCGAGGTGGGCGTTATAAAATTGGGTTGAGAGTGTTCAAACAAAAGGGGCCCACGTCCGTATCAGTGGTAATCGGACCAAGAGAGAGAGAAAAAAAAGTGTGCCTAGTGGAGTCGTGGAGAATGCGAGAATGTTTGCGGCTGGGGAGATTCTTTTACATGGACCACCACATGTCGGTCGAGCTGAGGAGCCGCGGTAAAAAATGACTTTAGAACCGGGGTTTTGATGCTTCTTCACTCGTGTGGAGTATACTTTACCATGTATACTCAGTTTAGACAGGCTCATTAGCGACATATTCTATCCTGGGCTCCTGGCTTTCATTTGGGTAGATGCTTTGCTTGAGAAAACAGTCGCTTAAATGCTTGAGAAAACCCTTTCTGGTTCAGTAGCTTGGGCCCATTCTCCCAGTAGTAGTAGGAGGAGGGGGTCCATGGAGTCCACGGCCATGCGCTCTTGCAGCAAGCGAAAGCGAGGGTAGCGCGCCGGTTACCGAGGCGGGAGTGACAGGGACAGGTCGCATCGGTAAGCTCAGTCCGCCCGCAAAAACACACACGGCGTGGGCCCGTCCCGCAGCGGCAAAGGCAGCGTCCCTGGTTTGGCGCGCTTTTTGGCGTTTTGGGAAGCGGAGGCGTTATTTAAAGCCCACCTCAGGTTGTACTGTTTCTCCACATATCAGACGGTTCACAAATGATCAGATCGGACTGGTGGTGGGTGCTCGTCACTGATGGTCTTATGAACACTACTCCTTCCATTAAAAAAATAAAAAACTAAAATTAGGTACTCTCTCCGTAAACTGTGATGGGACATAATCTAATACAATGTATCTAAACATGCTTCTGTCTAGATACGTTATACTAAGATTATGTCACATCCCAGTCCTAGGTTGATTTTTTTTTTTGACGAATGAAGTATAATATATCTTAATACAATAAATCTGAATATAAGTCTATTTAATTTTATTATACTAAATATATAAATATATAGCCAAAATCCCTTGTATAGTCATAACAAAATCTATTATAGGATAGATATATGTAAGTACTACGTAAAAAAGGCAATTATACGTATACATGTAAAAAAATGAATATTAAAATGGTTGTTTCGGTTCTGATTATCAATTTAACCTAGAATTACAAAACCAAAAAACAACATCTTCATTTAAGTCTTGGATATACGAAGACTACAAATATATCATTCTCTTTTAAAAAGCTAGAAAATAACATATGCTTAAGAATTTTTTATGGAGTGACTTAGATCATGTTCTTTTCTCATAAAAATGAAGATTTTACGTTGGTTTCAAACTACTAAACAACGTGTTTTATGCGAAAACTTTCTATATGAAAGTTGTTTGAAAATATCAAATATATCTTTTTTTCAAGTTTGTAATAATTAAAACTCAATTAATCATGCGCTCATAGCTATATTGTTTTGTTCGAACACATTTTTAATATAAGAGATCGTCATATCTTCATGTATAATTAGTGCTTCTTAAGTAGTGTTTAGTCATTTAATTATATCCAGACTATTTGTATTTAGTGAATTCATTATTAGATAGTCTCTCCGTCCCAACTTAAGTGCATCCAAGACTCGTAGTTCTAAGATATATCACATCATATTCTGGATGCACTAATACTGTGATGGAGATAGTAGTGTTTATTATTATATTTATACATGGTAAACTTGTAAAATTGAAATTGTGAAGTTGGTAAATATATTAATGAGTTTAACGAGCCAACTCTCGAGCCAAACTGAGCTAGGCTTTTAGCCTGTTAAGGTTAATGAGCCGAGGCGAGCTGGCTCGTTATCCACTCCTACATAGCACATTGTCCTAGTTCATAGTTACTCGTCAATCTACGATGGAGGAAAGCGAGCAGGCCGCCGCTGCCAAAGAGCAAGGCGCTAACAGTGGCAAAATCGAGTACTCGATGAGTGGGCCACGGGCACAAGATCGACCATGGTGGCAGATGGAGATAGAGGAAAGAAGAGGTGGAAAATAAACTCGTCGTCATCGGGGAGATCTTTTGGGATGGTAGACGCAGGCGGTAGCTATCGGGAAGCACAGCAACAGTGGTCTCACGATCTAGGCCTTGCCACCCTTCGGCGCCCCCAATCGTGCTAGTCCATCGAGCAGCGGCAACTGACGGGCACGATGTGAGTAGCTTCCGTACTATCGATCTAACAAGTACGCGGCTAGGCCCGATGATGGCATAGGGGCTACAACATACCCAAGACAAAGGCAGTCTTGGAACAACAGGAGGAAGTCCTCGGAAGGGTGTTGAGCCTCTAGTTATTTCCAATGCCAAGCACTGCCTCGGCCACGAGCTCTATCTCCTCTTTCTCCATTGAGTATTGCCGCATTCTCTACATGCACCACCGGCGAGCTCTTCCTACACCTCTCCTCTCCACCAAGATAGGATGCATAGAGACCGAGTGGATGAGTCAAGCTGGGAGAAAGTACTCCTGACATGTGGGTGTCACATAACTTGTTTTAATTTTTCTAACCGACTAACACTAACACGCGAGGTCCATTATTTTTTATTATTCTTGTGTTTTCCGTTATGTATGACGAAACCAATGTCCAAACCGTGTCTTACAGTAGACGATAAGTTGACCCGGTTTTGTGGATGAGGGTTTCGATTATATCTCAGCTCTTACTTGAGGGAGGTAAAATAATCTTCTTCCTAACAAGATTCATCATCCTCTATCTGCGGTTAAACAACACACGACCGGGTCCAGTGAGATAATGGGCCATTGCACAGTCCGTCGTCCGTCGTTCATTTCACCATATGTTGCAATTTCTCCCTTCAAAACACAGGGTCTGTTTGCTTTGAAGCTGGCACGTTCAAGCATGCGAAAGTGTTTTAGTTTAAAGCCTCGTCACTTTTGTGTGGTGTTAGGTGAGAGAATTTACAGAATTACACGACTTGGGAAGTTGGGATAGGTAACGTAGGGTATTTTCCTCTCACAGAATAAATTATCATGATGAATAAGCTTGTTAAGCTACAAAAGTACCAGTAAAACGTACGATTTTTGCAGAACTTTTTTATGTACAAGTTTGATAGTATTTAAAAACACTTCAACTTTATAATAGTTATAATAATTAGTTCATTCGTTTGTAAATATCACAAAACCTAATGATATATCGTCTATCATCTAATCAGATAAACAGAATCGAGCCTTAACGTATGTTTGGATTGGTAACTATCAAAATTTTATAAAATTCAAAACTACATTTTTTAAATCGTATCGAACCAAACATATCCTGATTGAAATTATCCAAAATTTATATGATCTTCCTCCAAATCAAAGGGGCCCTTATAAAAGTGAGGTCTTTTTTTTTAAGATGCAGATTGTACTTTATTTTCGTTAGTATGTTTTCCTAATCTGAAAAACGATATGTTTTGTGTGAAAACCTTATATAAAAAGTTGCTCTAAAATATCAAATAAATCTATTTTTAAATTTATAATAATTAAAACTTAATTAATCATGCGTTAATATTTTTTTATTTTACGTGCCCTTGCTTAATTTTCACATGTCTCAAGTTTCGAATGGGAAGTATGTACACGAGCTTTATGTTTGTATTTTTGTTTCGAGAAAGAAAAAAAAAACGATTCCATGGTCAGAGAGGCGTAGCTTGAGCTCAGGAAGTCAATAAACTGACATTGCCAACCGCTACTGTGGGCCGCAAGACCAGCCATGTTCAGTGGGCCGAATTGCCGAAAAGAACGCGGAAGATCTAACGTACTCGACCTAAGCAAGTATCGTTGTTCTCCCGCTCATCGCCTTCCTACCGATCAGGCTCTAGCACGATGCTTGTCCCCCCGGCGCGGCGGTGTCTCCAGGAGTTTCTACTTGGATTCCAGCTTTCCCGTCTTATTAAAACACAGTGCTCCATACATTGACCCATCCACTACGAAACGCCCTAAAAATTCTCTAGGCCTACTCCCTCCGTCCAAAAAAAGACAAACCTTGGTTTCCGTGCCCAACATTTGACCGTCCGTCTTATTTGAAAAAAAATTAAAAAGACAAGTCACGCATAAAATATTAATCATGTTTTATCATCTAACAACAATGAAAATACGAATTATAAAAAAATTTTCTTCTATAGCCAATGTAATAGCCAATTCATACAATAGTTGCTTACTATACTATTAATACTTGGTCCCATCTGTCATACACACATTACGTCTTGGAGTCCGTGCTGCAGCTGGCTACAGATCTATAGCCCGCTGCTCTTCTCTCTCTTCCTTTATCTCTTTAAAATATGTTTATAGCTGGCTTATAGCCTGCTATTGTACCTGCTCTTATGAACACTACCCCTTCCATAAAAAAAATAAAAAACTAAAATTAGGTTACTTGATTTATATATCTTAGTACAGTAAATCTTAATATGAGTCTATTTGATTTTATTGTACTAAATATATAAATATACAGCCAAGATCCCTTATATAATCATAACAAAATCTATTATATTATAGGATAGAGATATGTAAGTATGTAACGAAAACCAATTATACACATACATTAAAAAATGAATATTAAAATGGTTGTTTTGGTTCCGATTATCAATTGAACCTAGAATTACAAAACCAAAAAACAACATCCCTTCATTTAAGTCTTGATACACGAAGACTACAAATATATCATTCTCATTTAAAAAGCTAGAAAATAACATATGCTTAAGAATTTTTTTTATGGAGTGACTTAGGTCTAGTTCTTTTCTCATAAAGATGAACGTAAAGATGAAGATTTTATCTCGGTTTCAAACTACTAAACGGCACATTTTACGATAAAACTTTCTATATGAAAGTTGTTTTAAAATATCAAATATATCTTTTTTTTAAGTCTGTAATAATTAAAACTCATTTAATCATGCGCTTATAGCTTTCTTGTTTTGTTCGAACGTATATAAGAGATCGCCATATCTTCATATACTTGGTGCTTCTTAACTAGTGTTTAGTCATTTAATTATATCCATGCTATTTGTATTTACTGAATTCATTATTAGATAGTCTATTCGTCCCAACTTAAGTGCATCCAAGACTCGTAGTTCTAAGATATATCACATCATGTTCTGAATGCACTTATACTCTGATGGAGATAGTAGTGTTTATTATTATATTTATACATGATAAACTTGTAAAATTGAAATTGTGAAGTTGTAAATATATTAACGAGTTTAACGAGCCAACTCTCGAGCCGAGCAGAGCTAGGCTTTTAGCTTGTTAAGGTTAATGAGCCGAGGCGAGCTGGCTCGTTATCCACCCCTACATGGCATATTGTCCTAGTCCATAGTTACTCATCAATCTACAGCGGAGGAAGGCGAGCAGGTCGCCGCCGCCAAAGAGCAAGGCGCTGACAGTGACAGATTCGAGTACTTGATGAGTGGACCACAGGCATGAGATCGACCATGGTGGCAGATCGAGATAGAGGAAGGAAGAGGTGGAAAAGAAGCTCATCGTCGTCGGGGAGATCTTTTGGAACGGTAGACGTAGGCGGTAGCTATCAGGAAGCACAACAATGGTGGTCTCACGATCTGGGCCTTGCCACCCTTCGCCACCCCCTATCGTGCTAGTCCATCGAGTAGCAGCAGCTGGTGGGCACAATGCGAGTAGCTTTCGTACTATCGATCCAACAAGTGCGCGGCTAGGCCCGATGATGGCATAGGGGCTACGACATGGCCAAGACAAAGGCGGTCTTGGAACAACGTGAAGGAAGTCCTCGGAAGGGTGTTGAGCCTCCAGTTATTTCCAATGCCGAGCACTGCCTCCCACACGAGCTTTGTCTCCTCTTCCTCCATCGAGTATCGCCGCCTTCTCCACATGCACCACCAACGAGCTCTTCCTACACCTCTCCACCAAGATAGGATGCATAGAGACCGAGGGGATGAGTCAAGCTGGGAGAAAGTACTCCTGGCATGTGGGTGTTGTATAAGTTGTTTTAAATTTTCTAACGGACTAACACTGACATGCTAGGTCCATTATTTTGTATTTATTCTCGTGTTTTCCGTTATGTATGACGAAACCAGTGTCCAAACCGTGTGTTAGATGATAAGTTGACCCGATTTTGTGGATGAGGGTTTCGATTAAATCTCAGCTCATACTTGAGGGAGGTCAAATAAACTTCTTCCTAACAGGATTCATCATCCTCTATCTGCGGTTAAACAGCACACGACCGGGCCCAGTGAGAGAATGGGCCATTGCACAGTCCATGATAGCCCTAAAATACGCAATAGTCCGTCGTTCATTTCATCATTGATGCAATTTCTCCCTTCAAAACACAGGGTCTGTTTGCTTTGAAGCTGGCACGTTCAAGCATGGGAAAGTGTTTAGTTTAAAGCCTCGTCACTTTTGTGTGGTGCTAGGTGAGAGAATTTATAGAATTTCACGACTTGGGTAACGTAGGGTATTTTCCTCTCACAGAATAAATTATCATGATGAGTAAGCTTGTTAAGCTACAAAAGTACTAAACGTACGATTTTTGCAGAATTTTTTTATGTACAAGTTTAATAGTATTTAAAAACACTTCAACTTTAGTTATAAAAATTAGTTCATTCGTTTGTAAATTCACAAAACCTAATGATATATCGTCTATCATCTAATCAGATAAACAAAATCGAGCCTTAACGTATGTTTGGATTGGTAACTATCAAAATTTTATAAAATTCAAAAGTACATTTTTTAAATCGTTTCAAACCAAACATATCCTACACGATACGTTCGTTTCTTTCTATGGCAGGTGATGTATCCTTCGATAGCTAGACGTTTATGATGATTTTGTTAATCAAAAGATGTGTCAGTACAATCTCTCAGAAATGCACGTAGAGATAGTGTGCGTGTGTTCCTTATAATTAAATCATAGGAATGCAAAAATGGAGTAATAGGAAAAACACAGGATTCTAATAGGAATATAAGTGCAAAACAAAGAATTGCAAAATGCAGGAAAAACATATAAATGACCGTTTGATTGGATTGCAGGAAATACGTAGGAATCGGATGAGAGAGATAGAGTCATAGGGATATTTCCAAGAGGTTGGAGCTCTTGCTAAATTTACTCCAAAATCTTTATAGGATTGTTCTTTATATAGGAATTTCAAAAGATAACATAGGATTCAATCCTTTGTTTCAAAGGTTTTGATAGGAAATTTTTCTATAGAATTAAAATTCTCTAAAATTTATATGTTCTTCCTCCAAATCAAAGGGGCCCTTATAAAAGTGAGGTCTTTTTTTTACGATGCAGACTGTACTTTTATTTTCGTTAGTATGTTTTCCTAAACTGAAAAACGATATGTTTTGTGTGAAAACTTTAAATACAAAATTGCTCTATAATATCAAATAAATCTATTTTTAAGTTTATAATAATTAAAACTTAATTAATCATGCGTTAATATTTTTTTATTTTACGTGCCCTTGCTTAATTTTCACATGTCTCAAGTTTCGAATGGGAAGTATGTACACGAGCTTTATGTTTGTATTTTTGTTTCGAGAAAGAAAAAAAAAACGATTCCATGGTCAGAGAGGCGTAGCTTGAGCTCAGGAAGTCAATAAACTGACATTGCCAACCGCTACTGTGGGCCGCAAGACCAGCCATGTTCAGTGGGCCGAATTGCCGAAAAGAACGCGGAAGATCTAACGTACTCGACCTAAGCAAGTATCGTTGTTCTCCCGCTCATCGCCTTCCTACCGATCAGGCTCTAGCACGATGCTTGTCCCCCCGGCGCGGCGGTGTCTCCAGGAGTTTCTACTTGGATTCCAGCTTTCCCGTCTTATTAAAACACAGTGCTCCATACATTGACCCATCCACTACGAAACGCCCTAAAAATTCTCTAGGCCTACTCCCTCCGTCCAAAAAAAGACAAACCTTGGTTTCCGTGCCCAACATTTGACCGTCCGTCTTATTTGAAAAAAAATTAAAAAGACAAGTCACGCATAAAATATTAATCATGTTTTATCATCTAACAACAATGAAAATACGAATTATAAAAAAATTTCATATAAGACGGACAGTCAAAGTTGGACACACAAACCCAGGATTTGTCTCTTTTTGGGACGGAGGGAGTATGTACCAAAAAAATATCATCATTCCTTCCGTGATCTACTCGTACAAGAGAAATCGACTCTATCCGCTCCATGCATCTGACCGGCTAGCTGAACCAGCCGACCACGCCAGAGAAATACAAAAAGAAACCGGCCAACTTGCAGCTGCGCTGCCATCCTAACTTCCACCCATCCGCCACCACCTGATTCCCGCGCCTAATCCAATCCAATGCAACCCAACCCAATCGATCCGCCCATCCGATCGAATCGCTCGCCTCATCGGGTGAGCGGCCGGTCAGATGACGATGCGTGCGTCTCCCCTTCCGTCAGTTGAGAGTTGAAACCGCCACTCGTCTCAACAATCGGGTCAGCCGTACTCCCCGCTGAAACGCCCTTGAGGAGAGCAAAAACGCGCGAGGATGGGCTTCGCAAGTTGCTGCCCTACGTAAACGTATGTTCTAGACGGGAAGTTTTGAACTAGTAGCTCGCCTGATAAGTTCGGCATTCCAATTTGCAATAGTATAGTACTGCTGGACCGCTGGTCGGCCAGCGCCGAGCTGAGGATACGTTTAAAATAGGAGTAGCACCTATTATCTCCGATGTAAAAGGTGCTTAAGTTATGTTATAAGTTGGACTTTGACCAAATTTATAAAAATAAAATAAACGAATATCTGTAACATTTGAAGTTTTCTTTTAAAAATATTATTTTAAAAAATAATCTAAAACCAATCAAAGTTAGAGAATTTTAACTAGTATGGGGATCGTCGGTGCTAGGATATACGCGAGACTGAGGTAAAAGAGATGGAGACGAGGATTTTTATACAGGTTCGGGCCCCTGAGCTATCAGGTAATAGCCCTACATCCTGTTGGCAAGAGCCGATATTGCTCTTATTCACCATAATCACATCAGTACAATATGTGGGGTAGCCTATCTAACTGTTGTCGATATGGCGGTCTGAAGGTCTGACTCGTAGTCGACAACAGGGTAGCCTTCCTCCTCGAGCTCGCGCCCGACGGAATCAGAGACAGTGCTAGATCCCTACGGCCGGCCTCTGAAGGTACCGGATAGGGTCGATCCAGGCGTATCTCTGATGTCGATATCCGGCGGCTTGTCTTGGCGTATGTAGGCTTGTATGTTGCGGCTTCTGGTGGGTGTATGTTGATTGTGTTGGTTCCCCCCGGTGGGTGTCTGTGGATTCTCCCCTCTCCTCCTAGGGGGTCATGTATTTATATCCATAGGTGTCCCCTTGTCCAAGTAGAATTAGGGAAACCAATATGGATACAATCCGAGTAGTCCTTGTCGTTTCTATGTAGAACTATGGTTGTTTTTCCTTATCGGAACTCCTCCTATATCTGAAGGTTGTTTCCGTATAGGACATGGTAGGTGGTGGGTCCTGCCGAGATTTAGTCAACTACTATTAGGTATATGGTATCCATAACTATGACAATAGTATATTTATTTTATGTCGGAAATGTTATTGTAGTTTTCTGTTAAATTGGTTGAGCTTAAAATTTTTTGACGTATGACAAACCTAGATTAACTGATTACAATGTGAAACAAAGAGAGTATGTTATTAGCGGCTTAAAATAAATGCTAAGAAATGGACCACGGTGAAAATAACACCAAATTCTATTCTCAGATTAACATTTAAATTTTAAATTTTAACTACGGTAGACAAGCTACGACGAGAGGCTTGGGTGCGTTCGGCATTACACAGCATCGAATCTTTCCTTTCACACGGAAAATAATATTGCTCATTAGTGCACGATTAATTAAGTATTATCAAAAAAAATTTAAAAAATATTAATATGGCTTTTAAGCAACTCTATAACTTTTTTGTTGAAAAAAACACATTGTTTATTTGTTCGGAAGCACATTTAAAAAAGATGAGAAAGTAAAAGATAAAAAACTGGAGTACCGAATACATCCTTTAGCTCTTTTTTCCTTAAAAAGATAGAATCTCATAAGAGCAAGTGTTATAATGATTCATGTATTGCCCCTAAAAATATCACGTAGAATTGAGTGATAAGTTGGAGGAGATAAGTGAGGAGAGAGATGATGAGAGCAAGTTTAATACTAAAGCCAACTATGAGCTCATATTATAGTAGGTGAGCTATAATTTTATCTCTATTTTTCTTCTTCTCTCTTTATCTCTCCCTACCCCTTTAATATATTTGAAATATGTGAATAACTAGCTATTGCATTGGAGTCAATCCTCTCTATTTTTTTTAAATTTTTTTCTCCTCCACGTAAGTTTATAGTTGACTTATAGTCTACTATGAAACCTACTTTGAGCCTAAATCAAGAGTTAACCTCCACACAAATTTAAAAAAAGTGTAAGAGTATTAAAGGTATTGGTATTTGTGTATTAGAGGTGACATATTATATATGCTGCCTCTTATTTTTTGAGTGAATGACATGGATAAATTTGAAGGTGATAGCCACATCTGGTACATCACTTACTCTAGGTTGTTTTATCAAATGTACTTTTTCCCTGGGGATGGTAGGGTTTATAAAATTGTGCGATTATCACGTGCAATAACTTTTTTAGTTTTTTAAACCACTATATACCTCGCAATAACCGTACGGTTTTGTGGTAAACTCGCTTACCCTAATATCCGTTAAACCGTGTGATATGATAACCTCGTCTGAAACGGTTTAGTGAACCCTGTACGCATCTATCTGAAACAAAGAAATATGTTACATGCCTAGCAGTAATACAGTGTGCAGGATTCGCACGTGGCATGAATGAATCCGTTGCAGTGTCTCCACGGACTACACAAGGCATCCACTGTTACTGGACTCGCGCCCATCAAAGCCTTCACGTCCTTCTCGCCTTTTTGGTTATTCCGGTTCGCCCATCCACTACAGACTACAGTGGAGCACCGGAGTCCGCTCCCATGACGGCCACTGCACCCAACCCAAGAGGAACATCCCGCATGCAGACTCCGACCAAGCACGAGCCCTACACGAGCCGCGGTACATCTCTCCAAAGCCAAGGGGATTTCTCTGTTTTTTACAGTAAATCCATCGTTAACAGGTGTGCAACAGTGCCTTAAGGTTCATCTTGAAAGGCATATAGTTTGATCTTTTGAGGCACGACTGATAAGCCATACAAAAAGATAACCAAAATAATTTGTAGCAAAAACTTTCACATCTACTGATCTATTCGTTTCATATTATAAGTTACTTTGGGTGTTTATAGAAAAAATATATTAACATCCATAACACTAAGTATTTTTATTGAATCCATCATACAATATATTTTTATAGTATATTTATTTTATGTCAGAAATGTTATTGTAATTTTCTGTTAAATTGGTTGAGCTTAAAATTTTTTGACGTATGACAAACCTAGATTAACTTATTACAATGTGAAACAAAGAGAGTATGTTATTAGCGGCTTAAAATAAATGCTAAGAAATGGACCTCGGTGAAAATAACACCAAATTCTATTCTCAGATTAACATTTAATTTTTAAAATTTAACTACGGTAGACAAGCTACGACGAGAGACTTGGGTGTGTTCGGCATTACACAGCATCGAATCTTTCCTTTCACACGGAAAATGATATTGCTCATTAGTGCACGATTAATTAAGTATTATCCAAAAAACTTAAAAAAGATTAATATGGTTTTTAAGAAACTTTATAACCATTTTTTTAAAAGAAAAACACATTGTTTATTTGTTCGGAAGCACATTTAAAGAAAATGAGAAAGTAAAAGATAAAAAACTGGAGTACCGAACACATCCTTTAGCTCTTTTTTCCTTAAAAAGATAGAATCTCAAAAGAGCAAGTGTTATAATGATTCATATATTGCCCCTAAAAATGTCACATAGAATTGAGTGATGAGTTGGAGGAGAGAAGTGAGGAGAGAGATTATGAGAGCAAGTTTAATACTAAAGCCAACTATGAGCTCATATTATAGTAGATGAGCTATAATTTTTTCTCTATTTTTCTTCTTCTCTCTTTATCTCTTCCTATGCCTTTAATATATTTGAAATATGTGAATAACGCTATTGCATTGGAGTCAATCCTCTTTATTTTTTTAAATTCTTTCTCCTCCATATAAGTTTATAGTTGACTTATAGTCTACTATGAAACCTACTTTGAGCCTAAATTAAGAGTCAACCTCCACACAAATTTTTAAAAAGTGTGAAAGTATTAGAGGTATTGGTATTTGTATATTAGAGGTGACATATTGTATATGTTGCCTCTTATTTTTTGAGTGAATGACATGGATAAAATTAAAGGTGATAGCCACATCTGGTACATCACTTACTCTAGATTGTTTTATCAAATGTACTTTTCCCATGGGGATAGTAGGGTTTATAAAATTGTGCGATTATCACGTGCAATAACCTTCTTAGTTTTTTAAACCACTATGTAACTTGCAATAATCGTACGGTTTTGTGGTAACCGCGCTTACCGTAATATCCGTTAAACCGTGTGATATGATAACCTCGTATAAAACGGTTTAGCGAACCCTGTACGCAACTATCTGAAACAAGAAATATGTTACATGCCTAGCACACATGATTCGCGTGCAGTAATACAGTGTGCAGGATTCGCACGCGGCATGAATGAATCCGTTGCAATGTCTCCACGGAATACATAGGTTGTGTTTAGTTCAGCGCAAAGTTTGGATTTTGGTTAAAATGGAGATGATGTAACTGAAAAGTTGTGTGTGTATGACATGTTGATGTGATGGAAAATAACTGAAGTTTGGATCCAAACACAGCCATAAGAGCAAGTTCAATAGTATAGCTAACTACTAGCTCCAATTCATCTATAGCCAATCTAATAGCTCATTCATACAATAGTTACATACTACACTATTAATATCTAGTCCCACCTGTTATAGACATACTGCGTCTTAGAGTCCGTGCTACAGCTGGCTACAAATCTGTAGCCCGCTGCTCTTCTCTCTCCTGATTTATCTTCTTAAAATATGTTTGCAGCTCGCTTATAGCCTGCTATTATACCTGCTCTAAGGCATCCACTGTTACTGGACTCGCGCCCATCAAAGCCTTCACGTCCTTCTCGCCTTTTTGGTTATTCCGGTTCGCCCATCCACTACAGTGGAGCACCGGAGTCCGCTCCCATGACGGCCACTGCACCCAACCCAAGAGGAACATCCCGCATGCAGACTCCGACCAAGCACGAGCCCTACACGAGCCGCGGTACATCTCTCCAAAGCCAAGGGGATGAACTAGAGAGGACGCGCGCTGTAGGAGAGAGACCCCGGGTTTCCGGCTTTTCCTGTGCTGGATGGATCGCTCACCGATTATAGTAGGCGAGGCGACCGCCCACGACGGGTGGAGACGCCGTCGCCTGCGCGCGCGCGCGGCCGCCGGCTTGGCTTGGCCGCCCTCGCCCCTCGGATACGGAAAAGGAAACAAAAAAAAATCGTCAGGTTCCGCGCGGCGCGGCGCGTCCGGACGTGCGCGCGTGAGAGGCGGAGACGCGGACGCGTCTCGGGGTTTGCAATTTGCAAGCCTGGCTTGTGCACAGGCGGTGCAGCCCGGCCGTCCGGATTCGCACGGAACAGGCGAGAGATCCGCCGAAGAGATCGAAAATAAAAATCGGGCGAACAGCGACGCGGCGCCGAGCCGATCCCATCCCATCCCCGCGAGCTATTCCACATGCGCGCCGTTCGTCCGGGCGCGCGCAGACCACGTTCCCGGCGGCTGGCGCGCGGCCTGGACAGGTAGTACAGCCTTGGTCCACGCAAAAATCGCAGGCTCCCCCGGCCTCGTGCCACATGATTTCTGCGCGCCGCGCCGCGCGATGCTACTGCGCTCGGTCGCTTTCGCCGGATCCCGGCACAATCCGCGAACCCTTATCGCTTGGGATTATAAGACGACTACGAGCCAAACGCGTCTTTTGGGTGATCGATGATGGATGGCTCTCGCCCAGGCCACCGGTCATGTTTAGTGAGCGGATGAAACATGTGTTGTTCCAAATCCAATGATAATCTTCCGCGCGCGCGAGCCAAGCCGGTCAGAGCGCGGTTGGTTGGCTTGCGCTCTATCCAGGGTCGACGCGTTTTGAACGCACGAAAAGGCTCTAGAGGAAAAATCCTATTTCTACCTGGGGATTAGTCTTAAGTCGCAACAAAAAGGTTAGCTAGATGAGGAAAAATTCAGACCTGACAGGAGATAGATGCGGCCGGGAGGAAGGCTCGTACGTGTACGTCGAGCTCAATAATACTTGTAGTAAGCTCGTGTTTGAATGTTTCCGGAAGAGAAGCTCCGTTCCCCAACCGCGAGCACAATATGTAAACAGGTCAAAAATTCGCTACGGGAGTGAGACGTCATGGAACACTACTTGGGATGATATTTTCATCTTGCCCACCACGCTAAGCTTGAAGCAGTCCACGCCTGGATAAGGAGGATTAAGGATAAGGGGGCATCAATATCCATAGTACAGATTCTAAGCAGCCATCCCTTGACTACAAATCTGAGGTTAATGGCACGGATTAGGACATGCAATTGGCTCGAGAACAAAATGAAAAAAGCGATCAAAAGTGCAAAGACAGCAGGAGCGCATTTCTGGGCTTTGATCTGCAACACACTTTGCATCTCTAGAACGTGGACAGACAGCCTTCGTGCAGAGCAACACGCGGACACGAGATGACGAGTGGGAGATTAGCATGTCGCCGGTTTTGTTGGTCCACTAATCAAACCTGTGGCCATGTCCCCGGAAATGCTGTTCGTGCCATGTGTACCCAGGGCATTCTGTCTCGTCGGTTTATAAAAGCATTTTTAGATTATTATCAGGAGTTCGTGTTAATGGCAGACGTGCGAGGTGCTGTTGTTGGTTTCGCCCACCGAACATGCACCTTGGCGCGTACACGGATCGCGCGACAGGTGTCCGGTTTTGAACAGCTCACCACGTCGCGTTGGGTTAGGTCCTAGTCGTGTCGAATTATATATGCGTTTGTAGATTATACAATCTACATCAAAATACTTGATTAAGTTCTCAAGTCTTAAAGAAACCCCAGATACAGGACAATGTGGCTAAGATTGACAGTATCCTACCGCAGGAACGTGTATCGGCTTCTCCAAGTTGAGCAGCATCTCGTGAGTTCTGATGGACAGGCATTAGCACTGTTACCAATGATGCGATGCAATACAACTTTATTTCGAGCGCTGGACGTATGTTAGTTGCCTCTCGTTTTCTCTCGCAAAATTGCGTGTAATGGAGGCCAAGTAACACAGCGAAGTGCAATCACAGTTGTCATGCGGAAAACCATACACGTGTTACTCACCGAACTCTGATTGGGGGGTCCATGGAATCTCAATTTACCCATTGCTGAAACGAGAAACATGAGTATGTTGGGAACCAGCGAGCAGTGATCCTGAAGGAAATGAGGAAAAGGGTCTCTGTTTTGAAAGCTAAGACTGTTCGAGATTACGTAAATTAACAGTGAACTTACAGGACCCCTTGTGCAGCTAGTGCTCCACTCACACTGTTCGTATGCTGAAATTTTGTCCCGAATTAGGAGGCACAAAAGTATTTTCTGGCAGTTATCAAGGACTAAAAGAGACGTAATTCCCTCGTCGACGTAACGGAATTAATACTACTTACAAATCTCACCATTTCGAACTGTTCAGAAAGTAGAAAAACAACAGGTTATTATAGTAAAAAATTGAAGGCACCAAAGTTCTACTATTAGCGTGATTTCCCCAAAATACTCCGGGTTAAGTAATGAAAAGGTTTATCCTGAAAGATCTAGTTGCGTTCTACCTCGGCCACCGACTCAGCCTGCAACGAGAATCATAAGCCAACAGTAGCGCGCCTCGTGTCCTCGCTCAGCTCCCCACAAAAAAGATTTAACATGATGAGGCATCATCCTCACCATAACATGCCATGGCCTACAAGTCAGTCTCAGAAAACCAACTTGCCAAAGGGATATATGAACAAATCTGGGTCCCATTCAACAAACTAAGAAGATAAGATCAGATCAGGGGCACCAGCAGCAGAATCCGGGAAAGCATGTGGAAGTGGCCAACCAACTTTCACGCTCTTTTTTCATTACTTTCTTTTATTTCGGCAAAAACTGGGACAAAGGCACACAAGCAGCCATGCTCATGGGTCCATGTCAGTGTTCTGGAAAAGACCTAACTAGTCCATGTAAACGCAACAAATAGGTGATGTCATGGATGCAAATTGCGTACAGTAAGATTATATTAGTCAAAGGGCACTGTGCAGTGTTTGAAAGAAGGCAGCTAGCGTTATCCCATTTCAGCTGGAGCTATATATACACCCACCCTCCCCACCGGACGTTGTAAAGATTGTGAAAGAGAGGAAGCAAGAGAGGAAGAAGAATATATCCATAGTTCTATACACAAAGCGTACCTGTTCTTTCGGTGTCTTTGTTCCAGAAGCCAGAAAAACTGCGAGCATGGGCAAATTCGGTGGAGCTGCGGTCCTTCCAGTATACCGTGAAGAAGAAGATGAAGACTTGTTCGAGACATCATCGTCCATCTCAGGCGACTCCGATGATGAGGCTCAATTTTCAGACAGCGAGGAAGCTGAAGCTCAAGAAGACCAGTTTGCGCAGCAGCCAGCGAGAAGGATGAATTCAGATAGCCTCTACGATCTGTCATCTATGAAGGCACAACTCCCTGTCAAGTAAGTTCCTGGGGAAGAAGAGTTGCATATTAGTATCAATAGATGTACTAGCAAAAGGAAAATTTTCTCACAGGGCAAGTGCTTTGTTGTTCTTTGCAGGAAAGGATTATCCAAATACTACGACGGAAAGTCTCAATCTTTTGCATGTATGTCTGAGGTGAGATGCCTAGAGGATCTACGCAAGAAGGAGAATCCATACAAGAAGATCAAATCATCCAAGAGCTATGTAGCACTGGATGGGAACCAGGAAGCTTGTCATATACCTGGCGCAAACAGCACATCAATAGCCAAGAAGTCTGGAAGTTCTTGCGCAAATCTGATGGCCAGGAATAACACCAAAAGCATGCTCTATAGGCCTCCCCCAATTCCTGTAAACAAAAGCGGATATCATCAGTAGGAACAGTATCGAAATGTTTTTTTTTGGGGGGGTCAGGGTTTCATCTCTGTTCTTTTTTCGTTGAGGATTTTGTTGACAAGCATATTAGCCTGTCACGGATGTAAGAGGATTTCGTTCTCTGCCATATACAGAGAGTCGTCTTGTTCAAGGAGACATCGATTCTGTTTGTAAATACTACAATGAAATTTTTCATTGGACTGCCTGGGGATGATGAACAGCCTTCTGTCGAAATTTAAAGCATATGTCTGCAGTACATCCAATTGCCTTGGTTAAAAGAAGAAGAACAGCTTAACGTTAAGGGAGTCCTTTGGTCATCAAAGATGAAAGCAAAAGGAATTCAATTCTATAAATATTCCAGACACACAAATTGTAGCATGGCTGGTCATGAATGTTTGCCAAACCAAAAAATGAACCGAAGCCTAATAGTTCAAAATGTTGACTCCAACAGGGCTTCAGATCACATCCCAGTATTATCTTGTGGATAGATGGTGATCAAGTCTTGTTATATGGTGAATCCAGGGCACAGGGGAGAACCAAAGAGTAGATAATCCTATCCCAATACGCCTTAGAGTTAGCAGCTGTTAGAAAGCATAGTCGTAAATAGCCTGTGCGACTCCATCTTCATCATTAGTGGCACCAATTATATTTGCCACTGCTTTGGTTTTCTCAGACCCATTTGCAAGCGCAACACCCAATGATGCTAGCTGTAGCATTTCTACGTCATTTTCTCCATCCCCGATAGCCATTACCTTGCAAAAGAAAAAAAAAATGTTGAAGTTAGAAGGATTGCAGGTGGGCTTTCAATGGTTTGATGGAAGATCAGAGGTCTAATATCCATTTTAAATCTACTTATACCGCTAGATCACTGGGCAATTGGTTTGGAAAACTCAGTGCAGACTTCAAATATTTTATTTTGTGGCATATGTATGACCAAGATTTAAATGACGGTTTTTCATAATTGAAAGAACTAGATAGGTGATGACATCAATTGTATTCCGTCATGCAATAAGATGTAATAGAGAACTAGAGTACTAATACCTCATCCGGACTAATGCAAAGGTGGTCCAAAAGAATCTTCACCCCATTGCCCTTTGAAGTTGCAGGAGGTACAAGTTCAAGCATATCAGGCTGTGCTTGAACCACACGGGCCCTTCCTTCTATTGCCTTTTCCCAGAATGGCCTCAATGCAGAAGAAATTCCCTCAGGAGTTTCAAGGAAGAGCACTTTCTGAACATGAAAATTATAATGCAATCAGCTAGACAGCTGCACATCTTAGCATCATCAAATTGCTAATAGAGTAATCCCCATATATGAAAATGTCAGCCACAGTCAAAATGAGCAACTTGTTTGTTGCATAAATTGGTTTCTATTACGAATTTCATATTGAGAAATTGACTAGTGGCATTCGATCACAGAAGCCGTTGACAGCAGCATAAATCACAACAATTTGTTTTTCAATTGGAAGTGGTTCATATAGTGGCTGTTTGCGCATTTCTATAAGCCTTGCACATCTATTGAGTAATTAAGCGAAGCAGATCTTTTTGCCTTCAAGTTGCTTCAATGAACATTAATCTTTGATTATCCAAATGGTTGAGATTGTAATATACAACATTGCTGCCAGAAACGTGCATGACGAAACGATAGACATGAGATGCAAGGTGGATTTATAGTTTGTAGCTAGGAGACTCGCTTTGTTGCTCTGTGTAGTCTGCACCTTAGATCAATCATCCAAAGGCTAGAAACAATCGAGACGATGTGGTTTTATGAGAAGAGTAATAACTGCATTTAAAGGGTTCCAATTGTATAAGATATATTAACCTAATTTATTTTATGGTTAAGTAAAATACATGGTAGGACTAGGACACCCCCTCCCCCACCCTGTCCAAAAGAAAGCCCGTGTTTTTATAGTAACTAAACCAGTAGTTTCTTATTTTATGAACAAATTTTGAGAAAATGAATCACCAACCAGAATGTCATCTAGACGGATGCTCTTAGTATTTAAGCAAAGGAACATTAAAATGATTCATGCTGAACTGATCATGAAAGTGTTCTAAAAATTGTTAAGAGAGCACAGCACCTGTATCTCAGCTGTTCCTAAAAGCTGATCAATAGACGAGACTATTTCAGCCTGCAACAAGAGTCACAACTACAGTCAAATTAATAGGAATATGACAGCTAAAATTTACTTGACCAAGGACCAGCAATCACCTTAGGTTCATGATACACATAATGGAGAGAATCAACCAAAGGATCATCATACATAGAGAAGCATCGGTCCTGGCTAAATGCTACTAATGGTACCTTCTGCTCCAAAGAATATAACAATGCCTGCAATAAGCCAATAGTGTCACTACACAGTGCAAGCATTGGCAAGCGCTAACTTAAATTGGTAATGATGGATACTAAGATAATAAAATTATCTATTACTACCTCCATTCCAAAATATAAGCATTTCTGCGAGTTTGTCAAAATGTATCCGGGCATCCCTCCGTCCAGATTCATTTTGGAAAACACGCAGAAATTCTTATATGTTGGAACGGATGGAGTAGAAAGATAGACTCTACATTGTCCAGCTAACATCTACTCCCTCCATTCCATTCCATAATATAAGGCACAACCACTTTTTTTAGATGTTCCATAATATAAGGCATGCATGTATGTAGGCAATTAACTATGACCCCTTCTCCAATAAATTATTACTTTTTAAAATCCTCCACTCTCATGTTCTCTAATTTTATTGGATGCATGCATTGTATCCAAACTACAAGATGATAATAATTATGTTCTTGGTCTTTGGGTTAGGGGTGGTTATGCCTTATATTTTGGAATGGAGGGAGTATATATTAAATGGACATAAGAGGGCATCTAAATTGGTCCATTAGCTGGAGAGATACATCCCAGGTGATATACCATTAAGTAGGCAAACCCTGAAAGTGTAGCCTTTTGGATCTAAATTATTCTTGTATGCACATTTATGGTCTCAATGCCTATAAGGAAGAAAAATAATGTAGCTTACCTCTCTGCATACTTCTTGATCTAAATTCCTTTTATAAATTTCTCTTCCTTGCAAACCATAAACCAAGAGGCCCTACAGATGAAAGCATCAATCTGATGAGAATGGGAATCATGCACACATGAACAATAAACTGTTTCACTTATCTACTGGATAGGAACAACGCGGTATTCATGAAACAGTGAGCTCGGAAAATAAAGGCATAGCACATATTAATATTACAGAATACAAGGTAACATTGACTTAGGGTAGCACATTATAGGACTGAGCAGAAGCACAGACCACTAGGGCCTGATCAAAGGATGCTGTCAAGCTTTTTTTTTTGTTCTTTTCCATAAAATGTAGAATGTAAGCTTTGAATTAGCAAGGCTGCACAGGCAACATCAGCAGCGGCCTTTCTGTTCTATGAACACAGTATAGCCAGCTTTTGAAACCAGGGAGGTAAGAATAATTGACTTATCTCATGACTAACATTTGCACTTCACTCAACAAATACAAGAAAAAGGCAAAGAATTAAAGTGCAAAAGGAAATAAACCTTCAACTATATTTCATTTCATCAAAAGTTTATTTAGGGCACCAAAAGGATGTATTGCAAGCAACATGCATTCAACAGATATTAAAATGCAGGGGGGTAAGAATGATTGCCCTGTCACTTAAACCAAATTTCACACTTTAACTCAATTCAAGAATAAAGGGCATAAGTTAAGAGTAAAAGAAAAAAACATTCAATAATTTTGTTCATTTTACACAGATTTAAGTACAGTGCCATAAAGGTCACAATGCAAGTGGCATGCACTCTTCAGTCAAAAATATGATACAAGGATCTCCATTAGCATATTTGCAACCTATTAGATTTTATGCTACCAGGAAGTGTAAAGATGCCGCATTTTCACCACTGTATCCTAAAGTTATTTCTTGAAATATTGTGTGTTGTCCATGAATACTTTCCACCAACCTGAAGAAATATGCCAGGAGATGATTCTGAGACAATTCCAGTTCTTCCAGACAAGTCAACCATATTGAGAGCATCAATGGCAGCCGGCCGTGCCTATTTCCAAAATGAACATGTATGAGAAACAATTATCAGCATTTTGAGTTACTGAAATATGACAGGGCCAAACATAAATAGGCTGGCAGAACAGAGGGTACTCTTGATTGTCTACTTGTAGTAAATTTTTCCTTTCAGCTCATAAAATGAAAACAATAAACATCAAGTGTCCTCATAGAGGATTTTTATTAACATATTCTACCAGGATTAGCGTAATGCAAGTTTTATAGTTGAGACTTGAATCTGGCTTGGCTGGGAAAAGGATGCAGCAATGGTGGAAACAGATGATCCAGAAGATCTGGCCTGGGCTGGCAAGGGACAGTTAAGTTATTACAGAAATGAAGAACTTGTAGTACCTTCCCTGTGGCAATAACTATGTTTACTCCCCTTGACCTTGCTTCCCTCAGAGCTTCTGCATTCCTTGCTGTAACTTGACTTTTACTGTTGAGCAGTGTACCTTTTTAAATTATAAAATATCACTGGTAAATATAAACACATGTCTAGAGTAGTGATATATGCAAAGAGCAAATGATATACCATCCATATCACAGAAGATGTATTTGAATTTTGGTCTATAAAATCTTAGGCTTCCAGCTCTTTTTAGACCACTTGTCACTTGCCCTGTAAACATTCTTAGGCAGCAATAGCTACATTATCATCATATGTGTGTGAAAGCACCTTTTCAAGATCAAAATAATGGAAAGGATTATAACTACAGAAATCTCAAAAAAACACACCATCCGATGTTTCTGTATGACGCTTGCCCGAATCAAGAACACTCTTAGCAAGATTTTTCCCTTTCCACCTTAGACTCTTCAAAATGAGCTGCTCCTCCTTCTCCATTTCAACTGCAGACTCATCACTTGTTTGGTGATCAAAACCCAGAAGACGTAGAATTCCACGAACCTAATACAGAGCAAGTAAACAGTCAATTTTGTACCATATTATCTGTGTTTTTAGTATGTGTAGAATAACATAGGATTAAGTGATTTGGTAAAAGGAAGCTGGGATATTCACCAAGAAAAAGATAACATGTGTATTCAAACCTCTAAACGGTAGGGGGCTAATGACAGTCAATAAGCAAGTGAGCATACCGCTAGTATCCGCACTTCATCAAGAAGTGTATGACCTCGCTCCTCAGCCTGCCTTGAAGCTGTCTCAACTGAGATTACGATATCACCTAACATTAGCTGCGAGAAAATAAATTCAGAAAATACAACAAGATGGCATGTCTAAAAGAACAGCATTCAAATAAAGGATTTTTTTTCCTTACAATAGGAACATCAAGATCAGGAATGTATTGTGACATTGAGAGCATTTCAATACAGCTGTCTTCACCTCTCCATTCTTTGTTAAGGTTCTGGATGAAGTTGTCATTGCATAGCAACACAGAAACTTCAACCTTATCATACCTCCCGACATCACTTATTGAAGTGTCTCGTGTTTTGTAGTTGGAATCCAGAAGCCCATCTAGTGCAATTTTCATCGCCATCGGAACATTTAATTTTAGAATTTCTACAATGTTCTGCATTCACATTACCAGAAGCATAAGTAAACAAAAAACGTCACAAATTGAAAATGCAACATTTCTAGCACACCATTTTATTGGCAAAATATGCAACAGATTGCTCGGAGGGATATAAACTACTAAACCAAAATCAACCAAGGAATTCCACTATAACTTGATGAATAAAATCAAACAACAAAACAACATAATCCGATACCCAAATGCCTAAGCCTAAACCAATTTCAAAACTGCATCACGTCATAATAAAATACCTGCTAACTTAGGTTCTGACTACCTTTCTTCCTTTGAAACGAAGATTTCTGACTACATTGCCCACTTGTTTACCTCTAGATCAAAGAAAGTGTATGCTCAGCTGCCTGAAGGGTGCAATTCGTTTTAGCGAATGGCAAACACAACCAATTCGGGACAACAGTTAACGGTTATCTCATACGATATGCTAACCATAAATTAGCATACAAGGACTGGAGCAGAAATCACAAGAGTAAAAGTCAGGACTTTCTACATTGATTAGAAATAGTACAAAAACGATTGAGCATAAATCATCCAGTAAACCAGAGAATGCCGCGCTATAGCTTGTGAACATTTCAATCTGTGATTCCGGTGACTTCATCTAAAACAGCCACATATTATTGACACAGAAGTTTCACGAGTAGCATACGTACCAGCACTTCGGGGTCTTCGGGCGTGTCATCGTCGATGCCGATTCGCGCGTAGAGCTCGATCTCGCTCTCCTTCGGCGCGGGAGGGGGTGAAGGGATGGGGTCCTGGGGCTGCGCACGCCTCGCCGCCGACTGGCCGCGCCTACCCCTGCGGAAGCTTCGGATGCCGGCGAGGAACCCCGCGAAGGGCGGCAATCGGCAGCGGCGGGCGGCGGCGGCGCGAGAGCGAGGGCTCCGAGGAGGGCGTGAACCCGCGCCAGGTGAGCAGCGAGGCGGTGGGCGCCGCGGCGGGGAGGGGCGGGCAGCGGCATCGGCGCCGAGCGTATCAGCGCCGCGCCGAGCTGCGGCGAGCGCGAGGCGAACGGGAGGGCGCGCGACACGATCCGTGCCATGGTCGTCGAGGCCGACGACGAGGAGCCGCCTCCTCCTCCTCCGGCGGCGGCGGCGGGAGAAGAGAGTGGGTGAGAAGGAATGGGGTTGGGCGGAGGAGGAGGGTTTTCGTGCTGGTCCGTTTGATTTTCTTCTGCGCTGCGTATATCCTGGGTCTCGTTCGGGCCGTCCATTTCGTATCCAACGGTCTGTGTTTTGCTCCGGCCCACCGTGTCCGTGCGGGATCTCTTCTCCGATTCGCAGATTTTCGGGCTCTTTTATATCGTCAGTATAGTGATCAGTGAGTTAAGTTGCCCATTTATTTGGAGAACTACAGTACGAGTTTTGGAAGCTTACGCAAAAAATTCATGCATTATTTGTTTGCTCCGCATGAGCATGCAAATTTCGTTTCTGTAGGATGGAGTGTTTGGTTCAAAACCTTAACGGGATTTCGAGCTTCAGCGTATATTCCCTTGAATATGTTGAGTATCTTTTGTCTATCTGAATCTCGAACCTTTTGCCATGGTATATGTATTCTCCAATCGATCGTAGATATTTAATACATTTAGGGTAAATTATGGTCAAATTCTGAAACTTTGGGCACTGATTTTATAGTAAGACAGGTTTATAAAAATGAGTTTATGGTATTATGATATAGTTTGAGTAAATTGTAGTGGTGATACATAACCTTGTTATGTGAACGTAATTTAGTTCATTAAACTAACTTATAGAACGCTCGCTTTGATACACGAAATTGTCTAATTCGTGTGAACAAGGACCGAAATGGCTTGGTAATGTTAATTTTATCAAGTTGATGTTAATTAGGATGTGACGTACACACATGTAGTGAGTATGCATAAGACAAGTTATAATTATAAACATCTCTACTTTCCTTCATCATTGAAACTATGAATTTCATATGTTTCTAACCCATGTATCATAGCTCAGTTTTTCATATCTTTGTCTAGTTCTATATAATCACTATGCCTCATTTTGTCTTTTTACTGAATATATGCATGTCTAAAAGGCAAACTTCTTAGATACTCCCTTTATCCCATAATATAAGGGATTTTGGATGGATGTGATACAATAAATCTGAATGGACCGTCTATCCAGTTTCATTGTACTAGGATATGTCACATCCACCAAAATCCTTTATATTATGAGACGGAGTAAGTATATATTTGCATAGTATCCTAATCAACACCTAAATTTATAAGATTAGCCATATAATGTCCTTCTAATCTTGGTTCGCACGCCCTAGCTAAGATCGTACAACAAATTGATTGTTTTACAAGTTTGTGCACTAGATTACACATACCTGATAAGTTCGTGCACCGCCAATGTGATTTACTCATATAGCTTTTTTGTTTTAAACTATATATTTAAGAAATTATTGATTGTTAAAGTTTCAAAAGTTTGTTCAGATATAGTACTAAAAATCAAATATTTATGATTCGGGGAAGAACATTTCTTTGAATAGTATCTAAACCTGGAAATTAGTTTTTCTTTTTTCGAGGAAAAGGAATATATGACTCAAGATAATAATCCTCGCTTACAAGATGAGAAATAAAGGAATAATCATTTTCTAAACAAAATCTAGAAAGGGACTCACAGCGGCCCTTAATTGCTAGCGTATGACTAAGGGCCCGTTTAGTTCCCCAAATTTTTTTCCCAAAAACATCACATCGAATCTTTGGACACATGTACGAAGCATTAAATATAGATAAAAAGAAAAACTAATTGCACAGTTACGGAGGAAATCGCGAGACGAATCTTTTAAGCCTAATTAGTCTGTGATTAGCCATAAATGCTACAGTAACCCACATGTGCTAATGACGGCTTAATTAGTCTCAAAAGATTCGTCTCGCGGTTTCCAGGCGAGTTCTGAAATTAGTTTTTTCATTCGTGTCCGAAAACCCCTTCCGACATCCGGTCAAACGTTCGATGTGACACCCAAAAATTTCCTTTTTCTCAACTAAACACACCCTAACAAGATTTTGGCTACGACGAATTTTCCTAAGCAAAATTTCCCTTTTTCCAGAAAGCAAGTCTGCAACCTCTCTGACAATGTAGGCTAACTCGGGCATCTCCCTCTCCTTGGATTGGATCATCTGCAACGCTATCAAAACCTTAGCAAATCGATCCTTATAAAGGATTTTTTTTCAACCGAGTCCTTTTCTCCCCCGTAAACATTCCAAGGAAACTTCTGTAGATCAGATCTCCAGAGAACCAGACGCTAACCAATCCGAAGTATGTCTGGTACGCTATGGAATTTGCCACTGGGAGCATGGGCTCTAGGCCGAATACCAACAACTTCAGGTCTTGGAAATTTCATCTGAGATACCCGGCAGCATCGAAACCCTATTGTAGGGCTAGATGATCCACCATAATCCCATCCGGCAAGGATCTTGCCAAAAGCAGGCGTAAAACCTGCAGACTCCATAGGCAGATCGGAGAAAGTCTCCATCCAACTCCATCGCCAAGGAGGGATATATCGTCAGTATAGTGATCAGTGAGTTAAGTTGCCCATTTATTTGGAGAACTACAGTACAAGTTTTGGAAGCTTACGCAAAAAATTCATGCATTATTTGTTTGCTCCGCATGAGCATGCAAATTTCGTTTCTGTAGGATGGAGTGTTTGGTTCAAAACCTTAACGGGATTTCGAGCTTCAGCGTATATTCCCTTGAATATGTTGAGTATCTTTTGTCTATCTGAATCTCGAACCTTTTGCCAATGGTATATGTATTCTCCAATCGATCGTAGATATTGAATACATTTAGGATAAATTATGGTCAAATTTTGAAACTTTGGGCACTGATTTTATAGTAAGACAGGTTTATAAAAATGAGTTTATGGTATTATGATATAGTTTGAGTAAATTGTAGTGGTGATACATAACCTTGTTATGTGAATGTAATTTAGTACATTAACCTAACTTATAGAACGCTCGCTTTGATACACGAAATTGTCTAATTCGTGTGAACAAGGACCGAAATGGCTTGGTAATGTTAATTTTATCAAGTTTATGTTAATTAGGATGTGACGTACACACATGTAGTGAGTATGCACAAGACAAGCTATAATTATAAACGTCTACTTTCCTTCATCGTTGAAACTATGAATTTCATATGTTTCTAACCCATGTATCATAGCTCGGTTTTTCATATCTTTGTCTAGTTCTATATAATCACTACGCCTCATTTTGTCTTTTTACTGAATATATGCATGTCTAGCAAACTTTTTAGATACTCCTTTGTCCCATAATATAAGGAATTTTAGACGGATGTGATACAATAAATCTGAACGGACTATCTGTCCAGTTTCATTGTACTAGGATATGTTACATCCACCAAAATCCTTTATATTATGAGACGGAGTGAGTATATATTTGCATAGTATCCTAATCAACACCTAAATAGCCATGCATGTAATGTCCTTCTAATCTTGGTTCGCGCGCCCTAGGTAAGATCGTACAACAAAATAATTGTTTTATAAGTTTGTGCACTAGATTACATATACCTGATAAGTTCGTGTACCGCCAATGCGATTTACTCATATAACTTTTTTGTTTTAAACTATATATTTAAAAAATTATTGATTGTTAAAGTTTCAAATGTTTGTTCAATATAGTACTAAAAATCAAATATTTATGATTCGGAGAAGAACATTTCTTTGAATAGTATCTAAACCTGGAGATTAGTTTTTCTTTTTTGCGAGGAAAAGGAATATATTACTCAGGATAATAATCCTCGCTTACAAGATGAGAAATGAAGGAGTAATCATTTTCTAAACAAAATCTAGAAAGGGACTCACAGCGGCCCTTAATTGCTAGCGTATGACTAACAAGATTTTGGCTACGATGAATTTTCCTAAGCAAAATCTCCCTTTTTCCAGAAAGCAAGTCTGCAACCTCTCTGACAATGTAGGCTAATAACTCGGGCATCTCCCTCTCCTTGGATTGGATCATCTGCAACGCTATCAAAACCTTAGCAAATCGATCCTTATAAAGGATTTTTTTTCAACCGAGTCCTTTTCTCCCCCGTAAACATTCCAAGGAAACTTCTGTAGATCAGATCTCCAGAGAACCAGACGCTAACCGATCCGAAGTATGTCTGGTACGCTATGGAATTTGCCACAGGAGCATGGGCTCTAGGCCAAATCCCAACAACTTTAGGTCTTGGAAATTTCATCTGAGATACCCGGCAGCATCGAAACCCTATTGTGAGGCTAGATGATCCACCATAAGGTCCATAATCCCATCCGGCAAGGATCTTGCCAAAAGCAGGCGTAAAACCTGCAGACTCCATAGGCAGATCGGAGAAAGTCTCCATCCAACTCCATCGCCAAGGAGGGAGGAAGGAAGCCGCCACCCAGTCGCCTGGGCATCGCCCCAACCCTAACCCAAACCCTAACATGATTACATGAAATTAGTTAGTATTAGAAGGGTGCGATCTGTATACAAGTACGAAAGAACTCAGTTTAAAGGTCAGCTCCGAGTAAACTTTTGAAAGTTATGTGTGCCAAAGGTTCCATTTGGTTAACTTGCTTTAGGATTCATTAACATTTTATAATAGAGATTGCTAAAGGACGCTCCATCTTGTTTACAAACAAGGTCAAAATGATTTGAAATCACCACATTAACACAAAACGGATATCTCCCAGAAAAACAGAGAGAGAAAGAAACCTACATCAGTAACCATGAAGGATCTAGATTATTATAACGGTGTAGAATGCAGATTGACTGCATATATTTAACAATAAGCAAAGGAATTGCAAACATAGTACACGTTGAGCCGCCGCAGCCGCACAATTGTGCCGGAAAATTCAGTTAGTTATAGTTTGTCTGCCACTTCTTGCCTAAATAAGCATCCTCAGTTGCTCGCTTCTAACCAAATTCTCTACCTACCAACATGCTCCATTATCCATAGAAACCTAACTAAAGATCACACAACCAGCAAAGCAGCGCAGTATCCAGCATCCAGCCACAAGAAAACATGACGAGAACAATGATGACAAGAGCGGTACCTACCGGAGAGCAGTCGTCTTCGGAAGCACAGGCGCAAGACTTTGACAAGTGCCAAGACTGTGATGTGCCAAATAGCAGGGAACATTGCCCCCCTAGAAAAAAAAAAGGTACTAGCAGCAGACAAATAGTGACATGGAACATGGACATCTTTTTATTCCGATCGGAGAAACAACCATTAAGTGAAATCTCACGTTTTCAGGGTTAAAAAACAAGGACAATCCGCACATCCACATCTCTACACTCTCCAAACTCACTATGCACACATTTTCTTCCCGGTGGCATTGCCGCGATAAGAGAAAGTAGAAACATCACTGTTTCTACCATGTCTAACAGGCTAACTGCCTATTATTATCTACTACTATGTACCCTTGATTCACACCATTGAAAACTGCATAAAAGCCCTGCTGGTTTACCTAGCAGGCCCGAACCTCAGCAAACCGGCTTGGGGTTGGCTCACAATTGTTGGTAAGTTTCAGAGATCCAAAGAGACATGATAGTCTTCTCATGATGGGCTTCCGGCTGACTATCACTTCCAACGACACAACGTCCTTCCTGGTATCGGCATAAGTATCATATCCCTCGAGGTCCGCTTCTGTTATGAGTACTGCGTCAGTACACACTGTAGGGCTCGTTGGCCTGGGTAACATTACTTGACAAAGGGGTAAACCACTATCTTCGTAATCAAGCTCCATGGAGTAGTAATCATCAATTTCTGTGTTAGTGATGCAGTCATCCCCGGCTTCTAGAAAATGGCCCAGGTTTTTACTCTGTATTGGAAGACGCCCGGTGGTGAGGGTACTAAAAACGTTGACAGCCTGCACAATCATGTCGTTGCATGAAGCAGCTTAGCATTTGTAGGACTGTAGAGTAATAGCTCTCACTTGGACAAAATGCAATAACAAAAGACAAGTCCCCACACCTGCCACTGCGATGGTGCCAAAAGTACTCTAGGCCTAATGGATCGGACATGATCTAATGCTGCTTCTGGACTCATGCTCCGATATTTAATCTGCAAGACAAGTAATCTGTCATCAGCAAAATGGAGCGAAAGATATACAATATTGAGTTGCTTTAATTATTGTTTATCCTACCAGATAACACAAAACAATAGTCGTGCTACGCCCTCTTCCAGCTTTACAGTGAACATAAGTAATGCCACCTTCTGATGCATTCCCTGAAAAAAAGAGCCAAAGTTAATATCCAGTTGAGGTCAGCAAAAATTGTCTGCATAAATGGCTACAATGCAGAAAGTGTGTAAAAGCGGGTTCCCTTTTCTGCCAGCAGATATATTAATAATTTCACTTAATAATCATGGTGTATGGTAGTATTATATTGCACTGACAGCTAACAGATCCTTCTCATCCCATGGTTGGAACTTGGAGATGGGATGTGAATTAGAACATGTCGCTGCAACTTAAATTTGAACACCTACTACACCAACAACTAATTGGCCATGATCGCAAACCAAATTCCATATCCATTAGTTGAACGCAGCTATCACCTGCTCTACAAAATCAGAGTTGACTGCAACTAGCTTGACTTCCCTTAGTCTGACTACCAGTAGTAGTTTTGTTACCTAAACCTATGTCATTGTTTACATGCGGAAGAACAATATTTCATACTAGTGTTCGAGAAAAAATAAATATTCCATACTACAGAGTCATACAGGCATTAAAAAAAATCGAAGTGTAAAAGTGACACACTTAGGACCATGTTCAACAAAGGGCATGAAGCCATTAACATTGGCCACATTTAGGACTATATGTTGATATGTTCCACAAAGGGCATGAACTTACGGTGGATAAAATCTATGGCTTGACAAATATCCTGGAGGGCTGGTGCAAACAGGTAGTCTCTTGTGGGAATAATAAGGTGGTCAATCCCATGGGCCTGCAAAAGTAGGACTTGTTACTCGTCAGGAGGATCTTGCATTGTTGATTGCAAACACAAAATAAAGTGATTGAAAATCCCCTGAATGAATCAAATGAATAAAATTATGCTTTAAACTCAACGAGAAGATGTCTGACAACAAAAGACTACATCATACACTCTCACAACGAGTAAATAATGTAGACCAAGTCTTTCCTTCTGATTGAGTAGCGAATCAAGGTTCACAACACAAACGAAATCATGTACTAAGCTAGGAAATCAAGTGATAAGAGATTTTACCTGGTATAAAGATGTTGGGACCAGGGTCTCATAAGCCTCATTCAATGTTACAACTCCCTGAACTCCAAGTTGCTTCAAACGTGGAACATCACTTGGGAAAGGAACAGCACCTAGCAAAATATACTGCGGGTAGAGATTGGACAAATTAGTCGATGAGATCTTTATAGCACAGACTCAGTTAAGAGTACTAATTACTAAATTGTGTAAAACAACAGTGTAACAAAGAACGGCAACTAAAGCCATGTCCACAAATCCCTCCAAATGCCAAACTAAACATCATATGAGACTACTACAGTCTGCACTAGTAATTTACCAAAGAACAGGCCGAAATAACGTACGCACTTGAAGATAATTACTCAAATTTCTTAGACAAAATGGAGCCTTAATGGAACAACCACAGGAACACAATCACTGCTCACGGGGAAGCGAAGGGTATTACTTCAGGGGAAAAAAAAGGCAGCCCTGCATTAACCTAGAGTGTTACTACTTACTGCGCCAGAGCTAAGCAATGAAACTCTCCCCGTAATATCCAAGCATAACAAAACCAACCCCCAAGTGAACAAATCCCACAGAGATAAGTCAACAGCCACCCTAACAGTCACGAGTAAACCAAAAGCGAAGCCTATAATCGCGCGAGGCTTGTAGAGAGTTTAATCACGCGAGTCGAATTCAGACGCAAGGAAAGGGGGGGCAAACCCACCTGGTCGACTCGGTCCCACCACCGGAACTCCGCCTCGAACCGGTTGCGCAGCACGTTGTAGAGCAGCGTCGGGTAGAACAGCACCCTGGCGCCGGCGCCGACGAGCGCACGCTTCGCGCTCAGCCGCGCTACCACCACGCCGCCGCCGCGGACGCTGGCCTCCTCCACCACCACCTGCTGCTCCTCCTCCCCTTCCGACCGCACCCCGTCACACTCTCCCAGCTCGCTAATCCTCATGCCCCTCCTCCTCCTTCCCCCACCAGCGCCCTCTCGCCCTTCCAGAGCCGGCAGATCCGCGGGGGGCGCGGGAGAGAAAGCGCGCGGATCGGGAGGTGGTGATGGCGAGTTGCGGCTGCCTCGCGGGACGCGAGAAATGGGAAGAGCGCCTGCGCCGCGGTGTCTAAAACCTCGGTAGAGGCGGATGCGGAAACAGGTGGCAATTTTGCTGAATCGGAGAGGGTCAGGGGAGACGGTCTGGTCTCGCTCTCGCTGGTTCGTGGTTTTTTGTTGGTGAGAGAATGAGAGATGGAATTTATTGGTGGAGGAAACGTGGTGTGTGTGCTCTTTCGCGCCAGGCCCTTCAACAGCTGCATAATTGTGCTCTTTGATGGTTGGATGGTTTGGTAGGTGCAACAACAATTCCTCAACGCGCAGCGTTTTGTTCATGCTATTGAATTAAGAGGTTCATTTTCTAGAGTACATGTAAAAGATTTTCGTGTCCCACTTGCGTTAGGAGAAGAAAAGGGAGCACAACAGAACCCAAACATAATGGTACGGAGGGAATGAAGAGTTTTTTTAGAGGTCCATGCTCAGTATACTTGAAATGTTTAACTGATGCGTCTAATGTTCTCCTTCTCCATACTCCAAAAGGTAGTTGTTTAGTGGGGATTGAGATCCGATGCAGACACAACTGCACCATAGGACTGCATGTATTGTAACCGTTCATTTTGATGATCAAAAGCTCATATTTAACGCTCCACTACTCAAACAGTAGTATATAAACAATATTTTATACTATAACAGTTTTGCTACAGTGCCAAGCTAATATGTACCGTTTAATTTCAATCCAATACAGCAGCTGTAAATTATTTAAGTTACAGTCAATACTATGACTGCAGCTGATTCAGATCCGTTTAGTGGGATACACAATCAATACGATCAATGACATGTTTGAATTGTAACGGAATAACATCGAGTCACAAAAATACTTATTAATTTGTTAAAAATAAAAGAATATACAAAGGTGCCGAACATTGTAGTAGACAGCTCTTCCAGGGGTTGTTAAGGATATCTTATTAAGTTGAGTCAATCTATTCTATGCCATTATAAATTGGGTGGGTTCTACAATATGCCGCTAACAAATTTAGTTCTACAATATAGTATTGAATAATCCATTTTCTCCTCATATGCCATCGTCGTTAATCAGCCATTAGTTTTATTAAAAACATTAGTTTTATTAAAAACTTTGTGCAAATGCATAAGATATAAATTATGTTTTAAGCACTTTTAGTGATAAAACAATCAAAGTAAAAAATAAATGATAATCATAAAAAAAATTAAGTAAGTCAAATGATCAAATATGTGTCCAAAAGTTAAAGACGACTTTCATTAAAAACCAGATGTAATATTTAGGCTTTGTTTGACTAATGGGTTAGGGAAATGATTTCCTACCCATAAAAGACATCTTTAAATTCTAACCATTCATTCTCCCTTTTCTATTTAATC
>CM020178.1:32120926-32174970 GCA_009805545.1 Oryza longistaminata | reverse complement strand
TCAATCTCAACACTGCTGCCTTACATGCTAACCGAGCCCCTGCTGCAACTAGGGGAGAGTTCCATCCGCAACTTTACACGCGTTGACCTGCAATTTCCTTGCCCAAGTTTTGATGCCGCCAATGCACGCAGCACTCAACATCCTGCTGATTGCCAACAGCATCAGGCCGGCGGTGAGAGCAGCATCTGAACTGGAACACAATCAACAGCAGTTGAAGATCACCATTCTGTAGGTACGCATTGACCAATAGCTGTTCCCAAGCTTGACAGTCTTCTTGTCCATAGGACCATGGGAACACCGTGAGAGTAATCGAGTGACCGCATGTCCATACATGAGTGATTAGCGAAGTGCACAATGGAGACATTTGGCAGGATACCAACCTCCGCAAGGCATACGCGTGAAGCTCTTTCCCTTCCCTCCAATGCTTTTCAACTTCGTACACTACTGGAGCACAGTCCCCACGGCTATAAGATGCCGGTCTGATGTCCATCTTGTTGCATCCAAAGTAGGCACCCTCAGTGCCTGGTCAGCCTTGCCATTGGATGCATAACCAGACATCCAATGCCGTCCATGAGGACACATTCACTCTTCTGAGCCGCTTATAGGAACACCCGTCCTCCACAGAGTCCATATCGCCACACTTGCAGTACATATCTACCAACCCTGCCTGAATGTTATGCAACTCCTTACGATGTTGGAACTTCTTCAGCCCACAAAACCCACTGGATCTCCCTACCCAAGTCCGCGCACGCAACTCGCCAAGTGACGGCCACCTGACGCTGAGACCACAGAGTTCACCTTGATCCCATCCTCCACCATCATCGGAATGCTCCAGCGCTTCTTCTTCATCCCCTATATTGGCGCCAAACCCCAGCAATCACCTGCACCCATGCAACCCACATCCCTCTCTGGCATTTCCTTGAACACCATAACCGCAGGCTTCAGCCTTCCCGCCACTGAAGTACACGTCCATTCGAGGCCCCGTCATGAGCATCCCGGACGCCGCCCGCGTAGGCGTTCTGATCAAGCTCGCGTGCGTGGCGGTGGCCATGAGCCATCGGACGGCGCGCACTCCCGGAGATGGAGGCTTGAGGACGCACCGTACCGCTTGTATCCGTTGAGCGGCGACGCCCGCGGCGCGGCATCTCGGCGAACCCCGTCCGCGACGGCGCCGCCCGCCTGAGCCGGTCCCCGGCCGCACGTGCCCGTGGAGGAGCGCGCTTCCACGAGAAGGAGCTTCGCCGGGCAAACCCGTCGGCACCTTGAGCGCCGCCACGTCCTCCCGGGCGCGAGCGCGAGGTAGAGCTGACGAGCCCTGCGCGAACAGGAAAGCTCGTTGGAGTCGCATGGCGGACGCCGGAGCCAAATCACCCAACAAAACCGCACATACCTATCGCTTCCCGATGTTCTAGTGCCCTGTGTGCGCATGACCTGGCGTTGGTGATGTGGTGGCGAGCGACCGGCACGCGCCGTGAAGCAGCGCGGCGAGGCCCGAAGCGACGTCTGGCCGGGGACGCCGCTGGTGGGAGAGCTGGTCGAGGAGGGCGAGCGCAGAGGGGAGCCTCCCGACGCCGCTGGCCAGCCTCCGAGAGCTGCCGCCGGACGAGCGCGGAGCGCTGTTCTTTGGAGTCCGGCCGGAAAGCTCCGCTGCGCACGACGACGTACGATCGAGGGCGCCCCGCGCGGGGCCGCCGGCGGCGCCGGCGTGACGAGTTCGCGCGGGGAACGAGGGGCCTCGCGCAGGGTGCAGCGGGGTTGTGGGGAGCAGAGGAGCCCGGCTTGTGGAAGGGAGGAGGGAAGTGGTTTTTGCGCGGCGAGGGAGGGAGACGCCACGCCATGGATGGTGCGGGCGGGGTTTTCGAGGGAAGGGGGAAGGAGCTTTAGAACGGTTGGCGAAGGAGGTGGTTGGCTTGACGATAGGACTGAGAGAGATTTTTATGTTTACTTTTTCAGTTTCTTGCATTTCTAGAGTGTTTGTGGTTGAATTATCTTGTGGCATTGTGGCGAATAATATTTTAAATGGGATGACAAAGAAAAATTTGCCTAGATATAAAGTGAGATAAATGTCCCTTAGTAGCATCCATTTTGATAAAGAAAAAGTGGTATTCTCTACCCAAACAACTAAAACCGTAAGAAGCCAGGTGCTTAATCACTGCCTCACGAGTCTATTGTACTATACATTAATTGTATTTGAGTCCCTGGATGAGAGATCGGGGCTGAACTTGGATGGATGATAGCAGTGAGGTTGCGAGGATAACAGAGATGATCAGAGGTATCTCTCTTCATCCTATAATATAAAAGATTTTTATTTTGCTTGCACAGTTTGACCATTCGTCTTATTAAAAAATTTGTGCAAATAAAAAAACGAAAAGTTGTGCTTAAAATACTTGGATAATAAAGTAAGTCAAAAAAATAATAATTCCAATTTTTTTAAGACGAATGGTCAAACAGTGCAAGAAAAAATCAAATATCTTCATATTAGAGGACGGAGGGAGTAGGAACAGTAACGTATGAATGGAAAGAAGTTCACGCACTGGGCTAGCCAAAAACAGCGTAGGGACACATGAACGTGTCCATCGCGGCTCCTTAAGCGTTGCTTGCTTGCTAGGTTCGTGGGCGCAAAAAAAACCATGCACTTACCTTGCCTCAAGCCACCCTTACAAAATGGTTTAGAAAGTAGCTCCTAGTATGTGGCCGTTGTAACCGTGGTGAATATAATCTTATTTATTATGATCAATTTCGTCTATTGGATCTTTTTTCTGCGTAACAATGACAAGGACTAAGTGAGAGGGATAGTTAGGAATAGTGTTAAGCGTTAGGGCAAATATAATAATAGGATAGTCATGAAAAATATGTGTTAGAAAAAAAAATTAAAAAATTAAAATCGGATGGAAGTAGTGATGCCTCTCCTCCAAAACACTGTGACTCTCTATTGACCATATGGAGATCAAAGGGAACTTGATTAATTTTGCACCAGGTTCTGGAAGGCCAGATAAATTTGGAATACTTGTGTTCGCCACTGGCATCTGTCCCCCCTTTGGCGTCACATCGCAATGCCTCAGCCGTCCAGCTACTAGGTTCGATCGAACGCTTTCCGCGCTTCTTCCTCCTCCGCCGCCGCACCTTCAAGCCCACCACGTCCTCTCCGCGAAGCCACATCCCCCACCTCACGTTGGCTATCGGCGAGCCGAGACCGAGTGGACCCGAAGAGGCCGAGTAGGCGGCGCCAGCTCGACCGGAGGTGGTGGATCGAGGTTGCGCTCGCCGACGACCCACCCGCTCGCCCCGCCGCGATGCCCCCTGCGGAATCGACGTAAGTAGAGAATGCAGTAGGTGAGTAGGGATGCCGCAAATGCGGCTCGCTGTTCTCGGCTTGCTTAATCTCTTAGATAGTGCAATATACTTTTATCTTCTGAGCCAAGCATATTGGTTGGTGGTTGCTTATTTCTTGGCTGAATGTTACGTTGGACCCAAGGAGATCTCTCTCTCTCTCTCCACGTGGAACATGTTGGTTTGTTTCTTACCGCATGTACAGACTTAACATTATATATCTCCATGTATGTCAGTATGGTTGGACATAGGAAAGAATAGCTCCTCCATAAGAGAATCTGTTGAGGAAAAAAAAAGTACCCCTCATAAACATCTCCAAGGAATTTTACTGTACTTGAAAAAGTTACCGTAAGGTACCTAAATTTTACATTTAAAATTTTTGATACCTAGACGATATTAAATTTATGCTAGAAAAATATGATACTTGGCTCAAAGGAATGATAATAATTCACCCTACAATCTACTCACTAAGATTGCTATGTGTGGTTGCTCTCTCTCTCGTTATGTTGGAAATGCCGGTTTATTAAGCTAGATAACTAGCTTTTTTGTAATTCCTTACATGTGCGGGAGGGACCCAGATATTGGGTGAGGGAACACTTCAGAATTGAGGAATTCTGCAACCTATTTAATCTCTTTGGATGTTTTCTCTCTCCTCTCACTTCCTAGATCTCATCACAGAATGTGGAGGCTAGACAGGACGGTATAGAAAATTAAACACTCTCTTTTCTTGCAATATATTGAGAAAAAACTCTCTCTATGCTACGAAAAATCTTTCCCAACACTTATACATACATTATTTCATAGGATATCTCAAAGTCATGTGAATGAGTAGTCAGAATAATGTTGTTGCTAGCTAGCATGCCACTTTTTTCACCAGGGATTGATCTGCCAATCTTGCACCATAAAAAGACAGGAGGTATAACAAGTGGCTTTCTATTTTCTACAAGATTATATAAGCGGGAACTGTCAGACCTCTCGCACTTTGAGTGGCAAAATTGAGCCACATACTATACTCAGTCAGAAGGACTTAGCAACACAGTACTGCAAGTAGGCGTAGTTAAATCAAAATTGAGTCTGTGCTGTCACTCCATTAGTCTGGACATAACTATGCGCATTGACTTAATTACTCCATTCTAGTCCAGTTCACCCTTACAAAGCTGCAGGACTGAGATGCCATTGTACAGGTACTGAGAACTGTTGCCTCCTATTCTTAGATGCACAAGATTTGAGATCCTGATGCATGCAGCCGGTGATATAGTTACAGTTGGACATGTGCCTGGAGAGTTACTTTTCTTTGTGGGCTTCTACACACCATAGCACATCATTTCATCTGAAATTCTCTTTGTGTTGCTCTTCTCTTGCAAATTTTCGGCATCTCCATATGCTGTAATCTCTTCATAGAGATCTTCTCTATAGCTTCTTGGTTATGGCACTAGCTGTTTTCTGGACAAAGGCAGTGGCAACTGCAGCCATTCTCCTTCTGGATCAACAAGCTTTCACCGTACCTGGAGTAAAGGATAGAAGGCACGCAAGATATAAGAACAGGCTGCAGTCGATGCCTCGAAGATCCAGGTCCTACGTGCTCGATATTTCAACCCCAGGTATGTAACGGACAGAGCATTTGCACTAGAGGCATGGTTATGGCCAGCTCCAGGCACCGCCTCTCTCTCAGACGCTCTCTGCTCGAGTACTAACAAATCTCAAAGGAAATGGCAAAGGACCACAAGTGTTAGTGTGCAGTTCCCTCTTTTCCATCTTAAAGGTGAAGCATTAAAGTTATTTAAGTCTGTTAACATGTCAAGTTATTTTGGACAAGAATTTGAAAACATTTACTCACGGGGGCACTCTCAAGAGGCTTGAGGGAAGCTGTGGAAGGGTTTTAGACACTCTCGCTCTCCTCCTCCTCTCTCACAAGAACATCTCCAAAGAGGTGGCTCCCCCACCATCGTGTAGTAGCAGCACGGAGTATTCAAGATCGATGATTTGCGACAGGTTTACAGTTAACTCACCTAAATTGTTGGACGAGAAAAGGAGGAAAGAAAAGATAGTTAGATGGGCTGACAACAAGGCACAAACTGACGACATATACATAGGAATTTGATGAGCACTAACGCGTATCCGTATTCTGTCGTTAATTAGCTATCACGGTGGCAGGAAAAGACTTACGTTGGCTCAACGTATTGTGAAGAAATTGTTAGGAAGAATTTCAAGGTTATATGGGGTGGTACTGATAGCTTTGAGATACTATACTAGGAATCTGCCACGGTGGGCCAACTACCCTAATGCTAAATTTGGTTGGAGGACACACAGGCACTCCTCAAGTCTACTAATTTTTTTGCTTGACTCTCTTCCTCTCGGGGGATAAGAATAGCATAAATGGAAAGTTGTGTGTTATAGAGAGAGATGTACGAATGGCAGTCAGCTCTCTCTTGACACGACGCACACATGGCATTCGTAAGAATATACAATAGTACATAGAGAGACTAGAGACACGCTGGTCGACTCTACTCTCCTCAGATTCACCACGCTTCTCCTTAAATTGAAATCCGCACAAATTGGTGAAGAAACTAGGAGGGATGTCCCTGGTAACAAAGGATTGTCGGTGGCCATTGCGGCCGCTCTCTCAATTTCTTGAGAGGTTTGCAACATTTTAAAGGAAGTGGAAATGATATTATGGAAAGTCCTCAGACTAACGCTACTCTCGTCGAACCAATTTTGGCGAGAGACAATTCTCGACCTTATATATACCATACTCTCTTTATCTAATTCCGCAAGATTATGCATTAAAATGAAGAACTTCATGACTCGGTTCGGGATGATCCTCAGAAGCTGGAAAATAAAAACCATCAACCAGAGCTATACTGTGAGGACTTGAGATACACCAGAGTGCGTGTGTGCTCAACTCGGGAAAATCATACTTTCACCAATACTCAACACGTTCCACAGACTCCGTGTCTTCTAGGATCTCAAAGGAACAGACAACCCACAGACTATTACATAATGCATGACTTAATGCATGATGGCAAACGGCTTACTGTATCGTCGTGGGGAATGTGCAAGAATCAATCTCAGTCCCTGGCATGTGGAATATTGACGAAGATACAGTCTCGACACCTTGTATTTCAGGAATTAGAGCCATTTATCTACGAGGAGTTAAGTAACGATCTTACACTCTCATAAAGATTGCCGCACTGTTATCACTTGACCTGGTGGGGTGCACGCCATTTTATTTCATGCAGTGAAAACTCGTTCTGGACCACCAATCAAGATCGCTGCGTCTACTGCCCAGATTGCAACGATCTCGACATACATACCTTCTTCCAAAAATCGTTGCGCTCAATTCTAATCGCACACCTACTCGTCTCTCGTCGTACCTATAACCATATGGCCCTATCTCCTCCATACCATCATTGTCTCGTCTTGCGCGTGCACCTTAATCACTCAATTTATTGCTAGGTTAAATGTTTCACAGTGGTCAGTCATCCCTCCGCGAGAAGGAGACAAACACGAGTGGCACCTGCTGGCTATATTTGCTGCGTTCACCAATCCATATCCGTGGCCGAAACTAGATAAGACCATGACAGCCCAAGAGGCTAGACGCCGACAAAACCTTTACTAAATATTGTGCTTAATTCTCCAGCTTAAGGCCTACATCTTCTCCCTTTCCAGGACGTTTCTGCACTCGCCACATACCTACATGGAATCCCACGCGCTAGGCAGAACACCATCCACCTTCTGTACTAAGCATAGCACTCACCCGTCACACATACTCACGATAGACATTTGTAGTATGCCCTTGCTTCCCTTCGTCGACATGATGCCACCTGAGGGTCGCTTGTCTAGTCTCGCCAGCAAATGTTGAGAGCCATGTGCGAAGCTGACAATGCGATCTCCCTAACAATAATCAGCAAATATAATCCACCAGTGTGCTCCCTTTTGCTACATGCTCTCTCAGACACGTCGGCTCGGTGGAACACGCACGATCTCCGTTTCCCCACTTCACTTACCCAATAGATCCCTATATATAGTCTGAACACTGGTCCCCTCTCTCAGGCTTTAATTTCGGTGTGGCTCGCGCGATAGGGTCTATGCCTCATTTCTGAAAATCTGCCTCGCCAAGTGCAAGACAACGCTTAGAGCCTCTCGACTATAGGCCAAGCCGATCATATACACTCAATACTTGGGAGAAAATAGACTGTGCTCCGTTTCACTTGCGTCGTCGAGTTACCAACTCAGTGCTCCTGTGAAACTAGCTCCTTTTGGTTTCGGCTCAGTGGTACCACATCACTACCGTGGTCGCGACATCAGATCTGGCGATAGTAGAGCGCGTAGAGTGAGAGTTGCTGGTGAACATTTGATCGCTCATTTCGCGTGCGAGTATACCTTTATATATATAGTAGACGACTTCTTAAAGACATAGGGTCCTCTCTGCGTCATGGCTTAGCTTAATCATCCATTGGTTGCGATATATAACCCAACTATCGATTGCGGCTCTCCCATTCCTTCCTCAGCCAAGAATAGAGAAAGGAATGGACCAACGAAAGAACCTCGAGACAAGTCATCCAGGCTACTGGTTCTCTCGACAGGTGTGCTATATTGCAAGATATTAGCTAATGTGTAGCGGTGTACTTCCTCGAAGCCCCTCTCTTTCCCGCGCAGACGCCACACGCTACCAGTTATAAAGCCGCTCCTACCCTCATCGGTTATCTGCACTCCTGAAATCTCCTGCGGCACGATCCTCAGCCCCATTGGAGGCATTGAACAGCATGATCCAAGTGAACTCAGTGAGGCGAGTTCATCAGGAAAACCCTGTATAGCTGGACATTTGCGAGACGGTTATGTCTGAGTGGCACGGATACGCATTCCCTGCCATCTCAAGCTAACTTCAAAGATACTTCACTGTACTACGAGCTCCTCGTGGTAGCTATCGTGAACCTTGTCCATGAAATTGGAGACAACTACAAGGACTCACGGCCATATCTGGGATGCTGGGCATATTGGTGCAAATACCTATAGGAATCACTCCCCTCACATGAGACGCGTGCACCACATGTGGTGATTCAAGCAAGCAATCAAAAGTCTCTCTGAAGTCTCTCGAGTAACTAGGTATGCACGAATCTGTCATCCTTAGGTGGTCTTGCGGTCGCCCTTCAATACCTTCTTGAGACTGAAAATCCAGTGCTTGTAGTAAGCTCATGGCCGGATGCGGTCATCCCCAACACGCCCCGACGCATCGCTCTACTAGCACCCTGCAGATGCGACTATTATGAAATTGATCTGCCAGAACTACTGCCACTTGAGCCACACTCAAGGGTCGTTCTGTCACAGCCAAGGGGTTCCCGTCCGTATCAGAGGTGAACGCAGCTGGAGAAGCTCTACCTGAGGAATGGCTTCTTCAGAATCGTGGAAAGCTTCCGATCCCCCGAAAGATTTACGAGTGCAGTTCTTTGGAATCCTGCCCTCCCATATGCGAGCGGACCTACTGCCTCTGTACTCAACTTATTTTGCTTTATCTGGTGCGGGAAAGCTTCAGTCGTCTTCCTGCATTTCCCAGTCACTCTCTTGCAGAAGCTCGACTAAGCACTTACTGCTGCCATCAAAGAACTGGAGGAGAAGGTTGGAAGTAATGACAAAGCCCTGAACTGGAATAATATCTCCCACATGCCAGGCCTCGCATAGGTACTACTGCCTTCTCGACCTCTTCCGTTCTTATTTTTTCATGTCATGATGTATCTCCGAGTTGGCTCCAAACCAACTTTATGTGCAAGGAAAATGTCTCAACATGCCCAAAATTGTTTTAATTTTCAACCAAGAGTCTTTCTGAAATGCCTTTATTTAATCATGTTCTTCCGATTAGTAAAATTCCCTGTTTTTTTTTAAACTTTATTTTTCAGATTGTTTGTGACGCAAGAACTTCCTAGTTTGCATTAGTATTTGAGACAAATTCGGAAGTTTGTTTTGCAAAACGCAATTAATCCCGTTCTCTCGTGTCACTTGAGAACTGGCGCTTCAGCCTTGTCTAGAACTGTAGGGTAGCATTCCGGAACCAGCTCATGTGGCATTCACAATAGTATGCTACCTCTCTATTGTGGCACAAAGCGCTCTCTCTCTCCTCCAATACATATATACATATCAGATTCGTCTCCTTGTCAAATTTTTTTGTTTTTTCAGTTCATTCTTGACAAATTTGTTTATAGTGATACTCTTGATGACTAATTATAATCACCTATTTAGGAGATTCATACTTCATGGACGGCAAAATATGCAGTGAAGAGACTTTGGACAGACAGCAGTGATGACATACTGGTTCAAGCATAAGCATTTGCTTTCTACTGAAATCTAGGCAAACTCTGTTTCTGTTACCATGATCTTTGCTAGAAGCTTGTTATTCGCTACCGTTAATAGCTTTATTACTCTTTACATTTTAAGCTACGGAATCTCTAAAAAAATGTTCGACAGTTTTTATCTTCCAAAACTTTCGAATTTATAGTCTGTTAATTTGTTCTCTCTCCCCTAGCTACCACAGTGAGAGTGTAATGGCTAATTGTATAGAATCGTCAATGTGGATTCAGATCTAGTCAAAACAGAGCAGTGACTGTTTACAGTTGTGTTATACTCCCTTCCAAAATGTATGACGCCGTTGACTTTTCACATAACATTTAATCATTCATTTTATTCATTTTTTTATAAATATCATTTATTTTGTCATGATTTGTTTTATCATCAAATAAAAATATAATTTTAACCTATACTTTACGTATTTATACTAATTTTTTAATAAAACGAATGGTCTGTGCAAACATAAATTTTGAAAATGAGGTACTGTACAATTTGAATGCCTATCAGTGATTTCCACTAGCTGTCAGTGTACAAGGAAATGCTCCCAGGCCACAGCCTACATGTGGAAATGTCGATTTCCAGTCGTTTGTGTAAAGGTGGGCACAAAATCCGCGATCGGTTTTGCCCGTCTAGACAAATCTCTTTTGTAGTAGTGTCTATCCAAACAGGGACCATGAGCACATGTATATGGTACACCGAAGATTAACATTTTAGATTAGCTGTAGGACACAACACAATAGGGACATACATAGGAATAGAAACATATCATAGAGAGATATAAGTACACACACGCGAGCTAGCAACTCTTATTCAAGACCATACTGTTTTCTAGGTATATAGCTGCTTATTGAACTCAAGAGCATAGAAGTTCAAGAATATGTAGGTCGACCGAAAGGTACCGGTAAAGCCAGCTTCCTTGGCAAGCTTTGCAAACTCTTGCTCCGTCCTCTGTTTTCCTACCTTGAAGAGGACAAACATGATCATATCCATGGTGAATGAATCCCGTGCAGCTGGACTAGTATTTGGGGTCTCCGGCAGGAGACCATCCACAATGATCACTTTCCCGCCTTTCGGGAGAGCTTGGTGGCAATTCTTCAGTATCTTGATGCAGTCTTCGTCACTAAACATAAGGAGCATCCACTGCATAAGCATGTATGAATTAATTTTGAATTATCTCCATCTTTATAGCATGAGTTTAGTTCTTTCTACTAGCCAAATCCTAGTTTCACAGCTATATCGGAGACATCGTTCAACCTTAGCATCAATTGTTTTATTGTATTTGTACTCTCAAAAATTTCATGCGTCACAAACTGTATATGATTAAACATTTTCTTTCTATATGACTATAACAACCCAAATGATTCTGCTACTACGCTATCATACCTGCAAAAGAATTGCATCTCCATTAGGCACGCTCTCATACATATTTCCAGCTATATGTTCCACGCCTGTAATATAAGATCAACATTCAGGTCACGCTTAGCTACGATTTTGGATTCTTTTATTCGACTAGCAAATGTGCCCGTGTGTTGCAATGGTAGAAACTAATTAATATTTATGATTAATATAAAATGATTGGGATTACATATTTGCATGATTGCATAGCTGAGAGAAATCCCGAAATCTACTCATAAACATGTCTCCATCTTTGCATCAGGGAGCTTGGATGTGCATGCCAATGGAGCTACGGAACCGAGAGGGCGACAGATAAATCGAGAAATTGGATGACAATTGAATCAGCGTGAAGTCGTTTTTTATCAGAACACTTTTCTGATTGCTCTCAAAGATATATTCTCTTGAGGCCAAGTTTTCCCTTTTCTTTTATTATTTTATCCCCTTAAAATCGATATAGTGCCATGCGGCTGGATTGAAACGCAAGCAGTGGATTGAAACTCCCTTGTCGATGGGTTTCTTTCAAACCCCACCGCCGCCCGAGGATGCTAATTAGCGGTCAGCGCGCGACTGGACACGTGTTGTGCGCGGGGAGGAGGGCGGAGGACGGCGCGTGGAAATTTTTTTTTTCTGGCGGACGGTTTCTTTTTTCTTTTTCCTGTTTTTTTCTTTCCTTTTTTTGTTTTTTCTTTTTTTTCTTTTTGTATGTTTTCAGTTATTTTCGTTTTTATACATATGTATACAACCTTTGTATACGCCTATACAAAGTTTGTATACGAGTATATACAAACTTTGTATACGCGTATATAAAGTTTACATGTGTATTCTTTATTTTTATACATACACGTATATAAAAACCCAAAACTTTTGTATACGCATATACAAAGTTTGTATATGGGTATATACAAACTTTGTATACACGTATACAAAGTTTATATATATGTGTGTATTTTTTTATTTTTATACATACACGTATATAAAAAACCAAAAATACACGTATACAAAGTTTATATACGTGTATATAAATTTTGTATACATCATATATAAACTTTGTATACGTGTATACAAACTTTGTATACGTGTATACAAAGTTTATATATGTATTTTTTTTATTTTTATACATACACGTAAATAAAAACCCAAAACTTTTGTATATGCATATATAATATATACAAACTTAGTATACACGTATACAAAGTTTGTATACACGTATACAAAGTTTATATATATGTGTGTATTTTTTTATTTTTATACATACACGTATATAAAAAACCAAAAATACACGTATACAAAGTTTATATACGTGTATATAAATTTTGTATACATCATATATAAACTTTGTATACGTGTATATATACATATAAAAACAATTATAATAGTACTAGTATTACAGGTAGAAATAATAATGTAGTGATAGTAGTATTTAGTAGTAGTAGTATTGTAGCAGTAGTTGTTGTACTAATGGACTAAGACAGGCAGGACTGACCGCGCGGGCTGGTCGCCGATCAGCCACACCCATTGCTTGCATGATTGGTTTGGAACAGCGATGACCCACAGTGGCACACTGCTCCCCTGAATCCCTGAACCCTGATAGGTTTTGCTGAGAAAAATATCACTGATGCTGAATTGACACGGGCAAGGCAGTGGTGGTGGTGCTCCGGTGCCAACCCAAACGGGAAAGATCCGGATCAAAATTTTTTGCTCGCGGGAGAGTTGCGGTAATATGCTCTCGCTAATGACAGCGATCGCGATCGCAATCGCAATCGATCCATCCATACTCGACGAGTTCACATACTCCGTGGCTCCATACTTCAGGGTTCACACCGAGTGACATCACGCCGGCTCGTGCTTCATGACCTTCTTCGCATTATCGTCTTGCGCTTGACGATTCACGACCTTGCCTTGCACGCAGGCTTGTCACTTGTGGCTTGTGCGTAGTGGCTCTCCTTTTCGTATAGACTTCCAGGCTTCCAGCTTCATGAGAAAATTAAACGAATGCAGAAGACATATACGATTGTTTTCTTGTAAAGTCGTGTTTCAGAGAAATAACACTTAGCACATGTTGGAGCATGTAGAGGACAGATACTAACCATTTGTAAATTAAGGTTTCGTTTGGAAGGCTGTGTTTAGTTCACACTAAAATGAGAAGTTGGTTGAAATTGGAACAATGTGACGGAAAAGTTGGAAGTTTGTGTGTGTAGAAAAGTTTTTGATGTGATGGAAAAGTTGGAAGTTTAAAGAATAACTTTGGCTGAGTTTAGTTCCAAACTATTTATTCAAACTTCCAAATTCAAACTTCCAACTTTTCCATCACATCAAAACTTTCCTACACACACAAACTTCCAACTTTTCTGTTACATGATTCTAATTTCAACCAAACTTCTAATTTTGACATGAACTAAACACACCCTTTGGAACTAAACACGGCGGAAGTGTGTTTCGGCTGAAATTTTCGGTGACACATTAAAAGAAACAAGCAATTTGTGTATGATTAATTAAATATTAATTATTTATAAATTTTAAAAATACATTTATTTAATTTTGAAAGAAACTTCTATGTTTATGATTTTTACCGCACCATTTAACGGATTGTAAAGCGGTATAGAATGTAGCCCAAGTTGAAATACCAAAATTTTCCCACCCAAGCATCTGGTAACTTGTATTTTGTTTGGGTGTTTGTATGAATGTTAATAGTCGCCAAATCAATAGTCCATTGATGTTATATTCTATTATCTAAAAACATAGTCCATTGATAGCGTGAGAACTTACCCAAGACCTAAGCTCCCAATATGTTAGTAGGGTGGAGAAACAAAATAGCCATAAATTTGTTTCTTTTGCCCTTTTATATAAAGACACGTACTATTTAGGTTGTGTTTAGTTCCATGCTAAAATTGGAACGTTTGAAGAAATTGGAACGACGTGATGAAAAAGTTGGAAGTTTGTTTGTGTAGGAAAGTTCAATGTGACGGAAAAGTTAGAAGTTTGAAGAAAAAAAGTTAGAATCTAAATAGGGCCTTAGTGTGTTCTTTTGAAATAGTACACGTTTGTAGGCCCTCTTTGTTTAGGCTTATAAGCCAACTTATAAGTCGAAAAGTCTAAGCCAAAACAAACAAGCAGCTTTTTCATTTGGCTTTTTTGTGGCTTAAATGTCTAGGCCAATAAGCCTAAGCCTAAACAAAGAGGGCCTTAAGCCAAAAGCTAGGTTGGAGAAGCTTTTTTGGCTTATATGAGATAGATGTATGACTCCACCACTAAACTTAGGACATTAAATCCACTGGCTTATAAATCATATAAGTCAATAAGCTAGCTTAAAAGTCTAAGCCTAAACAAAGAGGGCCGTAGCCTCATCGGTTTGTCAAGAGGTGATTATATATCAAAACGACTTATTAGCTATAAAAAATAATTTATGAATAAATATTGACAAAAAAAACTACATTGAAAATACTCTAAAATTAACTTAAAGTTATGTTTTAAATTTGAATCTTGACATCAGCTGATTCATTGTAGGATAAATCATGAGGCTCTTGCTAGGGGATAAATTAAGCACATATTCTACACATGTCATATTCAGATTGCGGATTCCACTTCAACATCTTACGTGTACTCCACCTTGATAAAAAGAACGTGCTTCACGAGCCTACAACTCACAAAAAGGATAAAAAGAGGCAAATACTTTATCATACAGGAGTGTGACAAGACTAAAATTACCTAAAACGAAGCTGCCATAAACTTAGTGCGTGTCCATTCCACGTACTTTTGAAGAAAAAAATACATCTCTTTTTTTAACCTGGGAAAACACATTCGTTGTGAAGTGAGTGTAGCTTAACTTATTGGAATTAACATGGGAGCTCGGATTTACGACTATTTATTTAGTGGTAGCATGATAGGTGGAATACCCATAGACAATAAAACACCCACGATGACTTCATTAATTATAAAATATATCAGTCTAGTCATCCGAAGGTATTAATAGAGATGTGATGTACATAGTGCATTGATAGGGTGAGCGGGCGCATAGTGAACGTCTAGATTTCCGTGTGTTTCTCAAGGGAAAAAAAGCATAACACCATAGCATCAAGTAACAGAGGAATGGGCTGAAGTGGATGTGCGGTTTTGTACTAGTCAACAAAAGCCGGAATAAGTTCATTTTAGGTCGCTCAATTTATTGCCTAGTTTGAAATTCATTCCTGATCCACAATACAAAATATGACGCGCCTCTCAGCTCCCAAAACCAGTTCAAGTAAGATCCCAAGATATTTTGAACAATAGTTTCAACTGACGTGGCGTCTATGTAGTGTTGACAAAGTCAAATAAAAACCATGGGACCCACATGTTAGCGAGTATTCGGTTAAAAATAAATAAATTGAAGTGGGACCCATGTACGGGGTGGAGTGAGCCAAGGTGTCTGGAGGGAGGTGGTGGAGTGCAACGTCGTGTCTTGTTGCTTCTCATTTGCCGTGGTGGGGCTCATCGTTGTCCGCGGCGTTGCCGACGCCAGTGCTACAACACCGGGAGGAAGGAAATGGACGAGCTCCACGCCCAGGGTGCGGGCCTGCGGGCCCTCGCCCAGTACGCGTGCACACATCGGGTCGGTGAAGGTGCACTGGTCTGCGAGTGATGGCTGAGGTGTCTTTGCGGTGAAGAACATTAAGGCGGGGCAAAAAAAAGCACATCCTCTACAGTCCACAACAGTTGATTCAAATCTCTTAGCACCAATTTTCTCTCCTTCCTCCCTTGGCTACCATGCACAAGTTCATTGGGAAGAGAAAAGACAAAACAAAGAGAGTAGATATCAGCATGGGGCTACCCACAAAGGAGCACGACAACAAGGAAGGACCCGACCGACGGTAGCGGCCATAGCAGAGGTTGAAGGAGGACCCAACGGGCTGAATCGGCGATTGCGCCACGGGAGGCACGAGGAGGGGCCTAATCTCTTGGTCGGCGACAAGGCAGGCGGAGCACTGATGTAGATTGAGAGACTCGCATCGACCACAGCGATAACCAATGCAACCAGTTGGAGTTAGCGTTGACGAGCTGGGCGGCGACTAGTACTCGAGGGCGACGACCCAAATCTAGAGCCCGTCGAGGGAGAAGCGACTAAGGGAATGCACTCAAGGCATGTTGGTCACGGTAAAGCAGGGGGACTCAGGGTGCGTGTGGAGGTCGACGAATGTGCTATTTTTGCTGACTCAAATCTCTCAGTTCACGTGTGGCCACTGACATGTGGGGCCCACGTGGGTCCCACTCGCCACGTAAACCAAAACCGATCACTATACTGCTAAGAGACCAAAGTTAACATTGCATTATGAGTTGGGGGATGAGCTATATCTGATATTTCAGTTCAGGCATGAAGTTTAGACTTGGTGACAAATTAAAAGACCTAAAGGAACTTATCCAACAAAGCCATCCCTTAACTCTTAAAGGCCTGGTACGAGTCTATCCAGTGGGCCCATTTCCCATCCTTTCGGCCTATGATTCTATGAAAGCCCGCCATGACCAAGCCCACAAAACCAGAGCCTTCCCATTCCCACAAAACCTACGCACAGTTCGGATCCGACCAATCCACGTCTCCACTCGGCCGAGCTCAACCTCCGCGCCGCACCGGTCGGTCGCACCCGCGTCTCCCACCTCCCCGGCGGCGGCTCCCCTCATCTCCGCCGGTCGCCTCCTCCGAGCCTCCGCGACGCGCGCGGCAGAGATGTACCGCATCGCCGGGAGCCACCTGCGCTCTCTCAAGGTACCGCACCCTCCCATCCCGATCCTTCCCGCTGCAAAACCCCCCAATCCGATTCGCCCGACGCGGGGGGCGTTCCGTGTAGGAATTGATGGTGATTGTGGCTAATCCTTGTTTACTTAGTCAGATGTTGAAACGGGAGATAGATTGTTTGTTGTCCCACGATGAGAAGAAGAAACCTGCATCCCGATACATGTAGCGGTCACTGATTTTCTCTACTAGCACTTACCGTTTTCCTGTTAAATTTATTCAGATAACGCAGCTGAAGTCCTGTAAATCCTTTAACCAACATTTTACGTGACGGTGCGGGATGCTATGTTGAATGCACGGACGCCACATTTTCTTTTGCCTATTGCATTATATTGTTTTGACTTTTTAAGCTGTTTTCTTTGCTTGTCTGATCTGTCTAGAAGTGTTGGGTTGATGAATTATTGCTAACTCAATACACATAGTGCTTATATCATCTTTTCAGATTGATAATGTTAATACGATATTTTGAGTTTTTTTGGGTAAGGTTCACCTGAATGTTTGAAACAACTATTTTAATGTAACTATTATACTGCAATTTGATTCCAAAGGGAAAGGGTGATGTATATCAGTATAAGTTAAGCTGCAAAGTTTACTTCTCGGAGATTTCTTTTCGCAATATGATCTTGCTAGTTTGGATTTTCAGTGACCACTGCCTCCAGTATTTTCTGTAATTTGTATAAAATTTTTTTCATGTGCAAGTTTTTCAGTTTGAGTACCTTCTTACTTCTAAGTAATTTCACCTCATGTTGTTTCTGCCACATTATTTGTTTTCCTTTATTTCCATAAAACCATATCATGTATCATAAAGACGCGTCTCTTTTGCTTATGTGGTTGCAGAGACACAGTTCTAGTAGGTTTGCTAGTACAAGTGTTGTGAAGCAGTCTTCAGGTGGTTTGTTTAGCTGGCTTCTTGGGGAGAAGTCAAGCCAATTGCCTCCTCTTGATGTCCCTCTCCCGGGTATTACCCTTCCTCCACCACTGCCAGACTTTGTTGAACCGTCTAAGACAAAAGTCACCACTCTCCCGAATGGCATCAAGATTGCTTCAGAAACGTCAGTGGTATGATGGTATCACTATATGCCTTCAGGTATCTTAATAGATTCTATTTTTTCTGCATCAACATGAAAAGTAAATTTTTTAGGACTTTTCTGCAGAGTCCAGCAGCATCTGTGGGACTGTATATTGACTGTGGTTCAATATATGAAACACCTGCTTCATCTGGAGCATCACATCTGTTGGAGAGAATGGCGTTCAAGAGCACTACAAACAGGAGTCATTTGCGGCTAGTACGTGAAGTAGAAGCCATTGGAGGGAATGTCTCTGCATCAGCCTCTCGTGAACAAATGTGCTATACCTATGATGCATTCAAGGCCTATGTACCTGAGATGGTTGAAGTGCTTATTGATAGTGTGAGGAACCCAGCCTTTTTTAACTGGGAGATTAAAGAGCAGGTATTCTGTCATTCCGAAATTAGCATTTTTGATATTCTGTATATGTTGGCATTATAATAATGATGTCTTGTTCCCCCTACAGCTGGAGAAGATCAAGGCTGAAATAGCTGAAGTTTCTGATAATCCTCAAGGTTTACTTCTAGAGGCACTCCATTCTGCTGGCTATTCTGGGGCACTGGCGAAGCCCCTAATGGCACCTCAGTCCGCTATTCATAGGTTGGACAGTAGTATCCTTGAGGAATTCATTGCTGTAAGATTCATCAACTTGCCATTTATATATTTTTTTTTGGTTAGAAAGTGCGTGCTTTGACATATGCTTGCATTGATGAATTCAGGAAAATTACACAGCACCTAGGATGGTCCTTGCGGCATCTGGAGTTGAACATGATGAGCTAGTTTCAATTGCTGAGCCACTTCTGTCGGATCTTCCCATTGTGAAGCGTCCAGAAGAGCCAAAATCAGTTTATGTGGGAGGAGACTATCGTTGTCAAGCGGACTCTGACGTGAGCTTTTGCTGCTTTACGCTGTTTGCTGATGAGGATGTGTATATGTACTTATAATCCTGGCTTCCTTTTCATGAACAGAAGACACATATTGCTCTTGCTTTTGAAGTACCAGGTGGATGGTTTGAAGAGAAAACTGCCATCATTGTTACTGTTCTTCAGGTATTGTTGGCAAACATCAAATTTAACCATTATTCAGAGACAAAACTCAACTATGGTATACCTTTTATGTAGTTTACTGTCTAGTAGACTGCCTTATATGTTCACCATTTCTTTATACACAATATGGATGGTCTTGTTATTTTGCAGATGCTCATGGGAGGAGGTGGTTCTTTCTCTGCTGGTGGTCCTGGGAAGGGCATGCATTCTCGATTGTGTATGTTGAATTCCACATTCTTGTCAATGTTTCAAAAAATTAAGTGGACTTCTTGTGCCAATTTCTTAACATTAGCGTTATGCTTTATTTACAGATCTCCGGATATTAAACAACTACCATCAGATCGAGTCATTCTCTGCATTCAACAGTATCTATAACCATTCTGGTCTTTTTGGAATTCATGCAACAACTGTGAGCCCCTTATCAGACATGGATGATCCTGCTTTTTTTTTTTTTTGCCAAATTCAAGAAGTAAATGTAGTTTAGTGTCCGTCTTTTTATACCAAATGGAATAGCCTACTCTAGTAGTTATTATAATGTAAATTATGTGTATATCTGGTCAGTGGTGAACCCAGAACAAAAATTGCCGGGGGTCCAATACATTATTACTTAATTATTGACTGATTTAATAGTTTAGGACATAATTTAGTTAGGATTGAATAATCTATCTGGGGTCCTGTGACCCTGGGAAGCTCAACATAGGCACTCCACTGTATCTGGTAGTTGATTTGTGTGCACAACCAACCTGGTCTCTTTTATCCTTTCTGCTTCTGGGATTTACACACCATCTTACGCATGGAATAACTTGATTGCATGAGGCCTGTGATGAAACCGGGCAAAGCAGCCAGTGACCTTTGTAACCAAAATAGAGAGGTCAAAAGTTCCTTAAGTAGGTGAAGAGGGAGAATTTTAGTGCCTTTATTACGGATATAATAGAAGCTAGAAGCAACCAATACTTTTGTGGGATGTGTGGAAAGCATCCATCTGGAACTGTGAGCCTCAGGTTTGCATACTTCTCTGTTTAGCAGGGTATATGGCAAATGGGCACATCGCCTGCTCTACTCATTTGTTTGAGATGTTTGTTATGCATTCTACCTTCATTCCATATCTCCTATCACTATTTTGTACAACAATTTGTACCCTTTTTTTTCCTCTTTCTAGTTTTCCTTGGAAATGAAACTGTGCAAAGGGAGTGAGAAGATTGACTAAAGCCTTGTAGAGACATCAATTTGCATCCATTTCTTTCTTTTCATTTTGTTGTGTTCATTGTGCTATTAAATGATAGATTCACTTGTCAGTAACACTTTTTGCTACTCCTTTCATGTTATATAATTGACACAGCTTTATGTCTTGCAATCAGAGCCCAAATTTTGCTTCCAAGGCTGTGGATTTGGCAGCAGGAGAGCTTCTTGAGGTTGCAACTCCTGGAAAAGGTTTGCTTCTTATTTGACATATTGGATATTTATAAGGACCATGCCCATATATATTTTCCTCATGGCTGTACTTTTTGTGTAGTTACACAAGAACAGCTTGATCGAGCTAAACAGGCAACCAAGTCTGCAGTTTTGATGAACTTGGAATCCAGAGTATGCATTTCTAACCACTACTTGAATCCTTTGTGCTTATCTTTTGTTTCCTGTTGTATCCTTGACACTTTGTTTTCTTCACTGCAGGTCGTAGCATCTGAAGATATAGGGAGGCAGATTTTGACGTATGGGGAAAGGTATGGTTGCACCAGCATTGGTAACATAGCAACAAAAGTCACCTCACATGGTTCTTAAACCTTCATGTGCACTAGCCATGCATTCACTATCATTTATGAGCTATGATTGTGCAATCATGCTGTGTCCTGACAATTTTAAGAACGGGAACTTTAGCATGTCATTAAAGTCATAGTGAAACCTACAAATATATGTTGTCTATTGAGATGTCACCTTCAGTATTTACACAAGCATAGAGCTTGATCCTTCAACTATGAATGAACTACAACAGTTTGCTTTTTGTGTAGAGTGTTGTTCGTTTTTTGTTGTGAACATACATGCTAAGTTCATTCTAGTTTTAACATGCATTACTATTGACATTTCTCTATATACTACTATGAAGAGGGAGTATGTCCCGATGTCTAGAAGGATATGCTTCCGCGTTCTATTCTTGCGACTCATCTTCTACTACACCTGAAGTCTTGATTCCAGAAGGTGGGGTTGGCACCCTATTCCTCTGCTTCTCGACGGTCCTTTGCTTTTCCTGAACGGAGCGCGTGAAATGGACTTGGCTGGTCTGAACTCTGAACTCTACACGAGCCTGTGTTGCCCCGTTTACCCCATCCATGATGCGCCAAACCGTCGAGGCCCAAGGATGCACCTCAAAACCTACTGCGATTCACAGGTCCAAACGTGTGAAATCACACGTACTATGGGCTAACAGTAAAACGCAAGTTTTGAGCTTTTCTGAAAGACAGTGAGGTGCTGCGGTAACCAGCCAGTCGGTGGGCGCTCATGTGGCGAGATGCGTCGAGGCGAGAGGGACGCAGCCACCAATGACCAATCCACGCGCCCCGCTCGTGAGCTCCACTCCAGCGCCGCCAAGTGCTCGCGATGGGCGCGGCATCTCACACCTGTCGACACCAGGTTGGGAGTTCGAGTTGGGAAAACGCCCGGTGGCCCGAGGAGCAGCGATTCCGCGAGGACGCGCACACGCTTTGCATCCGAGAGCAGTGTTGCCATGACACGCGCGCGCGAATCACCAATGCGAATGAAGAACCGTGGCGTGGGCGACCGTCACGTTGTTCCCTTGGACAGATGAGCGCTGATTTGCTGACCGTGTCATCTCATTGCCTTCTATGTAGACAAGAATATTTGGATGAGCTGATCCACCATGACCCTTTTAACCACACGACAATGCATACGCGATTGTTTGCTTTCGAACAGCGTAGACAATTTTTTTTTACTGGAGAAACAACAATTTGTACAAATTTGGGCTCCTTTTATTTTAAGTGTTGAATCTAGAGAACGTGATAGAGATCAAATGACTCATTTTGGTCATATTATATGGTCAAAACTCAAAATCCCACAATTAACCATGACGAACACCTGTCAATTTCGATGTGAGAATATCCCCCCGAGCTCAAATTAGCCACCCACTATTCACAGGTTGCTACTCTGTGTCCTAAACCTGACACGAATAAGCGCCTCATAAGTCATAACCTAGCCATCTCATCGTTAATCTCTCGGCGGCCGGCTGGCAGCAGAAACCACCATACCAGAAACCGCTCTTCTTTCCCCTTCTCCACGCTTCGCTTCGCTTCTCTCCTCTCTTCGCCGAGAAATATTTAAACCGCTCCCCACCGGCCACCTCGTCGGTTTCGTCCGGTAAGAGAAAACCATTTCTTTTTTTTGGCGAATCGCATTCGCGCACTACCAAACACCAACGCGAGCTCGGAAAGCTACTGATGGCGTCTCACATCATTCTGCCGAAGGAGGAGGAGGAGGCGGCGCTGGGCGTGGCGGTGGAGGAGGACCACGACTCGCCGGCGGCGCCAGGGTACCAGCATCAGCAGGGGCCGCCGGTGGCGAAGGCGCTGCCATTCTCGGCCACGTGCGTGCGGATCTCCCGCGACTCGTACCCAAACCTCCGCGCCCTCCGGAACGCCTCCGCCATGAGCCTCCCCGACGACGACGCCGCCTACGCCAAGCTCGAGGAGGGCGACTACGGCTACCTCCTCGATGACGTTCCGCACTTCACGGACTACCTCTCCGATCTCCCCGTGAGCGCCGACACCCCTCCTCTTCCCACTCATCCTTGTCTCGCGCTGGTTGTTCCGCTGCCGGATTCGATGCCTGCGGTGAAAAATTGTAGTATGCAGTGCTGCTTGTGATTTTGATGGTTCTTTTGGAGACGCGGATCTCGTGAAAGCTTTAGATTTAGTTCTGCCATTTGTGTGAGGTGGAGCTTTATTTGGATGGTTCCTTTATTTTTGGTGTTTTTGGCGTGTCATGCCGGGGATGGGTTCTGGAATGAGATCCATTTCGGTTGCTCTCAGTTCATTAGCTGGATATTTATCAAACAGAAAAAGTCGCATTAGTGTAGGACAAGTACAGCTTTGGCGATTCGTACCTGCAATTGAGGTTGTGGCGTGGATCTCTTAATTACTTGTGCTTGTAGGTATCTGGATGGAGGTTTGATCTGGTAGAAATAGAATAGAGCATAGCTTCACTTTGGAAGTAACTTCTGTTAATTGGCTGGCTGGCTGCCTTCCCTGGCTCCTATAAATCAGCTACATGTGCATCCTTTGAGCGTGGAATACGCAACAACTCATTTGTTTGCCTTCAATTATATTCTGAAATGTTGTTTTCAAGGTGATGTCATGGGGGTTAAGCTAATAATTTTCTCGTTTACTGTCCCTGGCAGACTTTTCCTAATCCACTGCAAGATCATCCAGCCTATTCGACCGTCAAGTAAGGCTTCTCTTTCGGTTTGACTTTGCTATCCCCTTTGGTCAACCTCGTCATATTTATTGTGAAATGTTTTAAGCTAAATGTTCTCTTTGTACTTTTACCAGGCAGTATTTTGTCAATGCAGATGATACTGTACCTGAAAAGGTGAAAAAAAAGAGTCTCCAACTCCAGCGCCGCCAAGTGCTCGCGATGGGCGCGGCATCTCACACCTGTCGACTGTCGACACCAGGTTGGGAGTTCGAGTTGGGAAAACGCCCGGTGGCCCGAGGAGCAGCGATTCCGCGAGGACGCGCACACGCTTTGCATCCGAGAGCAGTGTTGCCATGACACGCGCGCGCGAATCACCAATGCGAATGAAGAATCGTGGCGTGGGCGACCGTCACGTTGTTCTGTCTTGGATATATGAACGCTGATTTGCTGACCGTCTCATCTCATTGCCTTCTATGTAGACAGAAATATTTGGATGAGCTGATCCACCGTAACCCTTTTTAGGGTCTGTTTGGAAGGGCTTTAGATTCTGAGAAACAGCTGTTTGTTAGCCAGCTTCTGAGAATCTGGAAAAGCTGTCAAACTCAGCTTCTTCAGCTTCTGGCTTCTTAGTTCATTTTTCAGAATCTGTAACTACAGATTCTCAGAAACTGTGTACTGTTTGGGGCAGCTTCTAGCAGAAACAGCTTTTAAAAAAAGCTGCAGTTGGGACAAGCTCCCCCAAACAGGGCTTTAACCCCACGACAATGCATATGCAATTGTTTACTTTCGAACGGCACAGGCAATTTTTTTTTTCTGGAGGAACAATGTGTAAAAATTTGGGCTCCTTTTATTTTAAGTGCTGAATCTAGAGAACGTGACAGAGATCCCACGACCAATTTTGGTAACTTTTTCCTCACTGTTGGTCATATTATATGGTCAAAACTCAAAATCCCACAATTAACCATGACGAACACCTGTCAATTTCGATGTGAGAATATCCCCCCGAGCTCAAATTAGCCACCCACTATTCACAGGTTGCTACTCTGTGTAGTCCTAAACCTGACACGAATAAGCGCCTCATAAGTCATAACCCAGCCAATCCATCTCATCGTTAATCCTCTCGGCGGCCGGCTGGCAGCAGAAACCACCATACCAGAAACCGCTCTTCTTTCCCCTTCTCCACGCTTCGCTTCGCTTCTCTCCTCGCCGAGAAATATTTAAACCGCCCCCCACCGGCCACCTCGTCGGTTTCGTCCGGTAAGAGAAAACCATTTTTTTTTTTGGCGAATCGCATTCGCGCACTACGAAACACCAACGCGAGCTCGGAAAGCTACTGATGGCGTCTCACATCATTCTGCCGAAGGAGGAGGAGGAGGCGGCGCTGGGCGTGGCGGTGGAGGAGGACCACGACTCGCCGGCGGCGCCAGGGTACCAGCACCAGCAGGGGCCGCCGGTGGCGAAGGCGCTGCCATTCTCGGCCACGTGCGTGCGGATCTCCCGCGACTCGTACCCAAACCTCCGCGCCCTCCGGAACGCCTCCGCCATGAGCCTCCCCGACGACGACGCCGCCTACGCCAAGCTCGAGGAGGGCGACTACGGCTACCTCCTCGATGACGTTCCGCACTTCACGGACTACCTCTCCGATCTCCCCGTGAGCGCCGACACCCCTCCTCTTCCCACTCATCCTTGTCTCGCGCTGGTTGTTCCGCTGCCAGATTCGACGCCTGCGGTGAAAAAATCGCAGTATGCAGTGCTGCTTGTGATTTTGATGGTTCTTTTGGAGACGCGGATCTCGTGAAAGCTTTAGATTTAGTTCTGCCATTTGTGTGAGGTGGAGCTTTATTTGGATGGTTCCTTTATTTTTGGTGTTTTTGGCGTGTCATGCCGGGGATGGGTTCTGGAATGAGATCCATTTCGGTTGCTCTCAGTTCATTAGCTGGATATTTATCAAACAGAAAAAGTCGCATTAGTGTAGGACAAGTACAGCTTTGGCGATTCCTCCCTGCAATTGAGGTTGTGGCGTGGATCTCTTAATTACTTGTGCTTGTAGGTATCTGGATGGAGGTTTGATCTGATTTGTACCCTTTTTTTTCCTCTTTCTAGTTTTCCTTGGAAATGAAACTGTGCAAAGGGAGTGAGAAGATTGACTAAAGCCTTGTAGAGACATCAATTTGCATCCATTTCTTTCTTTTCATTTTGTTGTGTTCATTGTGCTATTAAATGATAGATTCACTTGTCAGTAACACTTTTTGCTACTCCTTTCATGTTATATAATTGACACAGCTTTATGTCTTGCAATCAGAGCCCAAATTTTGCTTCCAAGGCTGTGGATTTGGCAGCAGGAGAGCTTCTTGAGGTTGCAACTCCTGGAAAAGGTTTGCTTCTTATTTGACATATTGGATATTTATAAGGACCATGCCCATATATATTTTCCTCATGGCTGTACTTTTTGTGTAGTTACACAAGAACAGCTTGATCGAGCTAAACAGGCAACCAAGTCTGCAGTTTTGATGAACTTGGAATCCAGAGTATGCATTTCTAACCACTACTTGAATCCTTTGTGCTTATCTTTTGTTTCCTGTTGTATCCTTGACACTTTGTTTTCTTCACTGCAGGTCGTAGCATCTGAAGATATAGGGAGGCAGATTTTGACGTATGGGGAAAGGTATGGTTGCACCAGCATTGGTAACATAGCAACAAAAGTCACCTCACATGGTTCTTAAACCTTCATGTGCACTAGCCATGCATTCACTATCATTTATGAGCTATGATTGTGCAATCATGCTGTGTCCTGACAATTTTAAGAACGGGAACTTTAGCATGTCATTAAAGTCATAGTGAAACCTACAAATATATGTTGTCTATTGAGATGTCACCTTCAGTATTTACACAAGCATAGAGCTTGATCCTTCAACTATGAATGAACTACAACAGTTTGCTTTTTGTGTAGAGTGTTGTTCGTTTTTTGTTGTGAACATACATGCTAAGTTCATTCTAGTTTTAACATGCATTACTATTGACATTTCTCTATATACTACTATGAAGAGGGAGTATGTCCGTTTACTTGAACTCGGAAAATCCAGTTTGAATAAACTAATCTGGATAGCCGCCTGTGCACCGCCTTGCTGATGTAATGGCATCCTGCCAATGTATAGCACTCCGAGCAATTGAACAAGATGATTCCTCTCCTTAGCCCCTCTCAATGTCGATCTTCTATAATTACTACAATAGTAATGCATGTTTTATATCCCATTGAATGGCATGGGGCTGGGCAATACAAATAGACCGCCGTATGTCTATATAACCATAGTTGCATCAACTATTGCGGAATGAGGATTGCCAACAATTTTCTGTTAGCTAGTCAGTGGTCATCACTATTATGGCAATAGACCGTCGTTCAGCATTTTACCCTTAGTTGTGAATCTCTAACTATTCAGCTTTGTTGGGATTGCAGGAAACCCATTGAGCATTTCTTGAAAGATCTTGAAGCAATCACCTTGAATGACATTTCTTCTACTGCCAAGAAGATCATTTCATCACCCCTTACACTGGCATCATGGGGTGACGGTATGTTCTAACTTAATCTTCATCAAAGTATTTCCTTGAGAGGATTATGTAATACTCCCTCCAGTTTTTTTTTATATGACGTTGGCTAGTTCAAATTTGAACTAGTCAGCGTTATACATATAAAGATGGAGGCAGTACTACCTTTTATAAACTAATAATTTTGGACTTGTGATTCACTAGAATGCTTTCTTGCAGTTATTCATGTCCCGAGCTATGAATCTGTTAGCCAGAAGTTTTTCTCAAAGTAAGCAAGCCTATCGCATGGCTTGCCCCCGACTTCTAAAGTTGCAGACGTGTAACTCTACTGGTCCTTGGCCGGTTGGCCCTAACCGCTGGAATTCACAATAATAAATTGTCTAGACTTATTTTTCTTAGATATTTTAATTTTAAGCAAATAATAGTTACTCAAACGGCGATGATGCTGACTGTCCTTTTTATTCTTTTCCTTTATTATATTGATCCATAATTTTGCGTCAGGCTGGAACTTTTTTTAGTTCCGCGGTGGTGTTGTTGTTTTTTGTTTCTTGTTTTTTTTTTTGTTTTTGTTTTAGCACAGCTGAGCTGTTGCGTATGTGTCGTGACTTCAAGTCTATGCGTGCTGAAATCGTCTTGACGATTTTTCCATTCATGGTGAGCCGTTCTTCAATATTTTAACTGAGTTCCCCAATGCCATTACGTATTATTGTCGCATTTTCTCCAAGGCTGAAGCCTGAAATACAGCTCTTTTCCTTTTTACTTGAAATCTCTTCCCTCGTTTCGCATCTGACCTTCTAGTCTTCTAGAGAATACATGAGCCATTCTTCCGTATCCTCGTGTAATTTTCTCTGTGATCTAGATTAGTTTGTATTAAGATGTGACTTTATACTTCGGTGTGTTTGCTGGTATATGTTGGCTGCGCGGATTTCAATAGCTGACAGTGTGTACGCTTTCACGGTTCCATTCGATGGCTGCATTGGTACGGGGTACTCCATGTCTCATAAAAAACAAATTTAATATAGAATGTAACATATTTAGTGCTACGAATCTATATAGAGGCTGTACTACGAATTTAAATATATTCTTGTTTAGATTATAATACTAAGATGTGTTATATGACATAATAGATTTGTTTTTTTTATGGAATGGAGGGAGTATGCGCTATGCAGCACAAATTGTATATTTCCGCTGCAGTGATTCCCTTCTTTTCTCAGCAGTATTGAATTTGTCAATATGTCCATTCGTTGAATCAGAAGTAGGAGTACTTAATCAATGAATCACCGAAAGAAGCCTTTATTCTGGTTCCCCCAAGTTTTTTGAAACGTCCAATATATGGTCCTCTCCTTGCCTTGAGTTTGCGACGTGACGACGGCGCATTGGGCAGCAAGCCGTCCGGGGTCGCCTGCTTATGGGAGCAGACCCTTTTAGCCTTTCGTGTTATCTGTGGGCGACGCTACCTGGATTTGAATAAGACGGCCGGACTGTTAGTATAATACTCTGTTAGCATCTAGGATCTATTATATTCGCTCTCTTTACCGATGTCTAGAAGGATATGCTTCCGCGTTCTATTCTTGCGACTCATCTTCTACTACACCTGAAGTCTTGATTCCAGAAGGTGGGGTTGGCACCCTATTCCTCTGCTTCTCGACGGTCCTTTGCTTTTCCTGAACGGAGCGCGTGAAATGGACTTGGCTGGTCTGAACTCTGAACTCTACACGAGCCTGTGTTGCCCCGTTTACCCCATCCATGATGCGCCAAACCGTCGAGGCCCAAGGATGCACCTCAAAACCTACTGCGATTCACAGGTCCAAACGTGTGAAATCACACGTACTATGGGCTAACAGTAAAACGCAAGTTTTGAGCTTTTCTGAAAGACAGTGAGGTGCTGCGGTAACCAGCCAGTCGGTGGGCGCTCATGTGGCGAGATGCGTCGAGGCGAGAGGGACGCAGCCACCAATGACCAATCCACGCGCCCCGCTCGTGAGCTCCACTCCAGCGCCGCCAAGTGCTCGCGATGGGCGCGGCATCTCACACCTGTCGACACCAGGTTGGGAGTTCGAGTTGGGAAAACGCCCGGTGGCCCGAGGAGCAGCGATTCCGCGAGGACGCGCACACGCTTTGCATCCGAGAGCAGTGTTGCCATGACACGCGCGCGCGAATCACCAATGCGAATGAAGAACCGTGGCGTGGGCGACCGTCACGTTGTTCCCTTGGACAGATGAGCGCTGATTTGCTGACCGTGTCATCTCATTGCCTTCTATGTAGACAAGAATATTTGGATGAGCTGATCCACCATGACCCTTTTAACCACACGACAATGCATACGCGATTGTTTGCTTTCGAACAGCGTAGACAATTTTTTTTTACTGGAGAAACAACAATTTGTACAAATTTGGGCTCCTTTTATTTTAAGTGTTGAATCTAGAGAACGTGATAGAGATCAAATGACTCATTTTGGTCATATTATATGGTCAAAACTCAAAATCCCACAATTAACCATGACGAACACCTGTCAATTTCGATGTGAGAATATCCCCCCGAGCTCAAATTAGCCACCCACTATTCACAGGTTGCTACTCTGTGTCCTAAACCTGACACGAATAAGCGCCTCATAAGTCATAACCTAGCCATCTCATCGTTAATCTCTCGGCGGCCGGCTGGCAGCAGAAACCACCATACCAGAAACCGCTCTTCTTTCCCCTTCTCCACGCTTCGCTTCGCTTCTCTCCTCTCTTCGCCGAGAAATATTTAAACCGCTCCCCACCGGCCACCTCGTCGGTTTCGTCCGGTAAGAGAAAACCATTTCTTTTTTTTGGCGAATCGCATTCGCGCACTACCAAACACCAACGCGAGCTCGGAAAGCTACTGATGGCGTCTCACATCATTCTGCCGAAGGAGGAGGAGGAGGCGGCGCTGGGCGTGGCGGTGGAGGAGGACCACGACTCGCCGGCGGCGCCAGGGTACCAGCATCAGCAGGGGCCGCCGGTGGCGAAGGCGCTGCCATTCTCGGCCACGTGCGTGCGGATCTCCCGCGACTCGTACCCAAACCTCCGCGCCCTCCGGAACGCCTCCGCCATGAGCCTCCCCGACGACGACGCCGCCTACGCCAAGCTCGAGGAGGGCGACTACGGCTACCTCCTCGATGACGTTCCGCACTTCACGGACTACCTCTCCGATCTCCCCGTGAGCGCCGACACCCCTCCTCTTCCCACTCATCCTTGTCTCGCGCTGGTTGTTCCGCTGCCGGATTCGATGCCTGCGGTGAAAAATTGTAGTATGCAGTGCTGCTTGTGATTTTGATGGTTCTTTTGGAGACGCGGATCTCGTGAAAGCTTTAGATTTAGTTCTGCCATTTGTGTGAGGTGGAGCTTTATTTGGATGGTTCCTTTATTTTTGGTGTTTTTGGCGTGTCATGCCGGGGATGGGTTCTGGAATGAGATCCATTTCGGTTGTTCTCAGTTCATTAGCTGGATATTTATCAAACAGAAAAAGTCGCATTAGTGTAGGACAAGTACAGCTTTGGCGATTCGTACCTGCAATTGAGGTTGTGGCGTGGATCTCTTAATTACTTGTGCTTGTAGGTATCTGGATGGAGGTTTGATCTGGTAGAAATAGAATAGAGCATAGCTTCACTTTGGAAGTAACTTCTGTTAATTGGCTGGCTGGCTGCCTTCCCTGGCTCCTATAAATCAGCTACATGTGCATCCTTTGAGCGTGGAATACGCAACAACTCATTTGTTTGCCTTCAATTATATTCTGAAATGTTGTTTTCAAGGTGATGTCATGGGGGTTAAGCTAATAATTTTCTCGTTTACTGTCCCTGGCAGACTTTTCCTAATCCACTGCAAGATCATCCAGCCTATTCGACCGTCAAGTAAGGCTTCTCTTTCGGTTTGACTTTGCTATCCCCTTTGGTCAACCTCGTCATATTTATTGTGAAATGTTTTAAGCTAAATGTTCTCTTTGTACATTTACCAGGCAGTATTTTGTCAATGCAGATGATACTGTACCTGAAAAGGTGAAAAAAAAAGTCTCCACTGATGTTTTGATATGTAGACGTAATTCTGAATGATACTCACCCTGATGTTTTGCCATCACAGGTGGTTGTTCAGAAGGACAGTCCCAGAGGAGTTCACTTCCGTCGTGCTGGGCCTCGTCAGAGGGTAGGATGCCTTGGATATATGCCTATTATCATTTAGGGGCATGCATTACCCACATTTAGGCTGACACAAATTCTCAAATCTTATCAGGTGTACTTCGAGTCAGAAGATGTCAAAGCATGCATTGTAACCTGCGGAGGCCTTTGCCCTGGGCTAAATACGGTCATTAGAGAGTTGGTGTGCGGCTTGTCCCACATGTACAATGTCAATGATATCTTCGGCATACAGGTTTGAAATATTTCCAGCTGACCTAAATACCAAAATGTATTATGTGGAATATCACTTAGTAGGAATTTTGAATGGCGTGTTCTGCTGACCTATAATGAGGAAATGATTTCAATTGTATTATACTCAAATAATTGCAAGTGCGATCTGTGAATTGTATTATATTTTTGTGCAAACGACTAATGTGAAATTTGTGCCAGCTAGTAGTTTTGCCATGAGAGTAAAAGACTGTAGCATGCACATTGGTGATGCCAATTTTTTAACTGCACCTTTCCTCTTATTTCTAACATGCTATAAGTAATTCTGTAGAATGGATACAAGGGATTCTATTCGAGTAATTATCTTCCCATGACACCTAAAAGTGTCAATGATATCCACAAAAGAGGTGGCACAGTTCTGGGAACATCACGGGGTGGTCATGACACCAAAAAAATTGTTGACAACATTCAGGATCGTGGTATTAATCAGGTAGGTGTTGTAACTATTTTTCTAAGTATAATAATCCTTATTTTGAATTTTGGGTAAAATATGCCTGTGTACTTTGTCTAGGTATACATCATTGGAGGGGATGGAACTCAGAAGGGAGCATATGAAATATATAAGGTAATCACTATCATGAGTAACTTCCATATCTTGTAGAGACCTCCAGACATTGTCAAACTTCTTCATCTGTTCATGTGCACTCTGGCAGCAGGAATTTGTTGAGTGGTGTGCATTTGGCTTAAAAATTGCTGTATGTGCAGTGTGCATATCATTAGAAACTGAGGGAACATATTGTTGGAGTTTTGTTTTTCAGAACTGATTTTTAATTTGATTTTTCCCTTTTTCAATTGGCAGGAAATTCGTAGACGTGGTCTAAAAGTTGCTGTTGCTGGTGTTCCCAAGACAATTGATAATGATATAGCGGTAATTTATGATTACAAGCGTTTATTTTTGCCTGCAAAGAAGCATTACAACTCTTTTGATACTGCACAATTTTTCTATTAAAGAAGTACTGATTTTTTCTGTACATTAAAACTCAGGTTATAGACAAGTCCTTTGGTTTTGATAGTGCTGTAGAAGAGGCCCAGCGTGCCATTGATGCAGCTCATGTTGAGGCTTCAAGTGCTGAGAATGGAATAGGCTTAGTTAAACTGATGGGTCGCTATAGTGGTTAGTTTTCTATATCAGCCCCATATACGTCTTTGCTGCAGCTGCATTCTTACATTTCTCTGCTCCCTTGTTTCTTTAATGCTTTAATTGGATAAATATGCCCGTAAAACTAAGAGAACTATATTTTGCTTATATACTCTGATTCAAGAGAACTGTTCATGAAATGTTTATTTTCTGCCTACAGAATGGAATCCACATATTCCTCATGTGAATCCATGATGAATTTCTAACTTTTTTGTTTTAGTTATTTCATTATATTGTCCTTATTCCTTTTCTATGGTACCTTGCAGGGTTTATTGCAATGTATGCTACTCTTGCAAGCAGAGACGTGGTAAGTTAATGCTTTATATCTATGTCGTTCTTTAGTTTCTTCGAGTCAAATATTCTGTGTATTCATGTTCTGGGTGCAGTAATGCATTGGACCACCTAGCATTCTTCTTCTCCACGAATGGTACCTCCTATTCATTGGGTTTCTCTGTCTTCTGTAGGACTGCTGCTTAATTCCTGAGTCACCATTTTATTTGGAAGGGGAGGGTGGACTGTTTGAGTACATAGAGAAGAGGTTGAAAGAGAACAACCACATGGTTATTGTTGTAGCTGAGGGAGCAGGACAGGATCTTATTGCCAAAAGTATAGCTGCAGCAGATCAAATAGATGCATCTGGAAATAAGCTACTTCTTGATGTTGGTCTTTGGCTGACTCACAAGATTAAGGTATGCACTGTCTATTTACTTGAGTTTGCATGGGACTGGTCCAGTTCGATTTTGCATTTTGTTGATAGTGTTGCTTCACATGCGCTTTATGCATTCATCTTTTAAATTTCCACTAAAACTGCAAGAATGCTTGCTGAACACCAATGCATGTGGTATTTGCTTTTGGGTTTGGAAATATACCATAGGAAAGGTAGAAATTCATACCTAAGAGCAGCATTACATTAAACAATTTTAACTATAAAAGCCATACTTTTTATATGCTCGCCTGTTAAAAGCGATGCTTTTTATATGCTCACCTGTTAATCAATAGAAGTAAGTGTAGGTTGAGGTTTACGTTTTGTCAGTTCGATGTTCAATCACAGTTATGCATCTTTTTCTTCTACTCACAATTCATAACTTCTATTGCAGGACCACTTCAAGAGCAAAAAGATGGAGATGACTATTAAGTACATAGGTAAAGATCTTGTTTTTATGTTCAATTCTCGATGCACATGCGGAGTGCTAGTTTGAAGTACTACTTTTTATATGTATCTGAGTATCTCCCTATGGAATGTTGCAATAACAGCCTGTTATTTCTAATGGCAGATCCAACCTACATGATCCGTGCAATTCCAAGCAATGCATCAGACAATGTCTACTGCACACTGCTGGCGCACAGTGCCATTCATGGGGCAATGGCTGGATATAGCTTCACAGTTGGAATGGTCAATGGCAGGCATGCATACATTCCATTTCACGTGAGTACAAATTTTTGTATTACCTTAATTTTCTCCGGTTCCCAGATTCAAACATATTACCCTCAACAATTATCATGAATTAAATATTACCCTTTAACAGTTCGCATGACATCAATTTTTGTGTTCTGACAAACAGAGGGTAACCTCAACAAGAAACAAGGTTAAGATAACCGACAGGATGTGGGCAAGGCTGTTGTCCTCAACTAACCAGCCCAGCTTCCTGAGCCAAAAGGACATCGATGCCGCAAGAGAGGCTGATAAGCTAGCCAGCAAATCGCCTGTGCCAATGAACACCAAGGAGCACGGAGAGGATGCAAAGAAGCCGGCAAATGGTGAGAAATAGCATGCCTTTGATGATTCTTTACCTGTACAGTAGCTTCGCTATTCGGCTGAGGCCATGAACCGATCCTACCCAATTTTTGTTTCGCGGTGCATCTCCGATGCGTTGGAATGGATACACGATAACAGGATCTTGATCGTTTACGTAATAAAAAACACCTCCTCTTATTTGTATCAGAGAATGTGTAGTGTAGCACTACGCACTTTGCAAGAGTTCTTTTTTGTTGAATGCATGCCCGTGCCTGTTCTTTCAGAAAGAGAGCTTCTTGACTTTTGTATTCTGCAGCAATTAGTTTTCTCTGAAGCTAAGCTTGTTTTCCTTCAAAAAGGGAAAGATAAAGAATAGAAGAGAAGCTTTGCCATGTTTTTCCAAATGGCCATTTAATTGAAGATGGGTTGTTTCGAAAAAAAAATTAATTGAAGATGGTTGTGGGGTCGTGGCCAACTCGGCAACTACTTCCCAGCTGTTGCATTTGTTCATCGGAAAATTGTTGATGATCCAACCATGAGCCTGGCACGTCAACCTTTGGCCGTTGACGGAAATCTGCTCCCGCCTCCCATAGAAACCACAGATGCCTCCTCGCGCGCGGCGCGACATCACGAGTTCACGACTACACGAGGGCCTTGTGGTCACCGTCGCCGGCCACCGCGCGCGCGATCTCTTTTTTTTTCCAGCCGCCGTCCATGCTTCTCCTCGCGCCGTTGCTTCTTCAGCCGAAGAAGCGTCACGATTCTTACTTCAGAGCGGTTGATATGTAGGAGTAGTAGTTTGGCCCTCACATGCTCTATCTTTCTCATTTCCTCGATCGCTCACGCTGTTACCCTTTTCCATGCATGCGCGCGACCAGGAGAAGGCTCCAGCGACGCCGTCGTCCAAGAGCCGTTCGCCACCGCGCCTACTTCGCCGGCGGCTGCCCCCGCCGCCAGCGCCGCGTCGACTCCGGCGCTAACACCAGCAGCACTGTCCATGTCCTTCTACGACGTGAACGCTGGCGAGCAGCCGAGCCGAGAGGACGAAGCCCCGGAGGAGGTGGTAGAGGCCGCTGTGGCGAACGGAGCACCGACGGCCGTGGAGAAGCATAATAAACTACTGTACTCTCCCGCAGAAACGCCGGCGGGGAGTGGGACGCCGCCGCACCCAACCGCGGACGCCGCCGTCGCCGAGGTGGCGGGGGTGGCGCCCGATGACGTCGACGGGTGCACGACGCCGCCGCCGCCGCCGGTGCACGACTCGGAGGGGTCCGACACGCAGAGCGCGGACGATCACGGCAGCCCACAGTGGGAGAAGCCAAGGACGACGTCGACGGCCGGGGTCGTCGCGAAGCGGGACGTGGCTCCCTCCTGGTCGTCGAGGCTGCTCGCGTTCCGGTCGTTCTCGCGGGGCAAGAAGGCGAAGGCAACCGTGGACGCGCGGCCGCCGGCGCACGGCAAGGCGCGGGATGAGGGCGATGAGCACAAGGAGAAGGGCAAGGAGAGGCGGAAACGGTTTTGGAAGTGAAGGTGGTGGTGTTAGTGCTGATTTACCACGAGTGAGATGAATAATGCATTGATGCATGCACAGTTGATTTTTTTTTTGATTGATTTGTTTGCACTCCATGAAATAAGTGAGGGCTGTGATAGTGTAATTGTGATATTACAGAGTACTAATATATAATCATTCTTTGATGCAATCCGTGTTTTGCAATCCTGAGCCTATTTCCACTGGTTTGGTTGCAACTATGTTACTCTTTGAACACAATTTCTGGCGGAATACCAGAACGAACCACGAAACACTGCATTCTAGATGAATACTCCTATATCGCAGTGAAACTGGGAGAATTGCTCTTGCCTTCTCGTTAGAGGTGAGTACTGAGTAGAAAGGTCGATTCGTGGAAGCTATCCCGCGTAACAGCGCCAATGATCAGCGTGCGTCGTCCTTCGCTTTCAGTTTTCCTTTCCCCTCCATACATGTGTGGTGCTCGATCAGGTCGCCAGCGACCAGCCTGATCAAGGCTGCAGCCTGCAGGATATGTCAGGGCGGATCCAGGATTTTAGATCGATGGTGTCACCGTTAACTTATAACAATTATCGTAGCTTCTAATAAACTAATAAATGCGTGAAAAGTAATAAGAATAATGATTAATATAATAGAGTTAATAGACAAAACAATGGAGATGAACTTGCATAATAATTCAAATATCCAATAATTAAACATCCAATGATCGCATAATACTAAACTAAAGCTTCTATCATGAAAAAAACACTAAAATTTTATACTAGATACATATGTGCAAAATAAATAGCACCACAAGTATTTTTCGTGCACAAACATGATATTATAAATGAATATTAGAAGCCATAGACCGGGTGACCATATATACAGTATACAACCGACTATACACCAAAAAACAACATTTAACGGCTTAAGAGCCTTAGAGCCCCAAAAATCTCTAGAAATAAAATACCTAAACCAAAGAAATTAATAGAAATTTTAAACATTATTTAGGTGACATGTTATATAAATGTAGGTGGAAAGGAAATTAGTTTGCAAACTGAATGGGAAATTGGAGAAATTCATTGAGACGGATATGCGCCTTTGATTAGACACAATACGTTTGGCTGCTCACTGCTAACAGCCCAACCGGCAATAGCTCCCAAATCTATTCAAGCATTCCAAACAAAAAAACAGATCGGTTTCCGACGCAATGTCCAACAATGCTTGGATTAGAGATCTCAGACAAGGAATGACACTCCAGCTGCTCCAGGAATATGTCAATGTTTGGGAGATCCTCTCCAATGCTGATACAGAACTTCACAAAGGACAAGAGGACACTATCCGCTGGATATGGACTGCTAGCGGATCATATACGGCCAGCTCAGCATACAACATGCAGTTCATGGGGAAAATCAAATCAGACTCGGCGGATTTGATATGGAAAACATGGGCGCCAGGGAAACACAAATTTTTTGCTTGGCTTCTTGCGCAGAATAGAATATGGACAGCGGATTGACTTCAGTGCAGAGGATGGCCGAATAACTACTTCTGCTAGCTTTGCTTCAGGAATCTTGAAACCGTTCAGCACCTATTCAAAGAATGTCCCTTTGTGCAACAGGTATGGCAAGAGGTTGGAAGCAGGATCATGCCGTTGCGCTTCCAAGACTCAAAGGAGGATGCTACAATTCTTCAATGGGGCGGAGCCAAACGTGCAGTGCAGAGAAGCTCAATAAAAGAGGCCTACGATCCGCCTTCCTGACCACGATTTGGGAAATTTGGATGGAAAGGAACAACCGTATCTTCCGAAGCGTTGAGTCCACACCATCGGCGATTGCAAGCAAGATCGTGGATGAGCTACAACTATGGGGAATGGCAGGCGCGAAGGGTGTGCAGCATGTCATATCGCGAGAGTAGCGCTTTTTGACTTTTCTGCATTGTAGGCGGGAAGTGCAATCCAAGCACTAAACCGCAACCCCTCATGTACAGTTCTTTCTTTCTCTCTATAATATAAAACCAGTTTTGCTGGGTTCTTTCAAAAAAAAAAACCGGCAATAGCTAATCGGCCAGGTAGTATTAGCTAATTTTAGCTGAAGCAATTTAAGCAAATGATGGGCTTTCATGGCTGTTTCCATGGACATGATGGTGTCAAAGGATAAATCTCAATGGTGTCATCCATTAAAGAATATCATAGGTACTTGGGGTAAACGAGAATCCATTGGTGTCCGGTGACACCACACCTAACACGGTGGATCCGTCCCCGTATGTCATGTGCTACCATGGAGCTGGAGAAGATGACTGTATAGAATTTTTATTTTTCATGATGGTGCGGGGGATAATCAATCTCAAACCTCACACAGTCACACTGGCACCCCACCCCACGCCGTGATGACTACCTTCCCGTCCCCACCACCACCTCCTCCTCCGGCGAAGCGGCCGCGCGACAGCGCGAGGGGAACACGTCCGCCGGCACGGCACGCGCGCTCGCTCACCGGGAGCGTGGCGGATCAAATCGGCGGCCATGATGTGGCTCGGTGTCGCGGCACAGAAACGGTATTGACGATGGCTTGGGAGGCTCGGGGAATTAAACTCCGAACCCCACCAGGTTGTGAGATACGTAGCGCACGATTGATTTACCCAGCTATGATGCAATCCTATCGTGTTAAGGATGGTTGGGGTTCGGGGAATTGAAATCTGACCCCCACCAGATTGATTTACTACGTGTACATGTTAAGGATGGTTGGGTGTTCGGGGAAACTCCGACCCCCACCAGGTTACGAGGATAGCGCATGATTGATTTGATTTGATTTACTCTAATTTGTTGCAATTCTATCCTGTTAAGATGGTTGGGGTCGGGGAATCAAACTTCGACCAAGTTGTGACATGCATTGTGCACAATTGATTTTCTCTGCTTCGATGCCATCCTATTATTTAAGGATGGTTGGTTTGATTTGACATTTCATTTGAGACGAATCGCAATGAAATTTGTGTTAGGACCAACCGATCAAGTATAGCCTGATCAATTCTAAGTGGCATATTATTCAAATGTATCTTACATAAAACAGCTAAAACATATGAAACCCTTCTCCAGCAGGCGAAAGCTAGCCCCCCCCCCCCCCCAAAAAAAAAAAAAAAAAGAAGAGAAGAGAGAGAGCCGGGGCCAGACACAAAGGGCGAGAAACCAACACTTGCAAGCCAATAAGTTGAGCTCTGTTACTTTGATCCATACTTGGTGGATAATTGGCCAGTACCTCAAGATGCCTAGGAAAAGAGTCTCCACCACGCCATGAAGGGCGAGAAACCAACACTTTCAAGCCAATAAGTTGGAGCTCCGTTACTTTGATCCATACTTGGTGGACAACGTTGTCCAGTACCTTGAGATGCCTAGGAAAAGAGTCTCCACCGTGTTGCTTAGGAGATATGGAAAGAAAGGAATGAGAAGGGTATTTTGATATGGAAAAAAAGGACCGTGTTTCTTAGGAGATATGGAAAGAAAGGAATCAGAGTGTTTCAACTTTTTTTTAGGAACGGTATTTTTTACCTTTTTTTAGAGAACGGTATTTTTTACCCGGCCTCTATATCCAACCGGTGGACAACGTTGTCCAGTACCTTGGAGATGCCTAGGAAAAGAGTCTCCACCGGTTGCTTAGGAGATATGGAAGAAAGGAATGAGAAGGGTATTTTGATATGGAAAAAAAGGACCGTATTTCTTAGAGAATATGGAAAGAAAGGAACCAGAGTGTTTCAATTTTTTTTTAGAGAACGGTATTTTTTACCTTTTTTTTTCAGAGAACGGTATTTTTTACCTTTTTTTTTTACAGAACGGTATTTTTTACCCAGCCTCTATATCCACAGGATATATACAACATTTTTTTAAAAAATAGGAAGCCTTAGCCTATCGAACAGAGAACTTAGCCCTCAAATAACCCAATATGAAATCTGCTCCTATAAAGATTTGAACTTAGGACTTTAGGGTGCTATTCAAGTCACTGCAACCACTAGGCTACATGTCCTTTTATAGTGCGTTTCAACATAAAGAACTCTTAGCATGGTCCCTAGCGACCAAAACTAGGGAGATATTGAACTATATGCCACTATTAGATGTGGCAATTAACTATTTGCCACTGAACCCACATGTCATAGACACACGTGGACCCACATGTCATTGAGATAGGTGTGGCAAATAGTTAATTGCCAAATCTAAAAGTGGCAAATAGTTAAAAGCCCAAAAACTGGCAAATAGTTAAAAGCCCCAAAACTAGGAAGGCGGCCAAATCTTGGGTCTTGGCAGTAGCCAAACACAGATCATCCTTAGTATTTTCTTTCTGTAAAGTTTTGGCTTTGGTACAGTTTTTATTTTCCCGCTATATCAATGAAAAGGGCATACCAAGTACTGTTTCGCTAAAAAAAACATTTGTCCCTGCCAGCATCCAGAATGCTTTGCATTATTCATTTTTCAAAATTCATATGAGCGTGTATCACACATAATTGATGAACAACCCTTTTTACAATTGCTACCATGGCATTGGCTCTTTACTCATGTACACAAAACATATCCATTTCGCAATAAGTAAAAAAATATTAATGCCTCAAGTGCAGAGAAGATGCTGGTTAGTTGGCAACACGTCTCCTGATCATCGCACAGAGTTTGGTGGCTATATACACGTTTACTCTTATAGGCATGGAGCTGTACGAATGCTCCAAGAAGTACTATGCAAGAACCATAGAACAAAAGACATATCCTGGATAAAAATCACTTGAAGCTTCCAAACTGTTGGTGCTGAAAATGACCGCTTCCACTGGATGTTTCTGTTTTAGATGGAAAACTAGAACTGACAAGGCCTGGTGCTGTGCCCATCGTCGCCCCCATGTACCACGGGCCTTTATCCTCAGATCCGCCGCTCAGCGGTCTAACAATCCCAACATCGGAGAGATCGACCTTCTTTTGTGCTGCATATTACAACAATAGAGTATGAGCTATGATGCGTCTTCCTTTTTAGGACCTAGGATCATTAGCCTTTTGAGTTGTGCTTGATGACCCTTCCTACTCTTATGCTTGTGTTTTATTGTAAGGATACTAATGATCTAATATACAATTCACTAGGAATCTTTACTTTTATAGAGGCCGAATTTCTATCCATTATCTAAAATAACAATCAAGACCTTGCAAATTCGGACATGCATATTACAATTTATGTTTGCTACTTTGCATCTACCGAACTTGAACCACATGCATAACAGGAAAAAGTGCAAAAATACTTACACGAAGTTATATTCAAATCAATCAATCCTCGGCTCAAAGAGTCAGCCCATATGCCAGATTTGACCTGAAAAGTTTCTTTCTTTGCAACTGATTTTGATGCTGACATCGAGTCCTGCCCAAGCTTTTTGATGGGCTTGTTCATGGACTCAGTTGCACTTGTTGTGGAAGATCCCAAGTGTGAAGTGAAGGCACCAAAATTGACATCCTCCAAAGGACCATGGTCAGAACTTTTGAGACCCCCAGAAGAATCCCGTGGCAGTTCAGTAATGTTTGAGGCTGTGTTCGAAGAAAATGTTCCAAAAGATTCGGATCCATCAAAACTCTTCAGTGGAATTGCAGCAAAAGGATCAAAAGCTGCTGTACTTGAATGTTCTGGTGTGGGAGTTTTTCCTTGAGAAGATTTGCTTGTCGGATCATGAACTGAGAACTCTGTATCTGAAGGAAATGAGGTGGCAAAAGATTGTTTGAAGGGATCAAAAGCGGAAGTAGAAGGATGCGCAACGGAAGACAATTTTTTCTCCGATGACTTGTTAGGACTACCGCGTACTGAGAACTCTGTGTCTGAAGTAAATGAATCAGCAGAAGACAGTCTGCCAGCAAACAAATCAATTTTGTCCTACATTGAAATTTGAAAATAAATAATGAGTTGTAGAATAATGAACTCATGTATTTCGAATTCCCCAAGTATTTTATTTGAAAATACGTGGACGGAAACATATAATTAATGAAGTTTCAAGTTTCAACAATATAGTTCATGTAAATTATGAATCTTAAGGGGGTATTTTTCCACTTTCTTAGTAACATATTTGAGTAAGAAGTTCTCACAGACATTTAGGGATATGAAAAATGAATCATGGTAAAAAAAAAAGGCTATTAGTAAAGTATAAACCTGAGTGTGAGAAACCGTTGGTGCCTCCAATGGAGCATTGGCTGATTGGAAAGCTGCATCTGCAAATAAATCAACCTCTGGCACAGCAGGTGTGCTAACATTTGGCTTTGCTGTTGAAGTGGATGTAGTAGAATCAACAAGGTCATCCATCAAGCTTGGACCAAAGAGATCCAGGTGATTAGATCTTGTGGTACCTGTTCCAGCTGAGTTCCAAACATACAGCCAAGTGAATTTCCAGATGGCAACATGATGACTATGGTCAAACAAGAATAAATCCTTAGAACTTTACGTGTGCAACAAAAAGGTAAACCATTGTAATCATAAATGCAAATGAATATTTAAGATACCGCAGATAAATACTTACTAGATGTAGAAAATCCTCGTGGGTTGAAATCATCATCATCCTCATTTTCCCCTTTCTTTGAGCTTGGGGCTTCAGATGTGGTGCTAATATTTGCAGATAACTTTGAGTGTAATGTTAAGGAATTTTGATTTCTTTCATGCATACAGTAAAAGTATCAGATTAGTAACTTAAGATTGGATTCCAAAGTCATTGCTCAATAACTTGATAATTTAAAGGCACCACTACTATCTATTGTTAATGGTAAAACCTGAAAAAGACGGAGTAGAACTGGGAGGTACCTTCTACCATGCCTTTCACTCTTTTTTGACTTATAACTGGTTGCACTATTAGTAGTTTGTTTAGACCCTTCTCTATTGCTGCTGTAGTTTGACACTGTTTCCTTGTTGTTCTTTTTCCATTCTGTGCCTGTGTGTGTATCCTTGAATGATCCCACCTCCCTTGAACTTCCTGTGCTCCCATAGTGGCTACCAGATGAGTAGCTGCCACTGCCAAATGATGCTGCACTCGATTTGTGCGTTATTCCAGTTGATGATAAGCCAAAATACCTAGACCAATGGTTCATGAAAAGAAGTAAACATCAAATGTACAAGCAAATGCAATAATGTCGCTAACGGGCTACAGAATATCTTACTTGTCTCTAGTAACAGCAGCCTTCTCTCTGACCTCTTGAAGCTTCTCCCTGTCATCCAAAATTGCTAGAACAGCTTCAGCCTTCTTACGCACATTGAGCCCAACATCTTTTCCATTAGGCTCCAAATACTCAAATCTTGTGAGTTTCTTCCCAAAAGAAATCAGCATCAGACGACAAGTACTATAAACAATGAAATATCAATGTCTAGAAAAACTAGCGAAGGACCCATACTGCGATTCGTGAGCTATTGTCAACAATGCCATCAGCTGCACGTTCGGTGCCATTGGCTAGAAGGTACTCGATCACAGCCAACGCCTGTAATGATAGAAACATACTGTTATTAAGGAATTAATCCAAACAGCACATCACTGCACAATCAATCCTATCTTATTACCTTATACACGTGACGCCAATTCGCAAGAGTGTTCCCCAGGCGTTGCCATAACACATTCATTATAATTTCGCTATCACCGCTGGAAAAGAAACAAGAAAGCAATGGGATTATGCGAACAATCAAAATGTGCAACGCCCCCAAGTCGTGAACTGAAACACGCTAGATTCTCATAAACAAATGGGAAATAAGTTCTGATTTTTTTTAGCTTTGAGCTACTCACTAGCTCTTGGTGGCCCTGGCGATATCTGCCAAATCGGAACCATGCGGCCCCCACGGCTCGTCGCTGGTGGCATCAAGAACCTGCATACGAGATCGGGGAAAAAACTTCAATCGCCAATCACAAAATCCAGGTAAATAGCAAACCATCTGACCACCCAAAATTCCAAATTTTGACTCTCTGACGGCAAAATCGAAAGAAATTTTGACCTTCTGCTCGATTTCCGGCACCTTGAGCACCTTAAGATTTACCTCCCTCCTTCTGAAAGTACAAGAAGAAAAATATCTTTACAAGATAGGAATACACCAGGAGGAGAAAAGGGGCGGAGAAGGAAAAATAAAAATTCTGATTCTTACATCTCCCGGACGGTCTGGTCGAGCACCTTCCTGAAATCCATGCCGGGAGAGACGAGATCGGACCAAGAAGAGAGCTACGATCGCGGCCACAGATCGATCGAGTTGCTTCGGCTATCCACTATCCCCCCGCGCGCGTGTTCTTCTTCCTCTCCTAGCCTCCTAGGGCTCCGTGCAGGATGCGCGGGGAAGGCCAGGCGAGGCGGGGCGACGCGTAGGGCGGAGGAGAGAGGAAGATGGCGCCGCGGAATAACGACGAGCGCGCGGGCCGGTCGCACGTGTCATCAAGATACGACGACTACGACTCCTTCCTCAAGTCCATGGTCTTGGGCCGCTCGAGCCCATGGTCTTCACAAACCCATGGGCCAAGCAGGCAACCAGCGGTTTGGGCCTCTCTTCGCTTCCCCCACGAGATTGCTAGCGCCTCGCCTAGCACACAGCCACACACTTCTTTTCCCTTTCATAGCACTTATTTAATATGAAAATTTCAACTTAAATCATGAAACTTCCAACTCAAATCATATGAAACTTTCAACTCTGGTCTCCCCTTTCATCTTGACTTTTAAAAAATCAACTCAAAATGTAACAAAACTTTAATATGAAAGCAATATTGACCACCATGGCATTGGCATCATATACTAGTTTCGCCGTGCGTGGCCCAACTAGTTACGCCATTACCTACCTCCAACCTTTTCTTTTTCTTGTTCTTTGTATAAGAACATAGTATATGCATTGGCAGCGTTAAGTTCCAATTGGAAATCGAATGCATGTTCAAAAACAAAAAACCAAAAATGTTGATAATGATAAGTGTAATGACTTTGGAAAGCAAGGGATATGTAAGCTACATCAGTAATTACGGCTAAAATTTCCAGTGGAGCCCATCATGGTCAAACAACCAGGGCAATATGTCAGCAATATGCTGAACCTTCGGACAACGGCATCTAAGCACTATACATAGGTGGCACGAATTGGTCCATAAGGGGAGAAATCAGAATCGCCTGTCACCTTTGCAGACGAGGGGACGGCATTGAAGTTAGTTGCCCTCTGTTGTGGCTGGGTTTTCTTGTTCAGCATCTACTATGACATCCGTGCCCTGTTCTGGGGTAGATGAGCCAGTAACTTGGGTGGCTGGATCGACATTTTCATTGACTGCCTCTGCTACTTCACAATTCTCCAACAGCGCCTGAGCTGACGTGCTGGATGAGAGCACATTGTTGGAATCATTGTGATCCACATACATAGGTTCCACCATTAGTTCAATCTGGCCCATTTCGTTAGGATTTTCCAGATGTCCATCTTGATCAACACTAGTGCTTTGCTGTGGGATTGCAGAGCCTGGAGCAGGAGTGGCTGTATCACACTCATCGATGGCTGGTGTAGCTGAGTGACTGTGCTCCTCCAACTCCAGTGAAGGACATGGGCAGATGACATTGTTGAAACCATTATCCTCCTCATCCATAGGCTCGAGGGTCATTGTTGCATCATCCACCATGTGAAGCTCTTCCTCTTCCTGATGCTGAGCTTCTTGATCGGCATCCACAATGTTCTGTTCAGCTTCTAGCAAAAGTAGAGGCATGTCTTGAGCGGCAGCTGATTCAACATGTGGACTAGTAGCGGAACCACCATTTTCCTTGATCTCGCCAAGGTCATGGAGAACATCCTGAAAGCCATGCAGAAACTCAAAGACCAAGGCTTGTGTGGTTGTATCAGCTGTGGATGTCATGGCCATCTTGGCCTTCTTTACCATACCGTGCAGTTTATCAACCTACAACAATCAGCAGCCTTCGAGTTAAATATATTAGTTAAATTATGCATGGACTGCTTGTAAAAACTATTTGAAGTCTCGCAAAGACAACTTATATCTGACACAAATTTAGGTCCAATCAACTACAGAAACTGATCATAGGAACTGAATAGATAATATAGGCTTACTGCTTTGCGGATCATAGGAGCCTTGGCTTGATACTGCAGATCAATGGAATCATCAGGCTGTAATGAAGGTCCTGCTTCCACATCATCACTGATTGATGGTACAAGATACCGCCGTGTAACTCCTGAGTACCAATGCAGGTACTCCTCATAAGACGATGGGTCATACTGCTCTGACTCTGGAAATATGCGCTGCCGGCGGGCTTCCCATTCCTGAATGTACTCATGATGTGTCTCTTCCCAGTTCTCACGTTCTCTGCCACGTCGACTAATACGATGCAGCGCCTGTAGGGTAGGTCGAAAAGGTGGTGGAATGGATTGGCGAAGCCCAAATTGCCGCATCACTCGCTCAGGCAAATACATCTCGACTATCGGAAAATTTATTAGTGGAGCTTGTGTAAGCCACAAATCTGCATCTTTTGTACAAAGCAATGGCAAGCTTGAAGACTCAATGTGCAAATAGGGCTCCCACTTCACCTGATCAGCTCGCTGCAGGTTCAGTTCATCCCTGTACTGCTTAAGACAGCGTGTAGCATTCTCACTTTGTGTGCGCGCACCTACCCAACGAAAGCCAACAGGGGGCAAATCCTGTGGAATGTCTGTCTCTGGGCACAGGGGAGACCGGACCAATGGTCTGCCAACATGGGAGCGCTCCCAGCTCCAAAGCTGCAAGAGAAGCAATGAACCACCAATGTTCTTGATATTGTGGGAGGAAGCAACAGAACAAAGAGAACGGTATAGGAAGGCCAGCACTGCAGATCCCCAGCTGTATGTCCCAACACGAGAAAGATCAGCAATCAGTGGAAGATATATCAGACTCATCCGTCCTGTTCCATCTGGAAATAGCACCCCACATAAAAGGCTCAGGATATATGCTCGAACGTGCCTCTCCACAGTCTGATCATCTGCTCCTTCTGGTAATTCATAGAAATGCTTCTTCAGCCATTTGTAGTGCAGAAAAGATTTTCCAGGCATTGATGGTCCTCTTGGATCATGACCTAGACAATCAATGACCATCTGCGCATAATCATGATCAGTGGTAGAACAAACTGGACGGCCATCAATAGGAAGAGCTAACAACATTGCTACATCTTGTAGTGTAACTGCCATCTCCCCAGAAGCCAAGTGAAAACTATGAGTTTCTGGTCTCCAACGCTCAACAAGGGCAGTGATCAATGCCTTGTCCAATTGAGGCATCTTCTGGCAAATTTGTGAGAGCCCAAGAAGGCCAGCATCCCTCAAATAAGGACGGTATCTCTCATGAAATTTTAAAGGTTTGTGATGTCGCAACTTCAACTGCTCCACAGCCTGCAAAAAACATGACCTCAGTGGCACTGCGAAGTTTATTCTGCCTACAGTAACTTGTTTACTTATGCAACTATGACAAAACTTAATTGCTCTTGGATTAACCTGATCACCGAAGATTGCATCCGATCGGTGGTTGATCTTAGGGTTGAGTAACGTGTTGGATACATGCTCTGCTGCTGGGCTTACAAGACAAGGTTGCTGCGAAGTGAACTCAATATTGTCCTCTTTATCAGAAGTAGTGCTCGGGGAAGAAGGTGCAGAGGTTTCATGAAAGTCCATATCATTTTCTGCCAAAGCACTTCTCCCACGGCCACGGCCACGACCACGGCGGCCACCACCTCCTCTCCTTGAAGACATGGTCTTGTACTGTTCCTGTTTTGAAAAATTCATAAGACCAGTCAGAGGAAACAGCACAGACGTTGACAGTAAAAAAAAACATAAACATGTGTTGAGAAGTTAGACAAGGCTTAAGCCCTGCAGTATGCAATGTGTGTGATCATTTTAGTAGCAGGTCCGAAGTTTTAAGAAATGCAGAGGGGTCTCTCCACTAACCTGATCGCCAAAAAAAGGAGAAAAGGGGAAAAAAAAGAAAACATGGCTATTCCTCTTTATGACTCGCTTGGAAAAGAGAAAATTCACATGAATTTGACAACAATCATTTCAATTCGAGCGTTCCAGACGAACCTACATCGATGAACTTGCTATATTGATCTAAACATCTAATGATCTACATACCCATGTCACAAACCAAAACACACAGTGGCTTCCATTTTTAAACTACGATTTTCCAGTGACAGCCAATGAACAGAGACTTGAGAGTGAGAATCTACGGGAAGATGACATTAGAGGACGGTACCTGCACCCGTGCCGAGACGCGCCCTTGAGGACTAGGCGCCTGGCTCTAGCAAAATTTGGGTTCGCCGGCGGCGCGCCCACGGCTCCGTCCCCCCTGCCCCCCTCCCGCCAGTCTGGGTCCGCCCGGCTGCTACGCCCGCGGCTCGCCCTCCGCCCCACGGCCACGGAAATCCGGCGGCCGGCGGCGCCGACGGGGAGACAAGCTGTAGATCTTCGCTTTCTGGGAGGGGAAGAGTGAGCCTGAATCTGCTTTCCCGGGGAGGAGGCGGCGAGGCGTAAGCCGTAACCCTAGGCGTAACCCATCGGGATATCACTTTGTGCTTTTGATACTCGATAGCAGCTTCTGCTTCCGGCTCGATACCGCTCCTCCTGCCAGCGCCAACGACGGCCCATATAGCCATAACCCCAGAGGCCCTGCAATGCGCTCTGCTTGCGGCCACCACTTTTTGCTCCGGTTCAGGCCCGCCGCGCGGGGAATTTCACAGCACAGGCATTCTCTTGGCCGAAGGTCGACCGGTGATAATATGCAATTTGCATGCCGTACTTGTAGTCAAAACATTTCTTTTGTATTCATTGAAGTTGAGTTGTCGATTCTCAGTAAAATGTGTGAATATTACGGCAGCACCCAAAAGGTATCCTTTTTTGGCTTTTAGCTCATATGTACCTTACGTGTGCCTAAGGATTACAAACGGCAACTGGATAAAGAAGAGCGATGTGTAGAGCTTCTTGTGTTTTTTTTATGGAGATTGGACAAACTCACATAACTGAAGTTGTGAGGGCGTGAGGCCAAACTTCGATCGAGGTAATATTGATGCTATAGTCGACAAGAGGCTTCGATGCGATTATGATCAAACTTCTGCTCGAGAGTTTTGGAGCTTGCAATGAGGTGCACTAGCCGGTCTCTATCAAAAGACCAACAATAGCAGAAGTCGTATCTGTTTGAGTGAAATATTAGCCACGGTGGAGAGACATTACAAGTGCGCTATCAGTACAATAGTGGCACGAGGGAGACGGAAAAAATGGCCCATAGTTATTCATGAATGTTCTGATAATCATGTGATGATTATCTTGATGATGAACATTCATGAATAGGAACTTTTTGAATTGTTGGCAATAGAGAAGTTTATTGGCATGATTGTCAAAGGTAAATGTTTATTGAAAACACGGTGTATAGTATTTAATGTTGGTGAACAGTTTATTGGCAATGGGAGTCGGTTCAGCGCGGATAGTGGGTCTGGTCAGACCGTAGGTATTCATGCGGTCTAACCGGGTAGCCCGATGGTCGAATTGGCAAACTCCGAGAAGGAGTCGGTTTCGGGTTGTTTTCGTGGAATTTCTAAATATTTCATGTTTATGGCTTAGATGTTTCTATTCGTATGTGATATTATTTGTGCTAATATGAGTTAAGTTGGTACGAACTTGTCTTAGATATGGAATTTCTTTGTTGTTCATGTGCAGTGTTGCTTGAGGACATAGGAGTATTAGCCGGTGATGGATCAGGATTAGGTTAAGAGAAGTTAAAGGTCAAGACGGTCAATGGAATCATGCGGGATACTCGGCTAAATAACAATGCACGTGGAGATGAAAGGTTTCCTTATGGCATACGTGTGGTGTTGTGTCCATATGAAAAGATGAGCTAAATTTGGATTGAAGTCCAAGTTTAGAAAGATTGGAGTGTAGAGTTATATGGGATGTTGTTTCCCTGATTTGGTAGGTTTGTTATATGATTAGGATTTAGGAGTCATACTTCTATTTGGATTCATGGCTAGGGGCAACGTTGTGGGTAAACATAGAAAAGGGGTTGAGGCTAGAAGATATTGTTTAGGAGAGAACTATATGTTAACACTCAGATCGACATCTGACGAGCGGTCCAACCGGCAGTGAGCATATAAGCTGAACAAAATCACGCCATCTAAATACGGAACCCAACCAAAGACAGAAAATCTAAGGATGAAAGGTTGGTGTGACTTTTATGTGCCTCATATTTGCAATTTTCACCAAATCTCTACTATTATAAAAATTGAAAATGTTTTTATCAGTACTTTTCGTCATCCGTGTTTGAGTCGGTTTTTAAATTTACCCGCTTTTGAAAATAAAGATCCGTGTTTAAGTTGGTTTTTAAGTTCGTTCGCTTTTGGAAATACAGGTGGAGTTATATAAGAAATCTCTTTTTTTAAAAATAAACTCCCATGCTAACTTAAAACGATTAGCTCATGATTTTGTAAAATAAATAAGTCTAAGCGAATTCCCACGATAAATTTTACCTTAGTTAAACCGTATAATAATAATAATAAGATTAAAATAACCTTCACCAGTTATAATGCACATGCATTTTTTCCATTTATATAAAATGGTCTACATCCTACGATATGATGAAGCGCGGGCAAACTGGCATAGTTTTTAAAACAGTTTTTGACTTTTAATTTTTTACTTATTATACTCCATCCGTCCTATAATAATACATTTTAATACTACGAATCTAAATCTGGACAGGCTCCACATCAATCTAAATACGAATCTGAACAAGCTCCACATCAATCTAAGTAAGAGGAAGCCTGTCCAGATTCATAGACGTCATATATTATGGACATCAAAATCCCTTATATTATGGGAGAAAATATGATATCAGTAGCAACAAAGCCAACAAAATCATAAATAGAAAAGTAAATTCTAATACCATTAAATGATACTATTTTCATCGAATGTAATTTTGTTATTGAAATAGTATAGTACTCAAAATGATTGAAATAGTAGTACTCAAAATGCGTGTGCTCATTTAATTTTACTGGTAATGGTATTTGCCCCTGCCCCCCACACCATACAACGAAAAGCTCATTATTATTTCAGAAAATTCAATTGGAGATACATACGAAGCTCTTACTTGAGCGAAAATATATAGGCACAAAGATACACAGATTTCGAATAAAAAGTCTACATCATGTAGTTCTCTTACACGAGGACCAAGCCTATATATATACTTGAAATTACGTTACAGAATACAGAATACATGTCTGTTGACAATAAATTATATAAATAATTTGTACATCTCAAAATGCAAGTTTCACATCAACAGCCCCCATCGGCGCGGCGTACGCCGACAAGGCCATCTTCGGAGGCAGGAAGGGATCCGCGTAGGCTCCGCCCATCCCCATCCCCACCACCAACCTCCTCAAGAATCTCCACGGCAGCGAAGCGTGGACGCGCAGTAGGCAGGGGATCTGCAGCTCCCCGCCGACGGCCAGATCTCCCGCCCGGCTGCCCCCAATCAGCAGCCGCCCACCGAACTGCCGCAATGGAGCCTTCCACCCACCACCCGCCCCGGCGGCTCCCGACAGCGAACGGGCAACGCGCCTCGGAGATCCAAATCCCCAGATCACGGCGAGCTTGACCCCAGCCCAATGGGCGCAACGCCGGCGCCTGACCAAGAATCCGCAGCAGCCACAGAGCTCCTCCTCAGCGCCCTCGAGCGCCGCGAGATCCCAGCCCCAGCGCCGGAGAGCGATCGATCGATCTCTCCCGCCCAATGCAATGCAGCAGCCACCGCCCCACCTCTCGGCTCACCTCACCACGCCGAGCTGCTCATCCCCCTTCCCCTCTCCTGCCTTGGTGTCCGTGGCTGGACAGTAGAGCAGGAGGAGTAGTATAATTTCCCTCTCTCTCTCTCTCTCTCTCTCTCTCTCTCTCTCTCTCTCTCTCTCTCTCTCTCTCTCTCTCTCTCTCTCTCTCTCTCTCTCTCTCTCTCTCTCTCTCTCTCTCTCTCTCTCTCTCTCTCTCTCTCTCTCTCTCTCTCTCTCTCTCTCTCTCTCTCTCTCTCTCTCTCTCTCTCTCTCTCTCTCTCTCTCTCTCTCTCTCTCTCTCTCTCTCTCTCTCTCTCTCTCTCTCTCTCTCTCTCTCTCTCTCTCTCTCTCTCTCTCTCTCTCTCTCTCTCTCTCTCTCTCTCTCTCTCTCTCTCTCTCTCTCTCTCTCTCTCTCTCTCTCTCTCTCTCTCTCTCTCTCTCTCTCTCTCTCTCTCTCTCTCTCTCTCTCTCTCTCTCTCTCTCTCTCTCTCTCTCTCTCTCTCTCTCTCTCTCTCTCTCTCTCTCTCTCTCTCTCTCTCTCTCTCTCTCTCTCTCTCTCTCTCTCTCTCTCTCTCTCTCTCTCTCTCTTTTCCTGAGAAAAAAAAAAAACGTTGTTTTCTTTGGTGGTGCGTGCGAGGGGTTGGTGCGAAGTCTATGGGAGATAGCTGGACTGAGGAGAGCGAGCAGTACAGCAGGCAGCGTACAGCATCGGGAGTTGAGTTGAGTTGAGGAGAGGAGGAGGGAGAAAAACTTCAAAGGAACCCAAAAAAAATACTCGTATTTCTCGTTGCATGGGTTGTCGCTAGTGGCTCCACGCCCACCAGGTCACCACCACCACTGGGCTCGCCGCCCCGTCTCGCCCCGCGGTGCGGGCGATGGAAGCCGGAAAAGTGAGTGGAAATGCTGCTGCGCGAGCGCTGCTGAGTGTGCAGCGCGCGGTCGCCGAGCCACCGCGCCTCGGCCTCGGGGCCGTGTACGCGCGGGGCGCCGGCTATTGTATTCGCGGTTCGCTGGCTGGAGCAGACCGAGCGGCGGAACGGCAAGGCAAGTTGGGGTTTTGTTTGCGCCCGAGAGCTGCCGATGCCATCCTGTAGCGCGCCGGAAGAGGGAGTAATTTACTGCGTACGATGACGAGGGTAAACATCGGGGTTTGCACTTTGGGAGAGGGTGAACTATTGGACTGATGGTCGTGGCTACGTGGGTGGGTTAAAAATATTTTCGGATTTTGGGTGGTTTTAATGGTGAGCTTGGATTTTTGTGGTGCTTTGGTTCGTCACTTGCACAGTAAATCTTTCGCTTTCGACATGGCACACGATACTACTAGTCAGTCAATGTTGTAGTAAAAGATAGAAAAGGAGTTCGAACGGATGGAGTACAGTCTAACGATTAATCGGATTACGGAAGGTAGTCGGAATTATACGGATATTTAACATTCACGTTAGTATTAATATCTTAATAATACTCTCTCCATTCTATATAATATAAGACGTGCACGTATTTCAAAATTCAACATTTAAAACATTTGACTAACACTTAGTATAATATAAAATGAATTTTATTTGTTAAAAATTATATCATTAGATTGAGATTTAAATTTACTTTCATATAGCTATAATTTTGTTGCTATAGACCTTTTAGTACATGAAAAAAAATATAAGCTAAAGATTAGTTTTGGATACCGTACTAACTTTAACCACGTCTTATATTATGGGATAGAGAGAGTAATTTGTTGTGATTCTAGAGATATTTAACACACTATAATCAAAATAACAAAATATACTCTTGCGATTACCCTTGTGATTATACTCGCAGAACTATAATTTTGTTAGTAACTTATATGCTATAGAAGGGTTGATTGTCATATTGTAGGCTACTTTCTCTATTTCATAATGTAAGACTTTCTAGCATTGCAGATTCGTTAGCAATGCTAGAAAGTCTTACACTATGAAACGGATGGATTACTTACCATTTGAATCAACGCCCAATTAGGCTTAATTACAACAAGTAATAATCGGTTAAATTGGACAATAAGTGGATGATTGCATGATACTACTAGACAGCCAATTTAGCGATCGATTCGGCCGAGATTTACTACACTGATAGTAGTAATCTAATCGGATATGATATATTTTAATAATATAAATTTATAGATATGCCTTATTCAATATTATATTGCTATATTTTAATATGTAATAGTAGTGTTTTCTCTCAAAGATTAAGAATCAAGGAAAAAACTAGGATGTCACTTATTAAATGATGAGTAGTTTAGAAGTGCGAGTATAGTTAGAGCAAGTTTAACAGTATTGTCAACTACTAGTTACAAATCATATATAACTAATTTAATAGTCAATTCGTATAATAGTTACCTATAAATATATATATACTACGCTATTAATCTATGGTCTTACCTCTTACACACACAGCGTCTTGAAGTCCATGCATATTACATATGGCTATAAATTTGTAGCACACTTCTCTTCTCTTTTCTCTTCTCCACATGTACTTATAGCTGATTTATAGATTTGCTATTGTACTCGCTTTTAAGAGTAAGTTTGATAGTAGAGCTCACTCCTAACTATTAGTC
>CM020178.1:32098591-32118923 GCA_009805545.1 Oryza longistaminata | reverse complement strand
TTTATAGCTAGCTTATAGCCTGCTATTGTACCTGCTCGTAGTGGGTTATACTATTAGAGCAGGTACAATAGCAGGCTATAAGCTAGCTATAAACATATTTTAAAGAGATAAAGGAAGAGAGAGAAGAGCAGCGGGCTACAGATCGCACGGACTCCAAAACGTAATGTGTGTATGACAGGTGGGACCAGGTATTAATAGTATAGTAAGCAACTATTGTATGAATTGGCTATTACATTAGCTATAGATGATTTGAAGTTAGTAGTGGGCTATACTCTTAAACTTGCTCTTATGGATCGCAGTGCGTTTTCCACTTTCAGGATGTCCGGTGTGATTCGTCTTGTTATTGCGTTGTTCTTGCCCAAGAGGCACGTTTGGGGCTGAAATGGACGGTCTAATTAAAGTCTAAACCTACCGAATTCAAGCGACAAATCATCCACACGGCGCTGCTCTTTTTTTTTCCCGCCGTCCAGTACACCATCACACCGTGCCGTGCGTCTCGGGGCACGCTGTGACGTGCACCCCTGCAGGCGAGTCTTCTGTCCGACTCTCTCTCGTGCTTGCAATCGTACTGCATCCATAATATAAAATCCATTATATTATGGGACAGAGAGAGTACATACGGCAGGGAACACAGCAGAATTACAGAAGTTACTTGTAGCTGTAACTTTTTCTATATCAGAGATTTTCTAAATAATTCGGCTTTTCGTTCAGATTTTCAGAAGTTATAGTTGTAGAATCAGAAAATAAACTTTGGGTATTAATCAATAGTTTCTCATAATCTTGAACTCCCAAAACATGCCCATAATATATCATGTGATCATAATTCATCTTATAAATGTCAATGGAATACTCTAAAAAATCATCTCCCCTAAATTAGAAAAATCATAAAAAATAAAGTATTTTTTTCAAACTACATATCAATAAAATTATTGCAAAACTACATTACTTATAATCAATTTTGCTAACAAAATTATCCCAAAACAATAAGTATCATAAAACAATAAGTTTAGCACCAATTCAATCATAAAACTACAATGATTATCCCAAAATTATGGATTTAGTACTAAAATTATTATAGAACTACACATTTAGAAGCAAGTATCATAAAACTATAGGTTTACTAACAAAATTATCCCAAAACAGTAAGTTTAGCATCCATTCAATCATAAAGCTATAATGATTATAGCTCAAATATAATAGTAGTGCTAGAGATGTAAACTCTATAAACTATAGTTGTGTGCTAACTTTAGTATTAAATATGTAGATCTATGATAGCTAGCTTTAAATATGTAGTTTTACAGTTTTGTGCTAAAATTATTGTTTTGTGATACAACGTTTTGAAACTGTAGTTTTTAGATACTTTGGTTAAAATACCTACACTTTTATGAAATTTACTATAAAAACTATGAGAAAAGGCAAACACATATAACCATCGATTTTCATAAAATCGATGAACCCAATTAGATTATAAAAGCAAGTTTACTAGTATAGCCAACTACTATCTCCAAATCATCTACAGCCAATGCAATAGCTAATTTATACAATAGTTGCTTACTATACTATTAATATCTGGTCCTACTGTCATACACATATTACGTCTTAGAGTCCGTGCTACAGCCCACTGCTTTTCTCTTTCTTCCTTTATCTTTTTAAAATATGTTTATAGCTGGCTTATAGCCTGCTATTGTGCCTGCTCTAAATAGATTTATAAAGAAACACCCTGCTAGTTCTCCTCTCTAGCGTACGCATGTACAATAGCTCTAGCAGCACACCGTCTTCCCATTTCCCAACCAACATATTTTTTTTCTTAAAAAAAATACTGACTAATCTCTCCACTCCATGCTTGTCTACACGTACTGAAAGAGAGAAAAGAGCAACCTCGCTTCCCTCCGTGCTTGCAATTGCATATGTGTGTACATATGCGTATGCAAACCAAACAAAGTTGACCTAAAATATGTCACGTGGAGCGCAGTCTACCTTTAAAATATCATTGAAATACTCAATAAAAATCCTCTCACCTAAATTAGATTAATCCTAAAAACTTTGAAAAAACATTATATCCATCTGTTTTCATTTAAATCGATGACTCCCGTTAAATTGTATTAGATTTATATATAAAAAAAAAACATACCCTGCTAACTCTCTCTCTAGCTTACATAAGTACCATGGCACCAACATTCCAACAATGCACCCTCTTCCCAACCAAGAGATTAGATTTTAAAAAACAGACAATTTTATTTGTTAAAAATTATATCATTAGATTGAGATTTAAATTTACTTTCATATAGCTATAATTTTGTTGCTATAGACCTTTTAGTACATGAAAAAAAATATAAGCTAAAGATTAGTTTTGGATACCGTACTAACTTTAACCACGTCTTATATTATGGGATAGAGAGAGTAATTTGTTGTGATTCTAGAGATATTTAACACACTATAATCAAAATAACAAAATATACTCTTGCGATTACCCTTGTGATTATACTCGCAGAACTATAATTTTGTTAGTAACTTATATGCTATAGAAGGGTTGATTGTCATATTGTAGGCTACTTTCTCTATTTCATAATGTAAGACTTTCTAGCATTGCAGATTCGTTAGCAATGCTAGAAAGTCTTACACTATGAAACGGATGGATTACTTACCATTTGAATCAACGCCCAATTAGGCTTAATTACAACAAGTAATAATCGGTTAAATTGGACAATAAGTGGATGATTGCATGATACTACTAGACAGCCAATTTAGCGATCGATTCGGCCGAGATTTACTACACTGATAGTAGTAATCTAATCGGATATGATATATTTTAATAATATAAATTTATAGATATGCCTTATTCAATATTATATTGCTATATTTTAATATGTAATAGTAGTGTTTTCTCTCAAAGATTAAGAATCAAGGAAAAAACTAGGATGTCACTTATTAAATGATGAGTAGTTTAGAAGTGCGAGTATAGTTAGAGCAAGTTTAACAGTATTGTCAACTACTAGTTACAAATCATATATAACTAATTTAATAGTCAATTCGTATAATAGTTACCTATAAATATATATATACTACGCTATTAATCTATGGTCTTACCTCTTACACACACAGCGTCTTGAAGTCCATGCATATTACATATGGCTATAAATTTGTAGCACACTTCTCTTCTCTTTTCTCTTCTCCACATGTACTTATAGCTGATTTATAGATTTGCTATTGTACTCGCTTTTAAGAGTAAGTTTGATAGTAGAGCTCACTCCTAACTATTAGTCCATATTAAAGCCAACATATATAATAATTAATTATAAGGTTGGTTTTAGTTTTTCTTTTTTTTTTAAGGAAAAGCACAGTAGGGGAAGCATTCATAGTTAAATAATCTTATTAAAAATTAATAATCTTATTAAAAATTATCACTTATGCATTTAATATATTTGTTTTGGAGTACGTATGTGCAGAGCTAGTTCTTACATGAGAGTCAACACGTTTCTTTTTTGTTTTTTCTCTTCTTACATAAGCTTACAGTGGCTTATATCCTTCCTCTCTGAGAAACGCCCAGAGATCTTCCAACATGTGTAGAGCTAGCTCTTGTATGAGAGCAATTTTTTTTGTTGTTTTTTGTTTTTTTATCTTCTTTACATAAACTTTTTAATTTTTTCTCTTCTGTTTGTGTTATATTAGGTCCTTCCCTAATATTTATGTTTTTTTATTATCCTTACTCTAGGAGTAAAACTAGATAAAAAATTAAATCATAGGTGGTTGGTGGAGATAATATACTCTACAATCTTTATATTTTTAGAGCAAGTTTTAAACGCTGGAAGTTATTATAATTCGGTAAAGAGAAAGTACACGGTAGTTAAGCTTGACTGCCATTATTTTCCCTCAAAGTATTTGAACAGTAATTTTGAAGAACTTTTTATGATAGTATAACTTCCCAAAATCCTATAATATTCAATCGCGAGCCTTATTGGATGATAAGTAAGGAGGAATGCGTTTTTACAACATTGCACCTTCTTGTTGAAATATATATGTCTGTGTCACTGTGTAGTTGCAAGCAATTTTTTGATACATGTACAATATGCTCTAGCTACAACTTCAACCCGTCATGGCAGAAGTAATTCAATAATCGGCCTGGAAAATGTATACTGCTGTAACTTTTTGAAGGCCAATAAACTACTGTTATTATTTATCGGTCATATACCGGTTATTATTTTCGAAGGCCAGTATACTTACAAGTCCCAACTTCCAAACCTCTCGTGTAAGGGTGTGTTTAGATACAAACTTTGGATCCAAAGTTTGCAAAATTCCATCACATCAACCTGTCATACACACACAACTTTTCCGTCACATCATCTCTAATTTCAACCAAAATCCAAACTTTGGATGGAACTAAACGCAGCTAAGTGTGCGAGTGTTTTTGTCTACATTAACACGAGGTTAGGCAAGTCAAACCCTACAAGATAGTACTACTAGTAACAAAGATTCAATTGGAGTTTTGGTCAATGTCAATCAATTCAAGCTGGCCACTGTTAATTTACTCCACAATGCTAATTAATCACAGTAGATTATAATCCCACAAGCATGTAGTAGTAGTTTTTTTTTTCTCTCCATAAGTTCAATTGCATAGGAGCATTACTACTTTCGCGACCGTACGGCATGGTGCGGTCTCAGAGCAAGTTTAATATTATAGCCAGTTGTCGGCTCCAAAATATCTATAGTTAATTTAATAGCCAATTCATATAATAGTTATCTATAAATATATACTACACAATTAATATCTGGTCACACCTATCATATACACATGTCTTGGAGTCTGTGCTACAGCTGGCTACAGATCTGTAACCCGCTGCTCTTCTCTCTCATCTTTTGTCTCCTCGAAATATGTTTATAGCTAGCTTATAAATATATTTTAAAGAGATAAAGGAAGAGAGAGAAGAGCAGCGGGCTACAGATCTGTAGCCAGCTGCAGCACGGACTCCAAGACGTAATTTGTGCATGACAGGTGGAACCAGGTATTACTAGTATAGTAAGCAACTATTGTATGAATTGGCTATTACATTGGTTATAGAAGATTTGGAGCTAGTAGAGCAAGTTTAATAGTATAGCCAACTATTAGCTCCAATTCATCTATAGCCAATTTAATAGCTCATTTGTACAATAGTTACATATTACACTATTAATACTTAGTCCCACATGTCATACACACACTGTGTCTTGGAGTCCGTGCTACAACTGGCTACAAATCTGTAGCCCGCTGCTTTTCTCTCTCCTCATTTATCTGCTTAAAATATGTTTGCAGCTGGCTTATAGCCTGCTATTGTACCTGCTCGTAGTGGGTTATACTATTAGAGCAGGTACAATAGCAGGCTATAAGCTAGCTATAAACATATTTTAAAGAGATAAAGGAAGAGAGAGAAGAGCAGCGGGCTACAGATCTGTAGCCAGCTGCAGCACGGACTCCAAGACGTAATGTGTGTATGACAGGTGGGACCAGGTATTAATAGTATAGTAAGCAACTATTGTATGAATTGGCTATTACATTAGCTATAGATGATTTGAAGTTAGTAGTGGGCTATACTCTTAAACTTGCTCTTATGGATCGCAGTGCGTTTTCCACTTTCAGGATGTCCGGTGTGATTCGTCTTGTTATTGCGTTGTTCTTGCCCAAGAGGCACGTTTGGGGCTGAAATGGACGGTCTAATTAAAGTCTAAACCTACCGAATTCAAGCGACAAATCATCCACACGGCGCTGCTCTTTTTTTTTCCCGCCGTCCAGTACACCATCACACCGTGCCGTGCGTCTCGGGGCACGCTGTGACGTGCACCCCTGCAGGCGAGTCCATCCTGTAGCGCGCCGGAAGAGGGAGTAATTTACTGCGTACGATGACGAGGGCAAACATCGGGGTTTGCACTTTGGGAGAGGGTGAACTATTGGACTGATGGTCGTGGCTACGTAGGTGGGTTAAAAATATTTTCGGATTTTGGGTGGTTTAAATGGTGAGCTTGGATTTTTGTGGTGCTTTTTTTCGTCACTTGCACAGTAAATCTTTCGCTTTCGACATGGCACACGATACTACTAGTCAGTCGATGTTGTAAAAGATAGAAAACGGTGTTCGAACGGATGGAGTACAGTCTAACGATTAATGGGATTACGGAAGATAGTCGGAATTATACGGATATTTGACATTCACGTTAGTATTAATATCTTAATAATACTCGTACGCATTTCAAAATTCAACATTTAAAACATTTGACCAACACTTAGTATAATATAAGATAAATTTTATTTGTTAAAAATTATATCATTAGATTGAGATTTAAATTTACTTTCATATGGCTATAATTTTGTTGTTATAGACCTTATAGTATATGAAAAAAATATAAGCTAAAAGATTAGTTTTGGAGACCGTGCCAACTTTAACCGCACCTTATATTATGGGATAGATGGAGTAATTTGTTGTGATTCTAGAGATATTTAACACACTATTATCAAAATAATAAAATATACTCTTGTGATTACCCTTGTGATTATACTCGTAGAACTATAATTTTGTTAGTAACTTATATGCTATAGAAGAGTTGATTGTCATATTGTAGGCTGCTTTCTCCGTTTCATAATGTAAGACTTTCTAGTATTGTTCATATTTATAGCCATATCTAGCATGCATGGACTTACCTCTTACACACACACTACACTATTAATATATGGTCTTACCTCTTACACACGTAGCGTTTTGAAGTCCATGCGTGCTAGATATGGCTATAAATTTGTAGCACACTTTTTTTCTATTTTCTCTTCTCCACATGTAGTTATAGCTGACTTATAGATTTGCTATTATACTTGCTTTTAAGAGTAAGTTTGATAGTGGAGCTCACTCCTACTAGTAACTATTAGTCCATATTAAAGCCAATATATATAATAATTAATTATAACGTTGGTTTTAGTTTTTCTTTTTTTTTTAAGGAAAAGCACCGTAGGGGAAGCCTCCATAGTTAAATAATCTTATTAAAAATTATCACTTATGCATTTAATATATTTGTTTGGAGTACGTATGTGTAGAGCTAGCTCTTGCATGAGAGTCAACACGTTTCTTTTTTGTTTTCTCTTCGTACATAAGCTTATAGTGGCTTATATATATATATCCTTCCTCTATGAGAAACGCCCAGAGATCTTCCGACATGTGTAGAGCTAGCTTTTACATGAGAGCAAATATTTTTTTTGTTGTTTTTTGTTTTTTTTATCTTCTTTACATAAACTTTTTAATTTTTTTCTCTTATATTTGTGTTATATTAGGTCCTTCCCTAATATTCATCTTTTTTTTATCCTTACTCTAGGAGTAAAACTAGATAAAAAATTAAATCATAGGTGGTTGGTGGAGATAATATACTCTACAATCTTTATATTTTTAGAGCAAGTTTTAAACGATGGAAGTTATTATAATTCGGGAAAGAGAGAGTACACGGTAGTTAGGCTTGACTGCCATTCTTTTCCCTCGAAGTATTTGAACAGTAATTTTGAAGAACTTTTGATGATAAATATATTTAGAAGAACTTTTTATGATAGTATCCCTTCCTAAAATCCTATAATGGCCTTGTTTGGATCCTCCGAACTATTAAATAGCCCTCCGGAATCTTGCTATTTAGGAGTATTAAACATAGATTACCGACAAAACCAATTCCATAACCCCTAGGCTATTTTGCGAGACGAATCTAATGATGTATATTAATCCATGATTAGCGGCTGATTACCGTAGCATCACTGTAGCAAATCATGGATTAATATACCTCGTTAGATTCATCTCGCAAAATAGCCTATGGGTTATGGAATGAGTTTTGTCAGTAATCTACGTTTAATACTCCTAAATAGCAAGATTCCGGAGGGCTATTTAATAGTTCGGAGGATCCAAACAAGGCCATTATAGGATTTTAGGAAGGGATACTATCATAAAAAGTTCTTCTAAATATATTTATCATCAAAAGTTCTTCAAAATTACTGTTCAAATACTTCGAGGGAAAAGAATGGCAGTCAAGCCTAACTACCGTGTACTCTCTCTTTCCCGAATTATAATAACTTCCATCGTTTAAAACTTGCTCTAAAAATATAAAGATTGTAGAGTATATTATCTCCACCAACCACCTATGATTTAATTTTTTATCTAGTTTTACTCCTAGAGTAAGGATAAAAAAAAGATGAATATTAGGGAAGGACCTAATATAACACAAATATAAGAGAAAAAAATTAAAAAGTTTATGTAAAGAAGATAAAAAAAACAAAAAACAACAAAAAAAATATTTGCTCTCATGTAAAAGCTAGCTCTACACATGTCGGAAGATCTCTGGGCGTTTCTCATAGAGGAAGGATATATATATATAAGCCACTATAAGCTTATGTACGAAGAGAAAACAAAAAAGAAACGTGTTGACTCTCATGCAAGAGCTAGCTCTACACATACGTACTCCAAACAAATATATTAAATGCATAAGTGATAATTTTTAATAAGATTATTTAACTATGGAGGCTTCCCCTACGGTGCTTTTCCTTAAAAAAAAAAGAAAAACTAAAACCAACGTTATAATTAATTATTATATATATTGGCTTTAATATGGACTAATAGTTACTAGTAGGAGTGAGCTCCACTATCAAACTTACTCTTAAAAGCAAGTATAATAGCAAATCTATAAGTCAGCTATAACTACATGTGGAGAAGAGAAAATAGAAAAAAAGTGTGCTACAAATTTATAGCCATATCTAGCACGCATGGACTTCAAAACGCTACGTGTGTAAGAGGTAAGACCATATATTAATAGTGTAGTGTGTGTGTAAGAGGTAAGTCCATGCATGCTAGATATGGCTATAAATATGAACAATACTAGAAAGTCTTACATTATGAAACGGAGAAAGCAGCCTACAATATGACAATCAACTCTTCTATAGCATATAAGTTACTAACAAAATTATAGTTCTACGAGTATAATCACAAGGGTAATCACAAGAGTATATATTTTAAAGAGATAAAGGAAGAGAGAGAAGAGCAGCGGGCTACAGATCTGTAGCCAGCTGCAGCACGGACTCCAAGACGTAATATGTGCATGACAGGTGGGACCAGTTATTACTAGTATAGTAAGCAACTATTGTATGAATTAACTATTACATTGGCTATAGAAGATTTAGAGCTAGTAGTGGGCTATAATATTAAACTTGCTCTTATGGATCACAGTGCGTTTTCCACTTTCAGGATGTCCGGTGTGATTCGTCTTGTTATTGCGTTGTTCTTGCCCAAGAGGCACGTTTGGGGCTGAAATGGACGGTCTAATTAAAGTCTAAACCTACCGAATTCAAGCTACAAATCATCCACACGGCGCTGCTCTTTTTTTTTTCCGCCGTCCAGTACACCATCACACCGTGCCGTGCGTCTCGGGGCACGCTGTGACGTGCACCCCTGCAGACGAGTCTTATGTCCGACTCTCACTCCCTCTCTCGTGCTTGCAATCGTACTGCATCCATAATATCAAATCCATTATATTATAGAACGCAGGGAGTACATACGGCAGGAAACACAGCAGACCTACAGAAGCTACTTTTAGCTGTAACTTTTTCTGAATCATAGATTTTCTAAATAATCCGGCTTTTCGTTCAGATTTTGAGAAGTTATAGTTGTAGAATCAGAAAATAAACTAAAAGTTAAAAGTTGGGTATTAATCAATAGTTACTCATAATCTTAAGCTCCCAAAACATGCCCATAATATATCATGTGATCATAATTTATCTTATAAATGTCAATGGAATACTCTAAAAAATCATCTCCCCTAAATTAGAAAAATCATAAAAAATAAAGTAAATTTTTCAAAACTACATATCAATAAAATTATTGCAAAACTACATTACTTATAATCAATTTTGCTAACAAAATTATCCCAAAACAGTAAGTTTAGCATCAATTCAATCATAAAACTATAATGATTATAGCTCAAATATAATAGTAGTGCTAGAGATGTAAACTCTATAAACTATAGTTGTGTGCTAACTTTAGTATTAAATATGTAGAACTATGATAGCTGGCTTTAAATATGTAGTTTTACAGTTTTGTCATAAGTTTGGTGCTAAAATTATTGTTTTGTGATACAACGTTTTAAAATTGTAGTTTTTAGATACTTTGGTTAAAATACCTATACTTTTATGAAATTTACTATAAAAACTATGAGAAAAAGCAAACACATATAACCATCGATTTTCATAAAATAGATGAACCCAATTAGATTATAAAAGCAAGTTTAATAGTATAGCCAACTACTAGCTCCAAATCATCTACAGCCAATGCAATAGCTAATTTATACAATAGTTGCTTACTATACTATTAATGTCTGGTCCTACTGTCATACACATATTACGTCTTGCAGTCCGTGCTACAGCCCACTGCTTTTCTCTTTTTTTCTTTATCTTTTTAAAATATGTTTACAGCTGGTTTATAGCCTGCTATTGTGTCCGCTCTAAATAGATTTATAAAGAAACACCCTGCTAGTTCTCCTCTCTAGCGTACGCATGTTTGTTCTCAAAAAAAAGCGTACGCATGTACAATAGCTCTAGCAGCACACCGTCTTCCCATTTCCCAACCAACATATTTTTTTTCTTAAAAAAAATACTGACTAATCTCTCCACTCCATGCTTGTTTATACGTACTGAAAGAGAGAAGAACAACCTCGCTTCCCTCCGTGCTTGCAATTGCATATGTGTGTACATATGCGTACTGCAAACCAAACAAAGTTGACCTAAAATATGTCACGTGGAGCGCAGTCTACCTTTAAAATATCATTGAAATACTCAATAAAAATCCTCTCACCTAAATTAGATTAATCCTAAAAACTTTGAAAAAAACATATATCCATCTGTTTTCATTTAAATCATATCGATGACTCCCGTTAAATTGTATTAGATTTATATATAAAAAAAAACCCTGCTAACTCTCTCTCTAGCTTACATGAGTACCATGGCACCGACAACGCACCCTCTTCCCAACCAAGAGATTAGATTTTAAAATACAGACAATGCCGTCTAATCTGTCCACTCCATACTTAGAAAACAACATCGCTTCCCTCCCATGCTTGCAATTGCACACGTACTTACGTACGTGGTACTGCAAATGAAACAAAGGCAACCTATAATATATCGTTATCAACCTATAATATGTCGCGTGGAGCATAATCTTACCTTTTAGATGTCATAAAAATACTCAATAGATCCTCTCCCCTAAATTAGAAAAATCCAAAAAAAATCCGAGAAAAGGAAAAGCATGTAACCATGGTTTTCATTTAAATCAATGAACCCCATTAGATTATAGATTTATAAAGAAAGATACCATGCTAATTCTCCTCTCTAATTTACGATGGCACTAGAAACACACTCTTTTCCCAACCAATCGATTAGATTTATATAGAAAAAACAATCTTGTCTAATCTCTATGTCCCATGTTTGTGTACATACGTACTGAAAGAAAATAAAAACACAACCTCGCTCCCCTCCTATGCTAGCAATTGCATACTTACTTATGTACATCCGTACTATAAACGAAACAAATGCTACCTATAATAATATCGTGCGGAGCACAATCTCACCTTTTAAATGTTATCGAAATACTCAATAAAAACCCTCTCCCCTAAATTAGAAAAATCCTAAAACTTTTTTAGAAAAAGCAAAAGCATGTAACCATCGAATTTGATTTTATCAATGAACCCCATTAGATAATATTAAATTTATAAATAAACAAACCATGCTAATTCTCCTCTCTAGCTTACGTACTTACGACAACACTAGTAGCTGAGTAGGGCCCAAGCAGGAGGGCGGTCCTAGCTAGCTGGCAACTTGGCGGTGATGGTGAAGCCAATGTGCATCGTGCTAGTCTGCAGGGGCACACCACAATTGATATATATTAAAGGTTAGGATTCATGGCATAAAAAGAAAAACAAGGCGAGCCGATCCAGGTGCCCTGATGGCCCATGGGTGTGACTTCGAGGAGCTTGAGTAGGTATATGAGTGCAAGGAGAACATCCATGCTTGAACTCGGACTTCATGGTATTAGATAAGAAAGCCTCGACAATTACAGCTTCACTTGGTGCATGATCATGTCAAATCTCAATGGCGTCATCCCATTAGGTGAAAAAAGTGGAGTTGCACAATATTTTTATACTGATTTAAACAAAAAGTGAGACATCGAAACTTGCCACAGAGTGGAGATGATACAGATGCAATTTTCTCTATTCAAAGGCACCCAGATTTCAAAACAATAATAATAAGTACTCTATTCGTCTCATAATGTAAGGCACACGTACTTTTAAGGAAAGTCAACATTTGTGCCATATATATGTTTAGTCTCATGTACCATATCATTATATTCAAATTTAAAAGTAATTTTATAATATGTTAAATTTGTATTTTCCGATGATGTATTATAAGAGAAATTAATGGTTAAAGTATAGCATTGAAAACCCAATAAATTCATAGATTATTCTATAATCCAAATTCATGGCCTATTTTACAGCATAGGCATAGCTACATTTTTACGATTATAATGAGGTTATTAGTAACAAAAATTTACAGACCTATTTCACGGTGTAGATTGTTATAAGAATAACAATTAATGATGCCCGCACATGTATGTGGGGTTCCTTCCTAGTTTCTTATAAAACTCATCTAATTTTTTCTTATTCCAATAAATGGTTTGTTGGATAATGAAGCTTAAGAAGACACCCAAAGTTTGACATATCCTACTTTTCATAATAGGAAGTACTAGGTATCACAAATTAACATTCCATTTCATTTCGTTTCATATTTTTAAAATAAAGCCTTTGCAATTCCATAACTTAACAGGACTCAAATAAAACATTTCCCCTCTGGTGGTCTAATAGGTTTTTTCACAGTGCCTCGTCAAGAACCGAAACAATATTTATAATTTAATAGAAAACTAGGAAGTGGTACCAGTTCAATTGGATCCATAGCAGTAATACGCTAACATATCGTTCTTTTGAGAAGCACCTTTGGTGTGATTCAGATCTAGGGATGCATGGTTTTCTACAAGGGTTTAATTCCTGATGGATTTGCTTTAAATATGATGTTTATATTCATGGTTGGTGCAGACTCTAAAAGTTTATTTAAAAATATTATTTCTTTTTTTTTTGCCAAGTATAAGCCATATGTATCAAGACTTCTTTTTTTCTGTATGTCAAGACATTATTCTTAATTAATTGGTTGTCTGCTAAGACAACACTTCGTCAAAATTTTTAAGCTTGATACTAATAGAAAAGTTCTGAAACTGTCACATAGCTAGCTAGCTAGGTTCTGAAGTATGAAGCTTAGTTAAAATTACTGCACAGTTGGAAAATATAACTTCTCTAATGGCATTTTAAAGCTGAGTTTAAAAGTGACGATTGTATGGCATACATTCTGTCCAAAAGACCCATCAAGAGCACCATTTCCAATACTTCGTACGCAAGAGAACAATATTCCCCATATCCATCCACGTAACATAACTTTTTTTCCTGAACTCAGTTCCCTGTCAACGAGCTTTACGCGATTCCTTCCATAAAATAGAACTGATTGAATCTTTACTCCCCTTTTCGCTCATTAGTTCCTTTAACTAATGATCCAACAGCATACGAACAATCATGCATGCATGTATTGCTGCATGTGCAAAGTACCCCAGGCAGCAGAAGAGGGAGAGAATGCAGCATGCAGGTTGCAGGAGAGAGAGAGGATTAATTAGCAGCAAACAGCAAGTAGAACAAACTAAAGGGAGAGAACAAAAGGTGGCGGATGGGCCGGTTTGTCTAGCTATTCGCCATGGCCGGAAGCAGGCTACCGCGTAGCGTGGTAGCCTAGTAGGCAGGGCCTCCCGCGTAATAATATAGACAAATGCACCGCCCGGTCGGTCGGTGGAGGCGAGGTGCGTACGTGACGACCCGGTCGACGGCTACAGATTACAGAATACACATGATTGATACTGTAGCTTACGAAACGCCGAAACTACTTTGGGGAGTAGCTAACTTTTGAGAGTACGAAGAAAAAAGAACCCAACTTCTGGTTTTTTATTTTATTTTTTAATTCTAAGGGGCTATTCAGATTGATGCCATTTTCAACCATACTTTCAACGATACTTTTTTTTTTTTACAAAGTTACTAAAAAAAAAGTCCACGTTTAGTTTATTGCCAAATTTGGTAAATATATAGAAAATCCTGCAAAATTTGGTAAAGTTTATTTTGGCTACAATCTGAACATGCCCCAAGTTTACGTTTAGAATGTATGAGGAGCTTCTTAGCAGTTAGAGATTAATTAGCTACCAAAAAGCTCTCCAAACAAGCGCTAATCATTTACCCTTCAACTTATAAGATGCGGCACAATTTAAATTTTAAAACCTAGTTTTAATTTAGAGTTGTTTTTTATTATAGTTTATTTTTCATCATTTGCTTTTAAATTATTAGGAATATGAAAGTTTTATAAAAAATATTTTTAGTTATTGATGGGCTTATAATCAGCGTAAGCAAAACGATGATCGGAAAGGCACACGATTGCCTGGGAATTGCTAGTGCCAACAAATTGGGGTTAGCAACTACTCCAGCAAGCACAAGCTGACAAGCATAGCACGGTTCTAGCTATGGTTAAAACGGAGAAGCAGCAAGCAATTAACGAGAATGCACGCCAGCGCGAGACCGCGTCAGGGCGGGGGACAAACCGCCGAGGAAATCCAGCATTTCCGACCATTTTGGGAGTGGGGTGTTTCCACTTCTCGCGGTGTCCGCGCAGTGCTTGGCTAACCCCAACCCAACCACCGGGGCGGGCGGGGGCGAGGCGACGGCTTGGATACTGGAATCCGGCAATGCAGGCGGACAAAACGGTGAGGTCAACCCCCCACATTATCGAGCACTCGTTCACGTATCATTTGTGTTCATGAGCGTCGTCAGCCATGCCCACGGGATTCTTTGCCTTCGCTAGCCCGCGCGCAGGCACCACGTTCTACCCACGCGTACCCAGTAATATCTTTTTATTGTTTTCTCGGCCACGGAGGCATGGACAGTTGGGCACCATCGCACATTCGCACGGTGCCAAACCATGGGCTTGTGGCTACCTGGAAACGCGTGCCTGGCAACGATGATCTTGGAAACAGTGGACAAGATATAAGAAGGCTTGCTTTCTGAGAAGAAAAATATATATATGGCCAACTTCAGTCTCGTTCACGCTAGATACCACTATCTTTATATGATCTCTTTTTTGGTGGAGTTAGAGCACTGTTAATTAATGGTGCGTGACATCATCTACACATCGATCCATGCATTCAATTTTCATACTCCATGCTAGTTTATTAAGTCGCTCATTTGCATAACTATAACCATCCATGTTATGAAATGGGTGTTGAAGAAATACTAACTCCGTTTTTTAAATAGATGACGCCGTTTGACTTTTCCTCACATGTTTGACCATTCGTCTTATTGAAAAATTTTATGCGAATGTATAAGATATAAATCACACTTAAGCACTATGAGTGATAAACAACTCATAACAAAAATAATATTATAATTACGTAATTTTTTTGAATAAGACGAATGGTCAAACATGTGAGAAAAAAGTCAACGGCGTCATCTATTAAAAACGGAGGGAGTATATTAATATATGAAATTAATAATTAGTTATTCGAAACGTATAAAACATGTGGAATTTGTTCAGAACCTAATTAGTTGATATAAATTGTATAATCAGCACATGAATATACACTTGTATAGACAACATAATTTTAAGTATTATCAGGTAGAAATACTTATGTTTAATTAAATATGTAGAATTTAGAGTACTATGTTTACAACATTTTAATTTGTAATTATTTGAATTTGAAGGCATATTTGTAATGTAAATATTAGCAAATGATTGATTTGTACATTATACTACAATTTACTATATAACTAAGTGCAAAAATAAAATCACATATCCTCTCTACACCAAGTCCATGCGTCCCTATAATTACTTAATCTCTTTATATATACACTGTGCTTTGATTAGAGTAAGCAATTATATCTTTTATTTATAAATTGCAAATACCTTTCTACCACATCTCAAGCAATGTTAGTTCTTCTTGCCTGTAGAGGGTCTAGAACACCCTATGTTTTTCACTACACTTCAATTTCATCCTATGGTCAAATTGATTCTAACTTTTTGTCATTTAGTAAATTTGGTGGCTAATATTTATTTGATGATGTGGCACATTCTAGTTGTATGTTGGATTTTCACTTTTTCATTAGTTAAGATAGACACGCAGTAGTATTTCGGAGGATGCGGACCATGTTGTAGACATGAAACCGATCTCATTGGAGGACTGTTTATAGTCTGAACTATAGAACATAACTACATAAAGCCACTCGAATTCTTACGAGAAGTTTTATGGGTGCGTAAAAAGGTACTGCGTACTCCTCTCCGTAAAAAAAAAAAGACAAACCCTGGTTTCGCGTGCCAACGTTTGAACCGTTCGTCTTTATTTAAAAAATTAATGAAAAAATTAAAAAAAGACAAGTCACGCATAAATATTAATCATGTTTTATCATCTAACAACAATGAAATACGAATATAATAAAAAATTCATGATAAGAGGAACGATTAAAGTTGGAACCACGGAAACCCAGGGTTTTGTCTTTTTTTTTTTGGATGGAGGGAGTAACGCCAACCGGTATCTTCACTTTAAAGTGATCAATTAACAAATGATCGGTAACTTGAAACATCTATTTGGACAAATTCCATTCTAATTAAGTTATAGACATGTGGTCCTCATCTCACGGAACTCTGTTTAGCCATGTTCAAAAACATGTCACTATAACATATATATATGTTTATGTTTCTAAGAACCCAATAGCTCGATCGAGCGTCGAATGGAAAGGATCTGACATTTTATTTTTACATTCTTTTAGCTAACAGATTTTAGGTTATCAATGGGCACTCTTTCTAAGCTAATTGAACAGTACTATTTTTGCCAAAAAAAAAAATCCATCAGCATTAATCTGTCAATTCATCCTTTTCGTCAGCATTTCAAAAAAACCTATAAACTTTATAATTTTTTCCCTCGAATATTTTTTTTTTTTTTTTTTTTTTTTTTTTTTTGTTACAAATTCAGTTTCATTCATCATCCTAAATTAAATGCAGATATGCAAAAGAAGAGGGCCATTTAGAAATGGAGTTTTTGACTAGCTCAGCGTGCTGGCAAAGAAAATACACAAATTTCATCTCTCTTTTTCTCTCCGGCAAATCGGCATAGACAAATCGAACGTTTCGATCCGCGTTTACCCTGGAAATTAAGTATGCAGTCAGAATAAAACAGATGCGCCGATCTGTAGGAACACATTCCAGCCATCCCGCAAAAAGAAATGTCTTAGCGCGTTCTGAACGTGATCCATGTTGATATCCTGCCTGCTTAAACTAGTGACCATATGCATATGATAGCTTGAAAAGTCAGCAGCTCAGCACTGGCTACTGCCCAGTGGTGTAATACTCTGGGGAAAAGCCAACCAGGCAAAATTAAAGGAGATCCAGTGTTAAGGTCGTCACTCGTCCAGACGTCAGGCCAAATTTGGACGCTCCAAGCACAGAATCTGCTTAAACTAGTGATAAAATGCAGTCTTACATGGTTTACTACCTGCATGCATATTGCAAGCTGCCAACCTGCAGCCAGTTGCAGCGCAGACGAATTTTAGGTGCACTCGCGGCCGGGACTGGAGCTCCACCTCCACGTTGCGTGCATGATATGTGCGTGTGCGTGGGCGAGCCGCGCGCTGACCCGGCCGCCTGACGATCGATCCATCCATCTGCGACCTCCGCGAGCAATGTCTGGAGTGTACTGGTGCCTGTGGTAGCTGGTAGCTAGCGGCGTAGCTGCGGAAAAAGTACACCGAAGGTCCCCTCAAAACTTGTCATCGGGATAAAAACGTCCTCGAACCGTAAAACCGGATATGCGAGGTCCCTTAACTATACAAAACCGATCAACACTTAGGTCCCTCGGCGGTTTTGATCCTTTTTTATCCTACGTGGCTGCTGAATCAGCGTGAGGCCCATATGTCGGTGTGTCCACGTCATCACTCCTTTTTCCCATATCTCCCTCTCTCTACTCGGTTACTCCTCCTTTGGGCCAGGCCGAACCCGCGGGCGCGAGGCGAAGAGAAGAGCGAAGGGCGGCCGACGCGGAGAGAAGGCGAGACGATGGCCCTCCTAGCGCGGGCGCGAAGGCGGGTGGAAGGGCGAACCGATGTTGGGGCGGCGGCGGCCGGCGATTGGCCCGACGCGGGAGAAGGGGAGACGACAGCTCCCTCCTACCGTGGGACGCGAGGCGGGACTGCGGGAGAGAGAGGGAGGGCAGCCGGCGGCGGCGGCCATGCTGGGGTTGGCGGCGGCCTCCGGCTCTGATTTCCCCGCTCACTCTCCCCGCCCTTCATCCCCGTCCTCCCCGCCCGCCGGCCGCCTCCACTCCCTCCCTTCTCCGTCCGTCCTCCTCACTTCTTCCCTCCCTCCGACCGCCTTTGCCGCCAGGCCTCGCCCCGTCCAAAAAAGCCCAGGCGCCGGCCGCCCGATGAGGGCCACCGCCCCGCCGTCCCACGCTGCCCCTGCTTTTTGCTGTGCTGTGCTGGAAATATGAACTGAAAAACACAACACGCGCTCCTTTTGTATACTTGCTGCGGATCATAAAAATACGAAAGTTTTAGAAATCAGTTTCATTACACAACCATCAGCGACATCGAATTCTGAAGTCAACACGCTCCTGTGGGCCGCTCGCACAACCCCTGCAAAAGAGCGGAAAGCCCCGTAACTTCTTGCCTGAAACTGAGAGAAAGAACTGTAATTTGACTAGTGAAAGTTCTATCATGAAACAAATCCAATAGAGCCTCAATTCATTACAGTATAAAAATGGCATCCGGTCCATATTGGCAAGCTGTTTCAAGAGGAAGGCATGGCCATGTATACCAGAGTTGTGTGCGCTGTGCGGCGGCTGGCATGAACGGCGAGAGCAGGATGGTGTCGCCGTGCTGGACGACGTGGCTGAAGCGCCCAGCGAACGGCGGCCGTGGAGATGTCCTGGCGGCAGCCCGCACGGCCCTACCGGCCTTGTGTCCGCCGGCTCCTCCCCAACGCGGCCTGCTCCCGCGTTTGCCGCCGGTCCGCCTCGTCGCCTGTCGTCCAGCCCGTCGGGCCTTCTCCTCTCCCTTCTCGTCCGTCGGCGGCTGGCGCTGGTAGAGAAGTAAAAGCGAGAGAGAGAGAGAGAGAGAGAGAGAGGAGAGTGAAAGGAGGGGAAGGAGAGAGGAGGGTGACACGTGGCATCCTGACAGGTGGGGCGGTCCACGCTGACTCAGCCACCAGTGGGTCAGATAAAACCAGGGTGCCAAAACCATCCGAAGGCTAAGTGAACGTTTTGGAAGCTTGAGGGACGCCGTGATATTCTGGTTTTGCGTTGGGGGGGATGATTTTGTAACTCGATGAGCAAGTTGAGGGACCTCCGGTGTACTTATTTTTCCTAGCTTGGCTAGATGCAGCCACCAACTGTTAGGAAACCCATGGGCTTCCTAAGGGAGCAGCCGGCCCAGACTATTGAATGCTAAGCCCCAAGCACCATATTTCCAAGTAAAGCCTAAGAAAAAAAATATAAAAGCAGGTCAGTAGTACTGGAAGGAGGGGCAGGAACGAATATCCCAGAACAGAAGCTTGGCCTGCGAGCCGCTGACAGCACAAGCGAACGCGGTGGCGACCACGGGCGACTTTGGTCCCGGGCTCTCCGGCTTGGATCCTCGTCAATACCTGTTTTCTTTTTCCACACTCTCCGTTCTAACTGCTAATAACTTTTCTATCCACTTGTATCCTTGCCATCTTCATCCTCCACCCTCAATTGTTTTGCACTATGATATTGTTGGTTTGAAAATATTGTGAAATCGGGTTGCTAACCACAACTGCCCGCCTCTGCAAGACTGCAACTGCAACCACCACCATGTTTAAGTCGCGGCAGCGAGCTGAGTGATGGACCGACCGGCGGAAGGGATGCGGGCCGGCTGGATGGGGCCGCCGTGAGTTTTTTGTGGAATAAGTTTGGAGTCACATCCCTAAACAAACAAAAACGCCGGGCAGAAATCACGTCCTCATATTTTAAAACCCTGCAAGTGTAGTCCCTAAATCAGCACGAAAGGCGGTTTTGGGTGATGTGACGTTAACATGGCACATAATAAGCAAAAATAAAATAAAATACCATGTGGGGAATCCACATGTAAGTGAAACAACAATCTTCTTATCTTATCCCCTGTACTTTTGGTGGAGACCGGATGCAAAAACGGACAAAATCTA
>CM020178.1:32007939-32098566 GCA_009805545.1 Oryza longistaminata | reverse complement strand
AGGTGAGCTTCCCGGTGGAAGCATACATGAGTCTGATCCATGGCAATGCCTTCAGGGATGTTGTCATACAGAGTCACTCATACTAACTCTTTCATGCTTCAACACTTTTGCCATGTTCTATTCATAAATTCCATCACAAGAATGTTTACTTTTTTAGGCCGTATTTCTTAGTTCAGTTCTGGATGGTCTGCTAGTAAGAGATTCATGGAAATTGTTGCTTTATTTGTGCAGCGATATGGAACTAATCGATGCCAAGCACGTGCGTTGTGGGGACATGTGAAGGAAGGCACACTAACCTTCACTTACGCCTCACTTACTCGCAGCTGATGAACTCTTCTATGTCGTCGTCCTCAATGCTTGTCTTCGGGATCGCCGTTTTGGAACATCCATCTGTTTACTGCAGGTTGAGCGAGAACATGTTGCCTTTCTTTAGAAGATCACATATATCACGAATCCTAGTCTGCTTCCTAGGAGCCCAAAGAGAGGAAGAACACTTGCAAACATTCCAATTAAATGTTTCACCTTTATCTTAACATACGACTGCTTAGCTTTTTATTGGCTCATAAAACTTGGCTTAACAAGGGTACTTGGCAAAACGTTATAGCAGGCATAACAGTCTCCATTCATGTACTGCTCCATTTGCACCATCAAGAATTATCATTTAACTCACAGGTCTGGAATACACCTGCCTTGTTGATTAAACACATTAGATAGTACTCGCAATTGATTGCGTATCGGTGACTAGTGAAACCACAACCAAATACAGAAAGTTGCTATACATGACCAAAGCGAGTATCCATAATTCATGTAGTATTGGTTTTTAGTAGTTTGTTAACTATAGTAGTAAACAACTTGTGGTCCAAAAATGTGTTATTTATGGATGTTCCACTGAGGAAATAAATGTATCCGGATCATCTCTTGTGTGTGTGTGCTAGCCAAGCCTGGATCTAAGAAAACTCGACTTTGTACTAGCTCACATGACTCACCCAACTGAATGAATGATCAAAGGTAAATTTTATTCTTCTCCCCGTCTTCCCTCCCCACAAATTTTGTTTCTGAAGATATGCTTCATAAGAAGACAAAGACAAATGCTTTGTCTCATCTATGAATCTCCAGAAACTCCCGTCATTTTTGCCAGAAAGGCAAACGTATGCATCGAGGAGCTGACATTCGAACAGAGAGATGATCTGATCCCATTCAAGAGTGGCTGGACGAAGTACGGCATCCCCTACCCCCGGCCCCCGCCCCCAGCTTCGCACTATCACCATCCGCCGGATCACCGGCCCACCCCCTCTCCTGCCGCCTCTCCCCCCGAGAGCGAGGACGTCCGGCGGCGTGGAGCACGTTCGTCGCGAAGCACTCAACGCTTCAGCTCGGGGTCGCGCATCCACATCAAGACAAACACCGGCAGGGAGAGGGTTCATCCGGGAACGTCCCGTCTCGGACGTGACGCTGGACTCGTCCCGCTACGGCCTGAGGATCGCGGCGATGTCGGCTGGGCACCCCGACGACCGCTACGACCGGAACGCTCCCCGTCGTGGGACGGCTGACGATCAAGAACGTCCAAGGGCCAGAGCATCAGGGAGGCGGGTCGATCAATCCTCCTACGTGTCTGCTCGTCGCCAGAGCTGCGCGTGTGGGGTCCCCAATCGTGGAATTCTCAACGGCGCGCGCCGGTCGGCCGGAAGGCGGAGGCCGTCAGCGGGCGCGCTCGACGTGCTGCAGCCGTCGCCGTGGCGAGGGACACACGTCCGGGATGACTTCTGTACAATTCGCTGTGAAACTAAACTGTCAAGCGGCATTCGGGGGCCAAGTTTTCATTTATATCACGATTTTGTTCTTTCCGATGGCAATGAACGTGTTATGTTGGTCAACGCCCATCAAAGATACTGCCCTATACATCGTCAGAGTAAATGATTCTCCGGAAAAAGTGTGTTTCCGAGAGAAGTTTGAAAACTTCTATCAAGCGCAGCGTAAACGGATATAGTTGCGTAACTATTAGCTGTATAGAAACAGAATAGGTTATTAATGGTAAACTATTTAGCTTATATATATATTTTAAATAAAGTTTTTGTAGTTTCCTTTCCTAAAAATACTACTTTAAGGTTGTCAGTATCCCGATTCTCATAGTAATTTACGGATATAATATGAAACTTCTTGTAGGTGGTTTTTGGTGATTGGGGTAACCGGCGCTCTGCCCTAGTATTCATAATTTCATAGTATCTCAATTTCATACATATTCATTATATGATCATACAATCTTAAGTTGGTTATCCTGAGTCTCTGATGCTCGTACGGATGACGTACATATATTATTATTTATATGTTATTATTAAAATAAGATGGTGCTAATATAAATATAGATATATATAGATTGCTCAATTGAAATATAGAAAATCTAATAGATATATATCTATATATATCAATGTGTTTTCGTTCTGTATAAAGTCATATATGGGTATAATATATATATTACTATATTTTTTTTAGTATATCGTGATATTATGATTAAGTTAGTATGTATGATGATGTAATTAAAACTTACTAAAAACGAAATCGTTCTAGATCCCGGATCTACTTACAATATACTATTGGAGCAAGAATGATTTAACCATTCGTGATGATGTTATGTGCTGATGTCAATGCTGAGTGTGTGCTCCCAGTTCGAGTCGAGATTCTTTTGAAGAAGTTGCGATGTACCGATATATATGATGTGAGTGAGTGTTAGTGTAAGTGTTAGGAAGATGAGAAACACGCCTGAAGGCGTAGATCAATTGTTTTTTTTTTCCTTCTGGCAATTCGTCAAGATGTGTGTGTGTCGAGGGATTAGCAATGCTCAGCAACTCATCATGAATCAATGGAGAAAATTTCTTTGGTAGTGTGTGAGGTGTGGTGTAAGTGAGCTACCTCGTTCAGCCGAATTACTTTGTGTGTGTGTTGTGTTGGTTTTGTTGATTCAATGTCTTGATCATTCGTCTTATTCAAAAAAAATTAGGTTAAGTGATGAGTTATTTTGTTTGTCATTGACTTTATTGATTTCAAACTACTTACATGATGACTTATCATTTTTTATATTTTGCACCTATTTTCAAAAAACGAAGTAAACTTGCAAAAAGTCAAAACGTCACCTATTATGGGCGGGGAGTAGTTCTTACCCACATCTCTCCAACCAAAGACGAATTGCACAGCAGTCCACTACTGGCCATTACCTCACGACAAAATGGCGGAAGGGGCCAACAAAAGAAATGCCATCGTACTATAGAGATGTAAACATTAAGACGCATCAACAGGAGCACTAATGGCATGTTATAAGAGGCGAAAAACGGGTGCGGCTGGCCTCCTCCTCCTGCCCAGCAAAGAGGCATCATTTCATCTGGGCCCGTACCAGAGGAAAACTGCTTGGTCACCTACATCGGGAACAACTGCTCGGCGGCATAGGTGGCTTGGCTTGCTGAAACTGCGGCTGGCGCCACCATCAGCCTGGAGGAGCATTTGCTGCCCTCCTCCATGCCATGGGAACGCATTGCTTGTTGCCCAGGTGCGTCTTGACTGGGCGGCCGCCGTCCGCAGGGTAGTGCATAAACGTCCTGGAGTGGTTGATGTTCACTTTTTTTTTAGGCCAGCATCTGCTGCTTCCTGGACTGGCATGGTGGTTGATGCATTTGAGCTTTAGTGAGCCTGGGGGAAACTGTGGAATCCATAGCCTGGAAGTGTGAGAGGAACAACAGGGGGGGCCTTGTAGGATTCCTGGCTAAGTGTACAGCGGAGCTCCACCAGAGGGAACGGCAGGAGTTTGCGGAAGCGGCTCGCGAGTGTAAGGATGAGATGGTGCTCCAGTGGAGTGAGAGTTAGGTCCTGGTGGACTACTGCAACAGTCATTGCTGACGAAGGACGTTGTTGTAAAGCACCCGGAATATACTGGTTGAGCACCAAGAATAGGAGTGGATTGCTGGTTCGGTGCAGTGTTCCTCCAAGTGTAATCTCTACCACGTCTTGTTAACCTGAAAGCAGATCATTATCATGTCTCCACCACAAACAGAGCATGTTATTATTTGTAATTCTGAAATTTTCTGATGCTGTAATTGTTTTTAGTATGCCTTACACAGTGACTTATAAGCAATTACCTTAACATTACGATCGGGTAGCGTAAATGATGAGATGAAGCTACTGCAATATCCACCTTCATAGATGCTGTGGCCCTTCTAATGCTTCTTTTGCTAGCAAAACTCGCGGTTTGATATCTAACAAAGAGAAGCATAAAGCTTTGAGGACAACTCAGGCAAACAACAAACAAAAGTTTTGACTTCAGTGTACTGCAAACTTACGCTGGATACTGGAATTAATGCCTGGAAGCCAGAATTGCTTCTCAAGATAGCAAATCTTTGCACAAAACCAAAAGCAGAAAAAGACCTGCAATACAGAGTCCAAAAGATAAAGGCCAACTGTGTGCACAATGATCATAACATCAGTGTGAAAACATTACCTCGTGAAGTACATCTATTTAACAACAGTACTGCATGTCTCAAAAGATGCAAGCAGACGTTGCTCTCTTGCTTCTGCTTCTTTCCCATCCTGCACAAAAACCAAGTAAAAATTAGCCATAAGAACAAAAATATTAAACAAACGCCGAAAGGCTAGAGGTGTTACTTAATTGCGTCCAGATCCATCTATAGCGAAGAGCAACCGGAGGTACGGATAGTTTTTTTTTTCTATATCTCTGAAAGAAAGAGTAGCAAATATAAGTGGGAAATTTTCTAAGGGCACAAAAGTGTTGGAAATAGGCTGAAACTTGAGTCTTCGATATTTTGCCCATGTTCAAAAGGAACAATAGACAGTAGAACATATTAAATCAGTCCATAAAAAACAGCATAACAACAAAGTAATACAGATTAGACAGAGGGCAGTTTTACACCTACTCCTGTGACTTGAAACTCCCCCTGACATTTAGAACAGTATGTGGCGGCAATAATTATCTCAAAGTGCAAGGCACATTCAAAGTTCTGGAAGCAATAGCTGCCAAGCGTAAGCAAAGTAAATTATCCCATCAGCGTGTACAAGGAGTACACAAGAAATCGAGTGTCATCAAAATACCTAGGAATGCATCTTACCATCCAGAGCAGCTTTGGCAGATGATGCAGTTCAGTATCACAGAACTGCTATCAATGCCACAGCCAGAAACATAACTCCAGATAAAATCAACCAGGACAGCAAACCAGAATAAGACACAGTTACCAAAATACTCTAGTAAAAGTAAAACCATACCTGATATAACCGAGCCTTTCCAAAGTTGGCAATCTTTTGACAAAGCCAAAAGCAGAAAAACCTGCAACAACGAATTTCTAGTTGAATATGACAAGCAAATTGATAAGCAAAAATGGATCGTGAACAAATGAAGGTTACTACAATCTGAGTGCAGAAGACATTGAATCAAATAAAGAGGCCTTCAAAATACTACAGACAGGGAAATGAACTATCATGTCTCCAAGGCATTTAATACAATTGTAGCAATATAGCTTCTTACTATGTCAGTAAAAAAAGAAGTTTATCATGTTACAGGCTACAGAGTCAACACTAGCATTTTCTATATTTGCTAGACGACCTAGGAAAGGAAGGAGTCAATCTTTAGATATCTACTTGCAGCAGTAATAGAGTAAAAATATTGACATTCATAAAAACAGACTATTCCATATGTTTGACCCAGAAGCTCATTATAAAGAATATTAATATAGGTGCAATCCTCAACCAGAATACTCACTCTTCTCCTCAACACTACAGAGCATAAAGATAGCAAAAGAAGCATAAAACAGCCAACAATTACACCCAAGTTGCAAAGGAAGTTTATGGGTGTGGAAAAAAGCGACATAAGAAAACAAACAGTATGGACTCCAGGTGATGTTAATATTTGTCCTTATGGAACACATCCGTTTAAAAAGTATGATCACAATATGAGGAGATTAACTGTTTGACTTCTTTTATCATCTTTTTTTTTCTATAATCGACTTCAGTTGCTTATATTACGTTATTATCTGTCCCATAAAAGTAGGAAAAAGTTGGTTATTAGGCACCAAAGCAAACCTGTTTAGTCTATATTACCACCAAAAAATTAACAGTTCGGTTTAGTTATCACCCACCCACGACCTTCCATTCCCCCAATTTACCACTGCCAACATGCTTCAATAGCACTTAACATCATCGGGGACAGCCAGAAGAAGGCAGAACAAAGCATTGACGTGCTGACTGTTGAGTAGCGACATGATGGAAAGGAAGAGAAAGAAGGAGAAAGGCTATTTATTTAGGTATTCAACAACTCTTATCTCAACACAAAAAAACATCAAATGCTAAAAGGAAACAGGAATAACTTGGATGGTGCTAAATGCGGGGTAAATAAAAGCATACTGAAGGATCAAAATGAACTTGGAAATTTTGTGGTAATAAATAAAACAGGTACATATTTTAGTTCTTTCTTATGAAAAAGTATGATACAGTATGAGTTTTGACGTTCGTTATTGTCAATATGCGCTATTGCCATATTTAAATCCAGTCTTTTGAGCTTCCGCCTACGCAATAGCGTGCACCCTCTACCCCTCTGCCCGCTTGTTAATTTATCCCCACCAAGGGAAGCCTATCAGTGATTAGGTATTGACGCACTGATAGTGTTGCCTGCCCATCTAGCACCTTGCCTTTGGTAACTCAACAAAATAAAATGAGAACACATGAAGTTAATTGTTGGCAGTCATTACAATTTGAAGGAGAACACACTCATATCTTTGTGTTTGTTCAGATGCTTTCCTGAGATGCTCATACTAAAAACCGAAGATTCCTTGTATTTCAGTAAGCATGTGTTCCTAATACCTTGGATGCATCATGTCAATATATTGAATCTCAAATGGTTTAACGCAGACATAACTCCAGTAATCAGCAATGAATTGTAGTCTGATTAATTGCCGCACTTAGGTAAGTACCTCCTTTGAGCACAGAGAAAAAACCACCTTTGATGATGCCACTAGTTATTACTTAGCAACATGATGCCATGGGATAACGACCACCGAGTGAGGAGGGGTAGTGGGGTGAAAGGAGAGAGAGGAGGGAGGAAGAAAGGAAGGAAGGGCAGGCGATGAGTAAGGACGAGAGAAACCAACACACACATGTGTTCCGGATGCAGCAGCGAACTCCGTGACAAATGGCCTCCTAATTCCATTCAGATGCCGAAAAAATGGGTACCTACAAGTTACTAACACCCAGTCTGATAAATAAATATATTCCTCATGCTACAAACATGAACTGAACAAAATTAAAAGAATAAACCCCACTTGTAATTCTGATTTCCGTTACCAGGTGTAGAACATCGATGCTCACAGCATCTGGCAGAACACCTTTTCCATCACACTAGCAAAACATGCCTGCAGCTTTCCCCTGAACTCTTGCTAGTTGACAATCTCTTGTTCTATTGAGTTACTGAACGGTACACATTTTTCCCTCTTACTGTGCAGGCTCAGCTGATGATCAAAATATTGATATCATTAGCAATTGCCTGATTTGGTCAGCCTGCAACAGAAGAAGAAGTAAAGAAGTGTTCAGCAATAAGTCTTTTTTCAAGACAATTCTGCCCACAAACTTCCATCCAATGGATCTCCATCACTAAACCTCACAAATTAACCATTATGTTCAAGACATATTAATATGAGCTAATACTTGTAAATTTCTCCATGTTAAATTAGTCGTCAATGAAATCTTGAAGAAACATGGAAAAGTATAGGCTAATTCAGATGAAACAATTCAAATCCTAATCCGACGCAAGAAACCACATCATTACCATACATACATCTACAAAATCCAGAATTAGACTCGAGACTAGAGTATGTTTGAACCACAGCCACTCAGCTAAGTTTTAAATGGTGCCATATAAACCAACCAAAATAGCATCCCTTTCCTAAACAATACTAGCTAAAAGTCACGATGTCATAGCTTCCCAACACCCTAGACCCACGGCACGTAAGCTTAAAAGCCTTAAACTCCAAAAACCACCCGATTGTAATTTATCATGTGACAAATCGTTTTTGCAATCCACATTATACAGAAAGGAGACGGATACTCACGAATTGATGAAGGCTGGTGCCGGTTTTTGGCAGCCGACCGTTGCATTTCTTGTTGACGACCTTGCCGAAGGGCCCCGAGCTCGACCAGCTCCTCCCCTCCGTGCCAGTCCAGGCAGGTTCCCCTTCCAGTGGATTACCCTTGAGGGCTCTGTACCCCTAACTGTGGCGGAGATGACAAGATACTTTGTTCGGTCATCTTGAACATGTAGCGAAAATTGGTAAACAGGATCTACGGGATGACGACGAACGAAGAACTATTTGGGAGTGGAGTCCTGGACGCGGGGGGGGTGGGGATGGGAGAGGAGATGGGAGGGAAGGAGACGGGTTGATTTCCTTTTCTTCTATGGTGCGGCTAAATCCTGAGGCCTAGGGTTCCGTGAGGGTCTGATCCGAGGTTTGGGTTGAGGAGTTTGACGGTGAGAGAAACCGACTGGGTGGGTTTAGGAAGTAGTGATTAGGAATAGTGCACGGAAGTCTAATTAACAGGAGATGTGAAGTGTTAAAAAAAAGAAAGTACTAATAAGACGTTCAGAAGGGGGGGGTGTAGGTATTAGAGGGGTGGTGGCGCGGAGGGAAGTTAAGAAGAGAGAGATAGGTGGGAAATGAGGAAAATGCATCACCACACTATCTCCACATGTGCGGGTCTCGACAGCTATCACCACACTAGATATAACTACAACCTTTACTCAATCGAACCCAGACAGCCAACACTACATCAATACCTCTAACTCACATGTACTAGGAGCAACTGATGTGCAGTGACACATAGCACAGGGCCTGTCAGGGTGGTTAAGTGTGTGGGTGTAAGGGGAGGGAGAGGGGAAAGGAGAAGAGCGGCGTGGTGAGTCTTCCCTGACCGTGGGAAGAGGCAAGAATAAGGGCCTGAACCAGAAGTGGCCATTCGCCGGAGCGGAGACGTGGGGGAATGGCGCCGATAAGAGGACCAAATCCGGGGAGCGAGAGCTAGCGATCCGCGGACTTCGCCAGTGGGAGAGAGTGGCGAGAGCAGCTTATGCTCGCACTTTGGGAGCGCCTGCTGCGATGCGCCACGAGGCGCGTTGGGACGCGGCAGACGCACTTCCTATCCAGCGTCGGCTGCTGGTCGAGTGCGCTGACGTGTGAGCGGGGGCGGGGTGCGCTGGTAGTATAAAATGTCGTTAGCAGTAGGTGAACGTATAGCGGCGTATACGCGACGACTTAACTTCGGTCGGTGATGCGCTTCGAGTCATGTTGTATCACTAAGAAGGGTGTCAGTGATTGACGGACAGAGTGCAACTTACAGGGCATATTTCTGACACGAGTTCAGGCGCAAGGCGTCAATCCCGGAGGGGCTAGCTGAGTCTATGACGCGGCGCGCGGCCCAACACCGCATATCGTGATGAGCTGCCTAGGACGCTACGAGTCCAATGGCACGCACAGTCCGAACGACGACGGGCCGGATGCAGTCGTGGGCCCTGAGTAGTGCGTGACGGCGTCACATGTGGCGTAGACTCTGCCGAGACGAATGGCTTACATGTCGTAGGCTGCCCCCGGCGGTGCCTTGCTATGTTAGAAGAGACGACGGCGTGTCAGAGTCCCGTGAGCTTCTGAGTACTTCCGACCGCCCTGCTGGACAGCTACCTACTTGGTCAAGCCAGACTCCGTACATGTCCAAATGACTAACTCAAATAAGAGAATACTGAGATAGTACTTCTGGAGAACATATGGGAGATGAGTTTGAAAGCGTACAGAAGGTGGCACATTTTCCATATAGAAAAGGAACTAATACACAATCTCGACATGGTATGAGGAACAAGAAGTGTCCCATAGATGACTAAATAGTGGAAATAGCAGCTTGATGGAAGGGAGGGCGGGGAAGTGAGACGTGAGCGTGTAACGCTGCTTCCTACGAGAAGTCTGGAGGGTAGAGCGAGACGCCTTGGCTGACGATGTGTGCAGTGTGTGCCGCGTGAAGTCCTTTTGTGCGTCAATCCTGCCTGGCCGTCTCTAGATCTCCCGAAATGGCGGAGTCAGTGAGATGCTGAAATGAACCTCTGACGCTCACTTGGGACGAGTACGTCGACAGCGTCGACGAACCGCGCAGCATCGGGCGACGACGAGACGCGCGCCCGGCCGCGCCCGCCCGCCGGCCCCGGCCGACGCACCCGCATCTGCCCACTTGCTCCGCGCCGCCCGCCTGCCGCGCTCGCTTGCCTCCTGCCGCCGGCCTCCCTCACTGAAGAAGAGGAAAGAGAAGAGAAGGAGAAGAAAAGATAATGTGCAGCTGACATGTGGGCCCCACGTACTTTTTAATATTTTTTTGCTGACTAGACCACGTCAGCGAAACCACCCATATATACTGCCTAGGGACCTTGAGTGAACGGTTTTGTATAGATTATGGGTGGAGATTTCTGGTTTTGTGGTTAAGGGACCTTAAAAAATCTCGCTGTTAAATTGAGGGACCTCCGGTAAACTTATTCCTTTGAACATTCCAGCCCATCATGGGCTTAATTAGCTGTTCTGTTCTCTCCTCTCGTGTCAATTTGACAGGAGTAGTTTCTTCATCAGTTCAAGGCATCTACGACTGCAATTAATTAATTAGATGTGGTTTTGGAAACAGAAAGTACACAACAGTAGAAAGCATATATACTGTACTTAATTATATACTCCCTCCATCCTAAAATAAACACATCTCACATACTACTCCCTCCGTTTTTTAATAGATGACGCCGTTGACTTTTTCTCACATGTTTGACCATTCGTCTTATTAAAAAATTTTATGCAAATGTATAAGATATAAATCACACTTAAAGTACTATGAGTGATAAAACAACCCATAACAAAATAAATTATAATTACGTAATTTTTTTAATAAGACGAATGGTCAAACATGTGAGAAAAAGTCAACGGCGTCATCTATTAAAAAACGGAGGGAGTATATTAATATATGAAATTAATAATTAGTTATTCGAAACGTATAAAACATGTGAATTTGTTCAGAACCTAATTAGTTGATATAAATTGTATTAATCACATGAATATACACTTGTATAGACACATAATTTTAAGTATTATCAGGGTTAGAAATACTTATGTTTAATTAAATATGTAGAATTTAGAGTACTATGTTTACACATTTTATTTTGTAATTATTTGAATTTGAAGGCATATTTGTAATGTAAATATTAGCAAATGATTGATTTGTACATTATACTACAATTTACTATATAACTAAGTGCAAAAATAAAATCACATATCCTCTCTACACCAAGCTCCATGCGTCTATAATTACTTAATCTCTTTATATACACTGTGCTTTGATTAGAGTAAGCAATTATATCTCTATTTGTAAATTGTAATACCTTTCTATCATCTCAAGCATGTAGTTCTTCTCGCCTGTTAGAAGGGTCTAGAACACCCTATGTTTTTCACTACACTTCAATTTCATCCTATGGTCAAAATTGATTCTAACTTTTTGTCATTTAGTAAATTTGGTGGCTAATATTTATTTGATGATGTGGCACATTCTAGTTGTATGTTGGATTTCATTTTTCATTAGTTAAGATTAGACACACAGTAGTATTTCGAGGATGCGGACCATGTTGGTAGACATGAAACCGATCTCATTGGAGGACTGTTATATCTGAAATATAGAACATAACTACATAAGCCACTCGAATTCTTTACGAGAAGTTTTATGGGTGCGTAAAAAGGTACTGCGTACTCCCTCCGTCCAAAAAAAAAAAAGACAAACCCTGGTTTCCGTGCCCAACGTTTGACCGTTCGTTTTATTTGAAAAAATTATAAAAAAAATTAAAAAGACAAGTCACGCATAAAATATTAATCATGTTTTATCATCTAACAACAATGAAAATACGAATTATAAGCTAGGTTCTGAAGTATGAAGCTTAGTTAAAATTACTGCACAGTTGGAAAATATAACTTCTCTAATGGCATTTTAAAGCTGAGTTTAAAAGTGACGATTGTATTGCATACATTCTGTCCAAAAGACCCATCAAGAGCACCATTTCCAATACTTCGTACGCAAGAGAACAATATTCCCCATATCCATCCACGTAACATAACTTTTTTTCCTGAACTCAGTTCCCTGTCAACGAGCTTTACGCGATTCCTTCCATAAAATAGAACTGATTGAATCTTTACTCCCCTTTTCGCTCATTAGTTCCTTTAACTAATGATCCAACAGCATACGAACAATCATGCATGCATGTATTGCTGCATGTGCAAAGTACCCCAGGCAGCAGAAGAGGGAGAGAATGCAGCATGCAGGTTGCAGGAGAGAGAGAGGATTAATTAGCAGCAAACAGCAAGTAGAACAAACTAAAGGGAGAGAACAAAAGGTGGCGGATGGGCCGGTTTGTCTAGCTATTCGCCATGGCCGGAAGCAGGCTACCGCGTAGCGTGGTAGCCTAGTAGGCAGGGCCTCCCGCGTAATAATATAGACAAATGCACCGCCCGGTCGGTCGGTGGAGGCGAGGTGCGTACGTGACGACCCGGTCGACGGCTACAGATTACAGAATACACATGATTGATACTGTAGCTTACGAAACGCCGAAACTACTTTGGGGAGTAGCTAACTTTTGAGAGTACGAAGAAAAAAGAACCCAACTTCTGGTTTTTTATTTTATTTTTTAATTCTAAGGGGCTATTCAGATTGATGCCATTTTCAACCATACCTTTTTTTTTTTTACAAAGTTACAAAAAAATCTACGTTTAGTTTATTGCCAAATTTGGTAAATATATAAGAAATCCTACCAAATTTGATAAAGTTTATTTTGGCTACAATCTGAACATGCCCCAAGTTTAAGTTTAGAATGTATGAGGAGCTTCTAGCAGTTAGAGATTAATTAGCTACCAAAAGCTCCCCAAACAAGCGCTATATCATTTACCCTTCAACTTATAAGATGCGGCACAATTTAAATTTTAAAACCTAGTTTTAATTTAGAGTTGTTTTTTTATTATAGTTTATTTTTCATCATTTGCTTTTAAATTATTAGGAATATGAAAGTTTTATAAAAAAAATATTTTTAGTTATTGAATGGGCTTATAATCAGCGTAAGCAAAACGATGATCGGAAAGGCACACGATTGCCTGGGAATATGCTAGTGCCAACAAATTGGGGTTAGCAACTACTCCAGCAAGCACAAGCTGACAAGCATGAGCACGGTTCTAGCTATGGTTAAAACGGAGAAGCAGCAGGCAATTAACCGAGAATGCACGCCAGCGCGAGACCGCGTCAGGGCGGGGGACAAACCGCCGAGGAAATCCAGCATTTCCGATCATTTTGGGCGTGGGGTGTTCCACTCTCGCGGTGTCGCGCGCAGGTGGCTTGGCTAACCCCAACCCAACCACCGGCGGGCGGGCGGGGCGAGGCGACGGCTTGGATACTGGAATCCGGCAATGCAGGCGGACAAACGGTGAGGTCAACCCCCCCACATTATCGAGCACTCGTTCACGTATCATTTGCTCATGAGCGTCGTCAGCCATGCCCACGGGATTCTTTGCCTTCGCTAGCCCGCGCGCAGGCACCACGTTCTACCCACGCGTACCCAGTAATATCTTTATTGTTTTCTCGGCCACGGAGGCATGGACAGTTGGGCACCATCGCACATTCGCACGGTGCCAAAACCATGGGCTTGTGGCTACCTGGAAACCGTGCCTGGCAACGATGATCTTGGAACAGTGGACAAGATATAAGAAGGCTTGCTTTTCTGAGAAGAAAAATTATATATTGGCCAACTTCAGTCTCGTTCACGCTAGATACCACTATCTTTATATGATCTCTTTTTGGTGGAGTTAGAGCACTGTTAATTAATGGTGCGTGACATCATCTACACATCGATCCATGCATTCAATTTTCATACTCCATGCTAGTTTATTAAGTCGCTCATTTGCATAACTATAACCATCATGTTATGAATGGTGTTGAAGAAAATACTACCTCCGTTTTTTAAATAGATGACGCCGTTGACTTTTTCTCACGTGTTTGACCATTCGTCTTATTGAAAAATTTTATGCGAATGTATAAGATATAAATCACACTTAAAGCACTATGAGTGATAAAACAACTCATAACAAAATAAATTATAATTACGTAATTTTTTTAATAAGACGAATGGTCAAACATGTGAGAAAAAATGGCTGTGTTTAGATCCAAAGTTTGTATCTAAACTTCAGTCCTTTTCTATCACATCAACCTGTCATACACATATAACTTTTCAGTCACATCATCTCCAATTTCAACCAAAATCTAAACTTTGCGCTGAACTAAACACAACCTATATCTCTTGATTGGATATGCAATTATGCTTAATGCATGCATGCATATCTATCGTTAATTAAGTTCGATATACTATATATACTGCATATCCCGTGCTTTGGTCTCAACACCACAATATTACATGATACTATAAAGTTTCGTATCCATAATTAGTACAGTACTATGCAATTATTATACATATGCTGGTTTAATTGGGGGCATTTACTATATATATAAAACATACCGCGTGACGGCGTGAGTCAGCCCCATGCTATCCTCGATCGATCAGTGCCGACCGGCCAGCCGATCGACCGAAAGATCCATGCATGTGATGTGAATTGAAGAAAGATGAACAACATGTGATGTGAATTGAAGAAAGATGAACAATAAAAATGGCATATTATCTCTTCAGATCCCTGCGATAAATCTATACTTTATACTAGCAAGTACTACTTTATCTAAAAAAATAGTTAAGCTAAATGCATGCCTTATACTACTATTAAAATCTAGTTACAGGAGCGCTATAGCTAGCAGCAGTTGGAACATCTTATCATGCACGCAGGCCACCGGTCAGTGAATGAAAAGGGAATCAAAGCATGCATCTAAATTACTCTATCTTGCCCATGCATCGTCTACCAATATACACTGGCTTTATACAGATGTCCCAAGCTAAAGTAAGCAGCCATGCACGCATACAAATAGCTAGGCCGGTCGACAACGAGATCTTCGACCACACCACACGATAAAACGTTCATGTCATGTACTCCCTCCGTCCCAAAAAAAAGACAAACCCTGGTTTCCGTGTTCAACATTTGACCGTTCGTTTTATTTGAAAAAATTATAAAAAAAATTAAAAAGACAAGTCACGCATAAAATATTAATCATGTTTTATCATCTAACAACAATGAAAATACGAATTATAAAAAAATTTCATATAAGACGGACGATTAAAGTTGGACACGGAAACCCAGGGTTTGTCTTTTTTTTTGGATGGAGGGAGTACGCACCGGTATCTTCACTTTAAAGTGATCAATTAACAAATGATCGGTAACTTGAAACATCTATTTGGACAAATTCCATTCTAATTAAGTTATAGACATGTGTCCTCATCTCACGGAACTCTGTTTAGCCATGTTCAAAACATGTCACTATACATATATATGTTTATGTTTCTAAGAACCCAACAGCTCGATCGAGCGTCGAATGGAAAGGATCTGACATTTTATTTTTACATTCTTTTAGCTAACAGATTTTAGGTTATCATGGGCACTCTTTCTAAGCTATTGAACAGTACTATTTTTGCAAAAAAAAAAAAAAATCCATCAGCATTAATCTGTCAATTCATCCTTTTCGTCAGCATTTCAAAAAAACCTATAAACTTTATAATTTTTTCCCTCGAATATTTGTTACAAATTCAGTTTCATTCATCATCCTAATTAAAATGCAGATATGCAAAAGAAGAGGGCCATTTAGAAATGGAGTTGACTAGCTCAGCGTGCTGCAAAGAAAATACACAAATTTCATCTCTCTCTTTCTCTCACCGGCAAATCGGCAATAGAAAATCGAACGTTTCGATCCGCCGTTTACCCTGGAAATTAAGTATGCAGTCAAATTAAAACAGATGCGCCGATCTGTAGGAACACATTCCAGCCCATCCCCAAAAGAAATGTCTTAGCGCGTTCTGACGTGATCCATGTTGATATCCTGCCTGCTTAAACTAGTGACCATATGCATATGATAGCTTGAAAAAGTCAGCAGCTCAGCACTGGCTACTGCCCAGTGTGTATACTCTGGGGGAAGAAGCCAACCAGGCAAAATTAAGGAGATCCAGTGTTAAGGTCGTCACTCGTCAGACGTCAGGCCAAATTGGACGCTCCAAGCACAGAATCTGCTTAAACTAGTGATAAAATGCAGTCTTACATGGTTACTACCTGCATGCATATTGCAAGCTGCCAACCTGCAGCCAGTTGCAGCGCAGCGAATTTTAGGTCGCACTCGCGGCCGGGACTGGAGCTCCACCTCCACGTTGCGTGCATGATATGTGCGTGTGCGTGGCGAGCCGCGCGCTGACCCGGCCGCCTGACGATCGATCCATCCATCTGCGACTCCGCGAGCATGTCTGGAGTGTACTGGTGCCTGGTGGTAGCTGGTAGCTAGCGGCGTAGCTTGGCTAGATGCAGCCACCAACTGTTAGGAACCCATGGGCTTCCTAAGGAGCAGCCGGCCCAGACTATTGATGAAGCCCAAGACCATATTCCAAGTAAAGCCTAAGAAAAAAAATATAAAAGCAGCAGTAGTACTGGAAGGAGGGGCAGGAAGAGAATCCCAGAACAGAAGCTTGGCCTGGAGCCCTGGACAGCACAAGCGAACGGCGGTGGCGACCACGGCGACTTGGGTCCCGGGCTCCCGGCTTGGATCCTCGTCAAATACCTGTTTTCTTTTTCCACCTCTCCGTTTTCTAACTGCTATAACTTTTCTATCCACTTGTATCCTTGCCATCTCCATCTCCACCCTCAATTGTTGCACTAGATATTGTTGTTTGAAAATATTGTGAATCGGGTTGCTAACACCAACTTGCGCTCTGCAAGACTGCAACTGCAACCACCACCATGTTAAGTCAGCGGCAGCGAGCTGAGTGATGGGACCGACCGGCGGAGGGATGCGGGCCGGCTGGATGGGCCGCCGTGAGTTTTTTGTGGAATAAGTTTGAGTCACATCCCTAAACAACAAAACCGGGCAGAACACGTCCCTCATATTTTAAAACCCATGCAAGTGTAGTCCTAAAGCAGTATCGAAGGCGGTTTTGGGTGATGTGACGTTAACATGGCACAATAAGCAAAAATAAAATAAAATACCATGTGGGATCCACATGTAAATGAAACAACAATCTTCTTTCTTATCCCCTGTCACTTTGGTGGAGACCGGATGCAAACGGACAAAATGCTAACAAAGAAGATTGATGTTTCACTTATATGTAGGTTTCATGTTTTTTTATTATTGTTTTGCTTATTGAGCCACGTCAGCATCAGTTCACCCAAAATCGTTTTCAATACTGTCTTAGGACTATGTTTGTCTCGGTTTTGTGTTTTCGTGATGTGATTTAAATTCGAGTACTCGACGTCAAGATAAGGGATCTAAAGTGGACTTACTCCGTTTATTTGTTGGGAGTTTGTTTGTGATCGAGAAGTAAAAGCCCAAGCACGTGTTAGTCCTGGGCAGCTGAGCTCCTGGCACTGAACAATAAATCTTCTGGGCCTGTTTTGGCCTTTTATACTGTGCCAGAAAAGCATGGACAGTATAAAAGCCCAAGCACGCTACAATAAATCTTCTATAGTACTTAACAATGTTCTACAATATTTTCGTTATTGTTGCTACAGTGGATCAACATTGTTCATTGCATTGATTTAATATGCTCCTTACATGAATAGAGAGCACCTTTGCATTACTGCGGACTATCCGGATCCACAGTTCATTCTTAGATGAATTCTTTAATTAGGCTCCATCTATGACAGAGGATTTTTTTTTCCCTTTTTCATGCAAGACTTAAAATGTCTATATCTCTATTCAGCCTATCACGTAGTATCAAGATTATGACAAAAGAAGTCACCATATTTGGCATTAAGTCATAAATATACTACGGATTATAACAAGGAAAAAATATATAAAAATCGATGAAGTTGCATCGTCTCATTATACTTATAATGGCTTGTCAGCTTAAAAAATATAGGGTAAAACTTTTATATATGCGCTCTTAGTAATTGAAAATCAAATATTGACAAATAAGTTATGATAAGAAAACACCAAAATCAACTTAAAATTAAGGGTTTTTTTTCTACCTTTGTAAGCTAGATGATGAAGGGTAAACCTTAGACTCATTTAGTTCAGTATCAAACTTTGCCCTATCAATATTTATTTTGATAGTGACAAGTTTTAATGCATTAAAATTGGTGGCATAGAGTTTATTATAGTGTGGACAAAATTTAGTTATGAACAAAACATGTATAAGATTTGGAGTTGCCAATAATTTAGCATGGGAAAATTAATCTCAATCCAAACATGCCCTTTATAATTACACTAGAAAAAATGCTCGTGCGTTGCATCGGATGAATGCTATTTTAATTTTATTATTGTTATATGTTTTAGTTAAGGTGAAATTCACTGTGGGAATTCGCTTGGATATATTTTTTAAGAAAATCATGAGCTGTAGTTAGGAGATTGATCATATCAAGTTAGCATGCGGGTTTTTTTTAAAGAAATTTCTTATACGGCTCCTGTATTTTCAAAAGCGAATAAATTTAAGAACTGACTCAAATACGGATATCTGTTTCCAAAAACGAACGAACTTAAAAACCGACTCGTACACAGATGACGTACCAAAATATCGGCAAAAACATCTTCAATTTTTATAATTGTAGAGATATGAACTAAAATTTTATTTATATATGAGATGCTCTGTTAAGCGTGTACGCGACGTGAGCCGTCTGATGACTCTATGTCTATGGGTGAAGACACATGATATAAGGGCATGTTTGAATATTTGATAAATTCCTGGAAAGCTGTAGCATGTATACCGTCAGAAGAGTCAGACTCCAACTGTTAACGTTCTCCCTCCTCGGGAGAGCAGAACAGTGGTTCTACATCAACCGTGCTACAGCTTGCGGATCATATCTGTAACCATAATATACCAGGATTATTTCTAGTGCTATTGCTAGGAGTTATATTTCCAGTAGTGTCGCTAGGAAATACCATCACCTTAAGTACATTACTAGTATACACCCTTCGTCCCCAAAAAATTCAATCCTATCTATGAACTTGGACCCCAAAAAATTCAATCCTATCTATGAACCTGGACGCACACGTGTCCAGATTCATAGCTAGAGTGTCTTTTTTTGGGATAGAGTAGTACATCATATTTCATCTTCACTCTAGTCTCAGCTCAAATCTTTTGACCATATGGGCATTCTATCTTTTTGAATAATTTATCTCTCAAATTGAGTCAAAAGTGTCCTACAGCAAATTGCTACTAGGTTTTATAGTGTCTTTCAACCGTGGTACTTTTTACGATATGTATCAGCAAATTACATAGAATTTGAATGTCCTAGAGTAAATTTTGCCTACTATATGTCATATTCAATTTGTTTGATGGAGCCATGGAGGAGTATGTTAGCTCGTTTCTACTGTCTACTAGCTTGGGCATCATTTCGAGGCGCCTATAAATCGGGCGTCTGTTTTTGTTTTTTGCTTTTATTTTTTTTGTAAAAATTGGGCGTTATTCCACCAAGTAGATTGGAATTGTTTCACTAAGTAGATCGAAAATGTTTCAATTGTTTAAAAAACTGAAACACAACCAAATAATCTCATGGAGCATTTTGCTACGACATATAAACAAACGGTTTCCAAAAAATCGAGTGCTGTTTCACCATATATAAAAACAATGTTTCAGCAAAATAGTAAAATGATGTTTCAATTCACTGTAACATTTGGTCTATACATACTGAAACATCACGAGTATACTTGCTGAAACATTGTTGGTGGAACAAAAAATGAAACGGATTTCCTTAATATAGCGTTTCCGTAATATGTGGGTGATTTGTTGCAACGACGCATGTTGGTGGCGACGATTTTTCTGGCGCTGATCGGACACCCAATCGCTGGCATTTTCCGCATCATTTACGATGTTTTGTGAGATTATTTTTTGTTAGTGATATTGATACATAAATGCTTGAGTTATCTTGCCTTTATAGTAATAATTGATCTCTAGTTTAAATCTTTTTCTTATATAGGTACAATAAATTATTACTACTATATGATTTGTAGAAAAAATTCATACTGCAATAATGTTCCGCCCTCCCTCTTCCACCTCCACCGCCGGCCTCTCCTCCCCCACCCCTTCTCCGCCGCCGCCGCCCCCTCCTCGAGCGACGTCGCCATCCCCTCCTCGACTCCTCGTCGCCGGAAGCCTCACCGCCCTCTCCTCCCTCCGTTCATCGTCCTCACTGGAAGGGTCATATTGAAATTCTATACCAGCCTGACGCATTTATTATCGCGTGAAATTCGGAACCTTCCAAATTCCACCCCTTTTAACCTGACCCCCCCTTCATTAACAGTTTAACTTTTTCACCTTGGCTGCATTTTACTGTGCGTGACTGGCGACGTCTCCAATTCCCCGACATCCATGTCTCCATCCCCACTACTCGCCATCCTCCTCACAAAACCCTCCTCTGTTCGCTCGATCGCCGGAAGCGTCCGCCGTGCGCCGCCGCGTGCCGGCGTCGATGGCCATGTCCGATGGGGCGATCCCCCTCGGCTGTAAACGGGCGATGGCCGCCAAATCCCAACCGGCGGAGGCGGCGGAGCTCGTGGGCTCATCCTCTCCGGCCGTGACGCCGCCGCCGCCTCCGACGGAGACGCGGGCCTCCGATGATGGCGATTCGGAGGGCGATGACGAGGCTGCGACCGACTTTGAGAGAATCACCGATCACCAGCTGCAGGAGTCGATCAAGCGGACGCGCCACTCGCTGGGGCTGTGCGCCAGGCTGCGTGACGGCGGTGTGAAGTTTCGGAGGAGAATCCGCCGCATGGAGAAGGAGCTTGATCGCCGCCGGGCCGCCGGGCCAAGGAAGGTGAGTGAAATGTGGGTTTTTAGCAATCGTTCTGGGTGGAGAAGGGAGGCACAAATGAAGGTTTTTGGAACTATGTGTATCGCCTTTTTTTTATTATTATTTCTTCTAGGTTTCATGACCCGTGGATTTTTTTTTCTTGCGAGGTTATGTGTGGGTTAGGAATTTTGAGGAATAATTTTGAGGAATGAAGGAGCGTGCAGATTTATGACGTGTTCTAAATTTATCTCGGATTTTAGATTTAGTGAGGTTCTGTGTAAAAATGAATTGTTTTCTACTACTACTAATTACTGAAAAAAAAGTTCTCTTTGTTTAGAATGGGAAGAGTACGGCTAGCACGTTAATAAACGTATAAATTGAAATCCTATGCATGTCGAGCACTATGCTCCGAACCGGCTCCATGAATTGTTACAGTCGGCTGCTAAATTAATTTGCTGGGTTATTTGATCATATAGAAATGGGTGTTGCGGAGTCCGGTTATTTTAGCTGCCGACACATGTTTATTTTTCTTTTCTGACTTGTACTTCTACTGGCTTTCAGTAATGAATTTCTGAATTTAAAAATTGATAGTTGTTAATAACTTTATGTGATGTGCAATGGAAGGGGTTGTCAAATAATGTCAAATATAGGATGCCTTATATCGTGGGATGGAGGGAGATTATTCAATAGCGTTGATGAGTTCATGAGGGCCACTATATAAGTTGTCAAATAATTATTTGTTAACGACTTGCAGATTTTCTCTCTTCTCTTTTGTATTCAATTAGAGAAATCATATAATTTTTGGCTTTTGACCTTGAGGAGCCAGAAGCGCCAAGTGATTAAGAATTAGTTCAATTTGTTCCTTGGAAAATTTTGCACAGCATCATTTCTTTGTAATGTGAGCTATTGTGTTTACAACAGGGTTGGACAATACAGTAACAAGTAAAAAAAAATGAAACATTTTTCCACACTATTCTTTTCTTTCCTGTTGACAATACAGTAACAAGTAAAAAAAAGAAACATTTTTCCACACTATTCTTTTCTTTCCTGTTCCCTAGAGTGCTATCACCCTAATGTATCATATTCATAAGCATATTTTGTCCATGTCCTGGGTTAAGTTTTTTTTCTTAAATTATTGTAGGGTGTCATAACTTGGAGGCCGACAGTGCAATCTCCTAGCCAGGATGATTCCCATGCCTTTAGTAAGCACTACATATTCATTTGTTGTTTATGCGTAATCACATATCATTAGTCACGATTCACGGAATACACATCCTGATCTGCTTTCTTTTACTTATCAATCAGTTTGATTATTTATGGTCTTAGATGATAAATGTTGAAATCAGCACATAGCTTCGTCGTGAGTCTGATCCAGATGTATTGCACACAGAGAAATTAAGATTCATAGCAGTACGTAGGAGTTAAATGGTATTAAATTTCAAAACGAAGGTACGAATTCTCATTGTAGAGCTCATGGAAAAGCTCCACTGGACAATGTACAGATGTATATCTTCCTACTGCCTCTTGAGGGAGAGCATAGGTGTTTCAGACTCTAGGCACTTAATTATTGAGACAGTTTCTGTGCATGATCAGCAAGCCACCCACTGAACCAAATGCATGAACTTCTGGCTTACTTTGTTTGGTCAATGACACGAATTGCACATCACTGTTGGAGACTTGGATCTTATCTTTGTGTACCTGACTGTTAATCCTCTTTTGTAGAGGATGGTGACAAGCTCAACTGGGTAAATACTTCTAGCAAACACCACCAAAATGTACCTATTACTCCTACAACGAATTATGGACAGGTGTCCCTTTTTTATGTCCCTTTTTCTAATGGCACATTTTTTTGTGATTAAAATCTACGTGATATTGTGAATACTCTTCCTTGTTATATGCAGGCTGAGGATTCAGCATTTTTCAAAGAACTAAGTTATTTTGGCCGAGAAAAACACGCAAGCCTTAAGAAAGTTGAGCAAAGCTCAAGAACTACAGTGAGTCATCAACCGAAAAATCATGCAGTTTGTCCAAAGCGAGCTGATGATAAACAATTGCACATGGACAATAAGATTATTGTCAACAAAAGGAAGTTAGGTTCGAAGAGCTGTCTCAGAAAAAGACCGAAAAACAACTCTTTTGATTCAAACGGCATGTATGATAAACTACATACAAAAGATGTCACTTTGGGGAGATCAACTAAGAGGTATGCACTCCTTTTTGTTGATCTACTTGAATTTATTCATTTTTCCTTTTTCTACTTTTAGTATGCCACCCCTTGTTTAGTAATCCATTTGCGTTGCTTTTCCAACTGCAGACTTTTTACATTGTCCTTGATGTACATCATTACAACTTATGCTGCGGTTTAGATTGTTGCATCTTTCATATTGTTGGTCATTTTGCAAATAACAAATTTTCTATCTGTTTGCTCCCATGGTTCCTGTCAGCTGCACAATTTTTGTTCCCATCTAGCAGGAAATTACTGAAAGATGTTGAAAACACTGTTTTCTCAAACTAACTATAATCTCTATTGTCTAATACACACATGAAACTCTTGATAGAAATAATTTGCTATTCTTTCCATGTGCATGTCTTATGCTTTGATTCAGTAGATGACTAGATGTTGAGACTTTGTTTTGTCTGTCTTCGATGGGTATTGTCACTGGAGACTTCAACGTTACAGTCCATCTAGCTACACTAGTGGGCGCATTAAGTGCATTCATATCTAATAATGTTTTATATTTTGTATTGTGCACGGCTTGTATTAACTGCTATTCGCCTAGTCAGGCAAATAGTTTGGCAGTGGTACTGTAAGTTATTACCTTACTTTCCCTGGTTTCCTCATAGCCAGTGATTTCGATCGGCTTGATGGAGTTTATAAAAGTATGACAGTAAGCCTGTCTTATCTTTTCTAATTTTTAGGAAGAATGAAATTGCATCTTGATAGTTCTTTGATCTATATCTTGTAGTGTCTGAAACCAATAAATGTAGTTATTGCTAACTCTCTTTATTCTCATGAAGCTATATCATCTCGATTATTTAAAGCCAAGCCGCCTAGCTACTAAGCACCTCATGTTTGACATTTTGTCATGCAAATTTCCCCCAGCAATATATGCCTTCAAACCGATTTATGTTTCTCATACCGAAAATGGTTCTGATGTGCAGGTGGGAGCATACTAAGAATCACATCACTGAGTTCAGGGGCCTATTTGATTCTAAAGAAAGAAATAAAAAGAAGGTGAGCCACGGTGACGGTTATTATTACATTTTTTTTCTTACATTGTTATGGTACTTTCCCATTTGTTCCATGTTAAATCTGTTATGTTCACATTGGATGTGATGATTCGTTCTACACGCCAGTCCCTCTTCCAACTGTTCACATAAAAATGTCCCATGTCAACATATGAAGTCCTAATCCTCTCCTTGGATATCTGATCCCCCCCTCCCCCGGCAACCTACATGCACATACAAATCATATCTAATTTGGAAATACACATTGATTTCTCTTACAACATTATGTTTGTAACGAAATAACCATGATCACATGTAAATGCTTTCAAACATGAATCTAACGGTTCCATTTCTATACTACTGGACTCATCATTGGTCATTAATCACCAAATTTGAATCTTGAAATACACATGAGACATATATAAATCAACAGAGGGAATACTCAACATGATCCAGTACAAATAATCAATTTCTTCTGCAGAGCCCCGGTACACTGCCAGTACAAACAAAAATTGCAACATGCACATTTGACTTAATAAGTTGTAGTCGTATTATTTTGTGCAAACAGGTTCTCTGTTATTTTACCTTCCATTTTTATTTTATTGAACAAGAATTCAATGTTCTTAGATCCTTGAGGTTAATAAAATAAAATTAAAACCCTAGACATACCACATCTTGGGCACCAACTCATGTACGATTGATTGGAATTTAATTTTCTAAGATGATCTCCAAGATTTCCGGTGATGCAATGATGCTACATCATCACTAATTTTGTTGATATTGTCTATTCAAATTGTTGACACAAATAATTGCTCCATGCGTATTTCAATTATGTTCTTATATGTTTTTAGGATGTGGTTCTCTTGGATGATGAAGATATGGAACCTGCTAAATCAATTAATGTTGAGATGGCTCATAAATGGTAAGGCAATAGTGATGATGTCTTTTGCCTATTAAAGTTTCTTTGCCATTAATTTTTTAGACATGATCAATTATAGATATTATTTCATTAATCAAATCACACTTGTGTAGGGATGAGTCAAAGATTTACTATCCTTCAAGGTGAGAATCATGTATTGTCATTGAGGTACCGGGAGGAGAGAGAGATTTCTCCCTTCCAAGCTGATATCTTTGCTTCTGTCAACAGGACTGATCTCGAAACTTTTGAGCTGATCTGCTCTGACATAGAATGCCTTGAGCCTGAAGAATATTTGAAATCACCTGTTATAAACTTTTATATGCAGTAAGTAATATTTTTCTGCTCTGCAATCACTTTATCTCCATGTTCAACCTACAAGTGATTGCATAGGTCCCTGTAGCTGTTAAAAATAAATCTTCATGGATGTGATTGAGCTGCATTTATTTTAAGGTGTCAGTTCATTTCTAATATTGCTTACAATTTCTGGACTAGTCAACTTTGAATTGTTACTTTAATGGTTCTGAGTACTATGTTAGAATAGAAAAGTATGCTTGCTCATGTATTCACAATATTAGTGGTCCTTATTGCTCATGAATGCATTGTCTGAGGCTGAAAGGAATATTTGGTGTGCAAAGGTGCAAAATTTTGTCCAGTAGACTGGTTCATGACTTGTCAATATATCTCACTTTTGCTATGGGGTGTATCATTGTAGATTTGTCAAAATTCAGTACTTTGTTGTAGGCTTGAACTGTCCACTCTGATTATGGTCATTTCAGGTACCTCAGGAAATCTAGAACATGTGGAGACTTGTACATTTTCAATACATATTTCTATAGCAAACTTGAAGAAGTACTATCCAGGATGGTATGCTCTTTAATCTTTCTGTGATATATTTGTGATGTTCAACACCACTTATCAATACCCTTCAGTGACCTGAATTTATACTTCAATTGGTGCATGAGTTTACATACCACATAAACACTTGTGAATTTCTTGGTATGGTGCGATGTGTTCTGCTGTTGAGCAGTTATGTCATAGTGTCGTTTAGTTCATATTTGTGTTATCTTGCCTTATAAATATAGAAGCTTCAATCTATTAATATTGTTAAGAGAGGGCGAAAAGGAGTCACCACATTATCTAATGGTCTGGTGCATGTTGAGCATGGACGTATATTGTAGGATGAAGGGAGTAGTGAGCAAAATATTGAATATATTCACACAAATCATGTTGACCAAACAATGAACTTCTTTAATCATTATCTTCAGACATGAATCACGTTGACTGCACAATTTATTTCTTTGTTCATACTCTAGAGACATGGCTTTTCCTAATTGCCAAATAAAATCCTACTTTGAGTTTTGGATATATTGCATAATCACCATTTAGTTCCTTACTATATCTTTTAGGGGACGTTGAATGGGAAACTTGCAAATATTATGAGTTTATGTTCAATTTAATTGCTGTTTGTTACCTTTTGCATGGAGTACTAAAGTAATACCTTACCTTTACTCTTTTACATGCTGGGATTATCTCTTCTTCACCTGCAATGCTAATACCTTCCACTGCTGACTGATTACCTTTTCTAGGGTGACCATGATGATTCACAATTCAGCAAGTTAAGGAGGTGGTGGAAACATATAGATATATTTAGGCAACCGTACATAATTCTGCCTATTCATGGAGAGTGAGTTTTTTCTTCTCTGGATAATACTTAGATGATGCAGAATTTTTTTTTCCCATCTGCTCCTTAGGCAAATGGCTAGCACTTTACATGAGGTTATTTTATGGTTTGTAAGCAATATTCTGATGTATCTAGTTATCATATATGATGTTAATTAGCTTTTTTGTTGTAAATTAGGATGCACTGGAGCTTGATAATTATCTGCATGCCTGCAAAAGAAACAGAATCTGGGCCGATAATACTTCACTTGGACTCTCTAGGACTCCATTCCAGTCGTGAAGTTTTTTATGTTATTGAGAGGTACAGCGTGAAATGTCAAAAATACCCTTGGACCCACATGTCATCTCTCTTATCTCTCTCTTCTCTTTCTCCCATCTCTCTTCTCTCTTTCTCCCTCCCCCCTCACCGACAGGGAGGGAACCAAAACTCCTCTCTCCCTCAAGCTGCAGGCCGAGGAGGCCATGTCCGCGTCGTAGACATTTGCAACCGCGGCAGCAGCCGGCAGCAAGCAGTGGCAGTAGCAACAGCAACGGCTGCAGCGGCAGCAGCAGCAGCAAGAGCGGCAGCGGCTAGCCGGCAGCGGCAACAGCAATAGCAGCGGCAGCGGCTGCAGCAGCACGCTCCATGCAATATTCAACGGGATTTGCACGGATTGGTTAGAGTTTGCCGGAAAAATAGGAGATGAAATCCGCTTCGAATCCACGCAATATTCAACGAGATTTGCTCCGATTCTTGAGGAGAATGAAAGAGGAGGATAAGGGGAAGAAATCCCCTCAATCAGTGTTTGAAACGAGCAACGGGATCGGCCGAATTTGGAAGGGGAGGCGGCAATGTGGCGCTTGAAGATGTACAGTAGCGCGAGGGAGGGAAATTAGATTTTAGATGTGCAGGGCAATTTGGTCCGGTAGCGTCAAAATGTGGGCCCGCTCAAGCCTAGTCAACACGAATACACTAAACAAATGGGCGCGGTGTCCTCTGGCAAATAGCCATGTTTTGGGGGTGTCTTCCCCCAAAACTCACTTTGTACGGTGTCCTGGAGCTAATTCCACAAAGTAGCAATGTCCTGTAGCAAAATTTGCCGATATGGGCAATTTAAGGCGTCTTTTTCACCAAATAATACCAAATGTAAAATACCACTGGCAGGAGCATGGCGCATGTCACAATTACATGCCAAGCATGGTGACATGGTGTAGACTTTGCATTGCTGCTAGGCAATTGGCGTCATATACTGAAGGATACCATAATCCTATGGCGTCATAAACAAAGATTTTTTTTTTTGAGGGGTCAAACTCAGAATTAACGGACGCAAAATGCCGTTAATCAACAGAAACAGGTAAATGCATAATATGTTGCAAAGTTGTGATGAATATGATCGCTTGGACAATCATCTGGCACATGAGGCCATCATAAGTTTTAAGCAGAGAAAAAAATTTAGTACAGATTCCATCAGCAAAAATCCCGGGTATATAGTCCACAAGTCTTGTAACTAGTGTTATTTGAACCTGCTGGGGGAAAGGCTAACAGAAAAGTTTCTTGTGTGGTGACCAAAACACCACTCCTGTTATAGAGGTGTTGCAAACCCTGTGATAGCACACCAGAAAAAAAAAATAACACAACGGGTTAGAACAAAAACAACAGTATCAGATGGCAAAGAAAAGGGCATGACAGCATTAGACTGAGACAGACATAAGCAGGTGCTGTGTACCGAAGCTAATATAAGTGGTTTGGTCCAGAACAAATTTTCTGCTAGCAAGCATATAAAAGACAGGGCTTACAACAAGTCAGACAGGGGCTTACATAGTTGCACATGTTTCCAGCAGAAATAGTACTGAGAATTCAAGATACTCATACTATAGCATATAGTCCTATAAGATAAAATTGTGCAAGGCTTATGTAGGTGAAATGTACTTAGGAGGACAATCAAGCAAGTGGCGAAATGTGACAATGCACTGATAACTGTTCTCCAAAAGGAAAACTCTGTCATGAAATGCTCACCAACTGAAAACAAAGACCTTTCTGGTGCTTGAATGAAGATAAAACTTATTCAAGGCATGACAAATATAATGTTGGAAACCTCTGCTTAATCAAATGTTTTTATTGCAAGTAAAAGCAATAGCTGAAGCAAACATTTATCCGAATATATTATGCAATATAAAAAAAGACGCGAATATTAGGGAATGGCCTAATATCAAATAATTAGAAGGGGTGAGGCTTTGAACCCAGGTCGTCTAGCCCACCACCTTGTGGAGCTAGCTGGAAGACCCCTAGGCATTTCTCTATACTATGCAATATACACCATGACCTATATTCATTAGAGTCGAAATACACAAATGCATTCATAATCCAATTATGACAGCATATGACAGCAATGATGGTGGCATCACTGCATCAGTAACTAAAGATAGGAAAATATGAAAAAGTTGAACTACAATCTTTGACCCAATCTATCAAATAGATCACATAACAGGAGGCAGCAAATTGAAAATATCAATTCGAAAATCTATAGATTAGCACATTACACATTCCAGCCAATACAAGAGTTCTGCCTCAGGCATAACCGGATGGTAGTATTATACCACTTTGGCTAATGTGGATTTAAGATGATGGATGGGTGCACCAAAATCAAACCCAACTGAAGGGAACAACATCATGTAATTTTTCAGTTCCTAAATGGACATCATTTTTTCTGATCTAATCCATTACAGCTCCTCTAACAATTTAGCACTGAGATTAAATTAGAAAACGAAGTTGCGCATGTTTACCTTCTGAGAGCCAACCCCAAGATCCGGGCTTAAGCCCGAGCATGGAGGTGAGCAAAGCCGACGCAGTGGCGCTGTGCAGCGGCATCAACCCATGCGCGCAGCCGAGCGCCGCCACCGGGACCCTGCATCGACGACCGCGCCGAATCTGAGCAAACCAAACCATCCTAGGGGACTGATGCGGAACTAATCGACGGAATAGTAATACCTCGAGATCGCGTGGCGCCGGCGAGTGGAGCGAGGCAGAGAGGAGGCAGCGAGCTCAGGGGAACGAGCCGCCGCCGTCGCCGGCGCCGGCCGGGAGAAGGCCCTGGAAGAGGAAGCCGAGCGCAGCCCCGCGAGGGCTCGCCGCGCGCCGCCAGCCGCCGTCGCCATGGCTGGTTTGGAGTTTGGACGGGGCTCTAAAAGACTAAAACCCTCCTCTCGTTGCCCTTCTTGGGCTTTCCTTGCTTGCGGTCTTGCGGATTGACGCTGGGTTCAGGTTATGTGGACTGGGTCTATAGAACTAGCTGTGGACTAGTGTCTATGTATTCTCTCATCTTTGAAGAATGAAACAAATAGATGTCGGCCCTCTTTGTTTAGGCTTAGACTTATTGGCCTAGACTTTTAAGTCAGTTTATTGGCTTATATGATTTATAAGCCAGTGGATTTAATGTCCTAAGTTTAGTGGTGGAGTCATACATCTATCTCATATAAGCCAAAAAAGCTTCTCCAACCTAGCTTTTGGCTTAATAGTGTCAGAGTGGCTTATGGCTTCAAAAAAGCCAAATGAAAAAGCTGCTTGTTTGTTTTGGCTTAGACTTTTCGACTTATAAGTTGGCTTATAAGCCTAAACAAAGAGGGCCGAAATGTTTTGAGTTTCAATTAAACTCTTCGAAACATTTCATCAATCGGATTTGGTTCAACAGTTCATTCAGTCAACATTTAGATTTTCGTTCGCATATTGTGAGATTAAATCCATCCTAAGGAAGTATTTGAGAGAAGGGGAAATGGAAAGATCGTAAATCCATCCTAAGGAAGTGTTTGAGAGAAGGGGAAATGGAAAGATCGAGATAATAAGTAAAACGAGATGATTTATTAGCGTATGATTAATTGAGTATTATAATTTGAAAGTAGATTAATATGATTTTCAAAACAACTTTTGCAATCCAAAAGTATGTGTGCGAAAAACGACAGAGACATTTTCTCTCCATTTGTTCCTTTCTATCATATCCTCCGTCCACGAAATAGCGTGTGGTGAAAGAAAATGTAGCTCTAGAGGATACGCCATCCAAGCATGCAAAGATAGCACATGCGCTATCCCGGAGAGATCCTTGCGCCATCCCACAACTGGCACCCCCATCTGGTTCTCTTCCAGAAAAATCAAAAGTAGCAGTTGTCGAATAACGAACATTGGACGTTCAGTGAACTAATGAGTATATGAACCGATCAGAATGCTGTGTTTTCAGCTAAAGCACACACCACTGTTATTTTTCCTGACAATTGGGATCAGCACAAAAGCATGTTTATAGAACCATTTTGCAGTGACACATACAGCGAATTTAGATGGCCTCCTAGAGAAGTGTCACTGAAAGGCAGCATGTAAGATTGTTCAAGTTCAAACGCTTGATTTCCTGAATAATAAATCACCAAAAGAAAAGCAAAAGAGAATGAGCGTTCAAAGAAAAAGCATACATGTGCCTGACATGAAACTAGTGGCTAGCTAAGTGTTAGGCAACAGCCTACCTTCGGATTTACACAACCTATTGTGGTTTTGTACCTCAAAATTGAACAATGTAGGTTTGCTATATTGTGTTTACCAATAGTCTTTGCAAGAGCATACACCATTCTCAAAATGGTGAAATCTCTTTGCATCCCTTGCAATGATCAAACGACCAACGAGTTTAGAGATTATCTTCAAAGCTGTATGACAATCTCCACATGAGCGTAGATTCTTTATAACCCGAATAGGTGACCGAGCAGCACTAGTTATAAGACCGTAACTGACAGCTAGCCTCTCACTATGAGCTAGTAAAGCATCCTCTTTAGTTTCTTGATCAACATCATGAAGCACAAATCGAGTATCTGCAATATAGCCAGCCTCTTTCATATGAGCTGCTAAGTATCTCAGCTCTTCATAGATCTTAAGATGTTCAGGATGGGACCTATCTCCTGCTCTGTATTCATGAACTTTGCTCCTAGCTTCAACAGCATTAGCCTTTTTTCTTTCTTTCTCCTTTGCAAGTTCTGAAGCATCAACAGGGAAAAGACCAATTTTAGACTGATCATTTAGCCTAGAAGAATCCAATCGCTCTACAATTTGAGCACAACGATTTCCAAGCTCCAAAAAGCCATTTAGTCGACACATATTCATCAAACTTTCCCAGACATCAATGCTCGGTTCCACAGGCATTTGTTCAACAAATTCAGAGCTTCATCAATATAGCCAGACTGCCCAAGCATATTAACAATGCTGACATAATGTTCCATGGTGGGAGTTACACCAAAGTCCTTTTGCATTGATTCAAAATGCAACATCCCCTCATCAACAGAACCCAAAATTCCACATGCCAAGAAAACATGTGTGAACATGGTTGAATCTGGCTTATTACCTGTCTGCTTAAACTGATCAAAAAAATCAGTTGCTTCGTCACCAAGACCATTATACACAAAACCTGAGATCATAGTGTTCCATGATGCCAAATTACGTTGAGCTATAGTATTGAATAGCTTCTTCGCATCTTCCATTGACCCACATTTAGCATACATCTCCAAAATTTTGTTGTTAATATCTGTGTCAACAGCAAGTGCTGATTGAGATATTTGATTATGTATTTTTCTTGCTTCTGCAAGAGAAGTTGCATCACCACATGCTTGCATCAATTTAAAATATTGAGGAGCATGCACTGCAGTTCCTTCTTCCTGTAGCAAAGCCAGAAGTTCCACAGCTTCTTTTACTTTGCCATCTTCACATAACTTATCCATCTCTTCAACAGTAACTTTGGATTCTCCACTGGTTACATCAGATGCTCCAGAAGGTAACCCATCAATTGACGGGCTATCAGTTAGTGGATTGCGGTATATGCCATCTTGATACAGTGCAGGTGCATGAGTATTGTGTTGCACAGATCTGTTTACATTCATGGGTTGCCCTGGAAAATTACCTTGTGCATCAATTTTGCTACTGACGTAAGGGCTCTGAGGTGCATGTGAAACATTATGTCCAATACCACCATTGTAGCCTTGCTGAAAATTTGCAGCGTGTTCCTTATTGAATCTACTTGGATTTGGATATTCTGAGGTAGAACCAGGCCTATTTGCATAATTGCCAGCAGATCTTTGATCAACTTCCTGTTGTTGAAAGACTTGCTGATCATTTCCAGTTGATTCTTGATATGATTGTCCTGAAGGGCCATATCCATACTGCCTACTATCATATGCCTGCTGGTTATTTTGGGTGTTGTAGCCAGATCTGTATGTGTCAGATCCATGATAATGATGCCCTGTACCATATCCAGAAACGCCACTATTATTACCTTGTCTGTGGCTATACTGGGAATTTGGTAGATCCCCATTAGGGATTTGCTGGTTGTATGTAGTACCACCACCATAAGGTTGCTTGTCATTGTATCCAGGTGCTTCATAATTCACTCTTGCACTAGTATATGGCTCACTACGATTTGCAAATCCATATGGTCCACCTGTTTGGGAAGGCTGCGCAGAATTGCTTCTGTACTGTGTATTGGCACTGCCATAGGGTTGCCTGTCATTATATCCAGATGCTCCATTATTCACCCTTGCACTACTGTACGGCTCATGACGATTTGGAAACTCCGGTTGCCCAGGATTGCGTCTGTAATTAGCATTGACACTTCCATCACCACTCACACCTCTAATTCTATCAGCTCCTACAGAGGAATCAGTTGAAGGGAAATTTGCCTGAACTTGGTGGCTGAGACTATCAGTTCGATGGGGCTCCCTGTAGTTCCCATCATTACGTGCTCCCCATTCGCGGTGATAGTCCCCATCGATCTGTTCTGATGCGAAATTGCCAGCGCCTCGATGTGGAACCAAAGGCCACAGACAACCTCTGTCAGCTGGAAGACTGCAGCACAGTAGTAAATGGAGAAAGTGAATTTACAGGAAAGAAACATACGATCATCAGGTTATCAACTTGGAAATCCAGAGAGTAAAACGAGTTTGTTCAGCTTTGTGGAGCTATGTATTCCGGACTTGTAAGTCAGGATTGATTATTGAACGAGTGGGAACATTTCAGCATAAAAAGGAACTACAACTATCAAGTACCCTGTATCTGCGTTCGGCGCATGAGTGCCACAGCTTCCATTTCAAACCATGATTGGCCTCCATGAACAAGTAAGAAAAATACAATTTCTTTCCTAAAAAAAACTCTCTCTCTAGAGAAAGGACTGCAAATCTGTGGCTTCGCTTCTAGCCTTCTATCACAGAAGATCACAAGTTCTCTGAGAGAACTAAGACTAAACCAAACGAACGCTATTGACTACCCAAGATTGATGCAAGGAAACAGTGACTCGCCGTAGGGCTTAGTGGGGCGACCGTGCGGTACCTGGGCGGCGAATCCACGCGACGGACGGGCGAAGCGAGCGCGCCGCGAGGCGAGTAACGGGCAGCTAGGAGGGCCCTGCGTGCTCCAACCATGGTGGCCATCTCTCTCCTCCTCCTTCCTCCCTCCGACCTCGGCGCGCTCCTCCTCTCCTCCCCCTTCTCCGGCGGCTCCCTCCCCTAAAACCCTCGCGACGATGCGGCGGCCGTTCGTTCTCCAGTCCAGCCGCCAAGCAGAAGGAGCGACTGCCTCTCCGCGGCCGCGTTTTGCGTACGTGGCTGCACTTGAGTCGTCCGATGGGAATAGGCCCAAATAGGCAAAGGCCCAATGGGCCTCCTGGCTGTTGGCTTGACCGCTTTCCCCGTCGTCCGGGGCCCACAAGAGCACCGCGGCCACGGCTGCTGCCTCTCCGGCTCGCACATGGTTCGCCGCCTTTCGGTGAGATCCCCGCGGCTGCAGCGAGCTCGCAGGCCGCCGCCTTCCGCGCCGCCGACCACCGCGCCCATGGACTCCCCCTCGCAGCCGCCGCCTCCTCCTCCTTCTGCTGCTGCTGAGGGCGGTCCGGCTGCGGACAGCCAGGCCGCTGAGCTGCCCCGGCTGACGGTGACGCAGGTGGAGCAGATGAAGGTGGAGGCGAAGGTGGGCGAAATCTACCGCGTCCTCTTCGGCAACGCGCCCAACGCCAATTCCCTCATGTAAGCGAACCCTTTGAGAGCGCTCTCGCTATCACGCTTTAGTTACTCGCAGTGTTTGTGCATGTAGAGTGCTGTGGCGGATTGGGATGCGAGAGATGCGCTAGATGGGTGCGGGTTTCATATCGTTGTTGCTAAATTTTAGCTTGACTTAGTTCCGTAATTAGTTCATCCTTATCAATTACACAGTGTAGATATAGCCTGGTTATGTTGTTCACAGTCACAGAAGCTTAATGTTACCAGTTAGGTTGAGAATTTAATGTTCCCCACCTCCTTATTACGAGATTTGGTTGTATGTTTACTGCTTCAGGTTAGAGCTGTGGCGTGAGCAGCATGTTGAGTATTTGACGAGAGGGCTGAAACATCTTGGACCAAGCTTCCATGTGCTCGATGCCAAGTAATGGTTCTCCGGTATTGAATTATATAGCATGAATATGGTTTTAAAATGAGATTATGCGAAGTTGATGTATATATTTGGTTTTAAAATTATGTTCTAGTCGACCTTGGCTGTGCTACTGGATTATTCATGCACTTGCTCTGTTGGATGAAATACCTGACGATGTTGAGGATGATATTGTGGACTTCTTATCTCGATGTCAGGTTTGTTAAACTGCTGGTATTATATCAAAAAATGTCACTCTTACTACATAAATATGCATTAGTTACCACTCTTCACTCGTCTGTAAAGAAACCAACTCAACAAATCAATTTTTCAGTACTTTGTTCTTTCCTTTACTGAGGTGACAACAAAGTTCAATCGAAGAAATAGTTCCACTGGATTTCTAAGGTCTTGTGGAATTTTGAAAGTCTCAAGCTGGGTGTCTGAATGAATCTTCTGAACCCACATGTAACTTTTCATGCATATCAAGGATAGCACAACTATCTTTGTTCTGCTCCACTTAGTTAGTTCATGTTATCCCTTTCCTTTCTCATAAAGTGTTCGGTACAACATGAATTTGCTTATGGATAACAACTAACAGTTGGAATTTGTTATACATAGCAAATAACTGAAGATATTGATTTGCACATACATGTGATTCTGAAGATTTCATTGCCATTATTATCATGATTCTTTCAGGACAAAGATGGTGGTTATGGCGGAGGACCTGGACAGGTTTTCTCTTAACCTCAAACTTTTGGGTTCCAAACTTGTGGCTGGGTAATATAGCTTTGAGTTGGTTAACATTTCACATTAGTTGTCGTTATCTTAGGCAATACAAAACTTCAACAAACCATGTGAACACTGATCTTTTGCTTCAAATGACTAGATGGGCCAGTCTAGGCTACTCAACATCTTCCCTAACTAAATTGACCATCTCAAACAAGTTCGATGTGATGAAATCTCTGAAGATCAATTTATCTTTGGGTATTTGATGGCCTAAAGTGTTTATATAACTACAGGTTCTCATTTTGATGGCAAAGTTATTGCTTTGACTTGTGTTATCCAACTCGTGCAAACTTTAGAATAGTCAATCTTGACTGTTCTTTGATCTTCCTAATTTGAGTTCAGCTTTACGAACTCACTCGATAAGGTTAATTTAGTATGAGGCGAATTTTTTGATGTCAATTTCACTTCTTTGTGCTAGTTGCCTCATCTCGCTACAACTTATGCTGCTGTAAATACACTTGTAACTATAGGGAGTGAAAGGGCACTATCATCGGTAAACAGGTAATTCTTATGGCACTATGTTGACTAAATATGCTTCCATCTGTATCATCTGGTTAACAATTTCTACGGTGTAAATCAGGGACAACCTGTACAAGTTCATGCTTCGGATGAAAGATACATCGGGAGCTTTCAGGTGTGCATTTTCTCAAGTAGTAAACAGTGGGGAGAAAATAGTTTCTTTCCATATCGAGTTCCTTACACCTTATATCTGCCACTCATTTTATTATCCTTTGACCAGAATGCATGATGGTGGTGAAATAGATGTTCGTGCTAGCTATACTGCAATATCGGTGAGTTTCTTTGCTCCCTTAGTATTTTCTTTGCAATTCTTTGAAATTTTTTTCTTGTTTTGTTAGGTTGCCAGCCTTGTGAACATTCTTGATGGTGAACTAGCAAAAGGTGTTGGAAATTACATAACAAGGTTTGCTTTGGCTCATGTCATTGTCAATTTTCCAGCTGTAAAATATAGAATGGTTGGTTAGTTCCTAAACTAAATGCCTCCAGGTGTCAAACCTATGAAGGTGGCATTGCTGGGGAACCGTATGCTGAAGCTCATGGTGGGTATGTTTCAACGGAGGATCTCTGCTTTTTTCTTTTTCCTGTATGTATCTATTTGGATCTTTTAAGTAATAGTTGCTTTGGTTTGACAAGGTACACTTTTTGTGGGCTGGCTACGATGATCCTGCTTAACGAAGTGGACAAACTTGATTTGGCTAGCTTGATTGTAAGGAAACCTCTGTTGATTGATTCAGTTCTCTTTCTATTCCAACTTGTGTAGTGCTACTTCTAATTTCCATGGGTTTAGTGGTAGGCAATGTGAACTTTTAAGACCATGGTATTTGGATGTGGTCCTTCGGTTTCTAGTTGTACAATGCTGAGTAGATGTATTAGAAAACACCATATAGACACTAATAGTAGTTTGTGGCTGTCACAGCATTTACTTATTATAACACTGATAATTGCTTTGTGGATTGTCTTCACAATTAAGGGCTGGGTGGCATTTCGCCAAGGAGTGGAATGTGGATTTCAAGGACGAACTAATAAATTGGTTGATGGTTGCTACTCCTTTTGGCAGGTTAATGCCATCCCTGTTTTTTTTTTCCTGGCATCCTCCACTCTATCTGACAAACTTCTGGTGTATGACCAGGGAGCTGCTCTTGCTTTAACACAAAAACTAATGACAGTTGTTGATGAGCAATTAAAATCATCATATTCCAGCAAAAGGCCTCCAGGAGATGATGCTTATGGTACGAGCTCTTCTACTGGTAAGAAACATCAATATGTTTCTCATGGAGAACTGAAATCTTCAGCTTAATGTTTATTTTAAAATTGTTCTGTTTGATTTGCTTGTGGGGATTAAGTGCAATTGTGCAAATATTACTTTTTACATATTTTATACCTTTCATTCTTCATCAACTAGGTTATTGTACTAGCTTCTTGTTGTATATGATGTTGGGTTGTTTATCCCCATGATCTTATTATTTATTTTTTTTTTTTGGCAGAAGCAGCATATTATTCTAAGTTTGGATTTGATTTTATAGAGAAGAGCAACCAAATAGGCCCACTGTTCCACAACATCGCGCTGCAGCAATACATCCTGCTTTGCGCACAGGTAATAAAAGAACATCTAATTTCATGCTTAGCTGGATTTGTAGAAAATTTCTTGCTGTAACTTGGAAATTCTCTAGTGTTTACTTGACACTTGAATGGTAAATCTGATACGTGTTCCAAATCACGCAGGTGCTGGATGGAGGGTTGAGGGATAAGCCTGGGAAGAACAGAGATCACTACCACTCGTGCTACTGCCTGAGTGGTCTGTCAGTTAGCCAGTACAGCGCCATGGTTGATTCTGATGCGTGCCCCTTGCCGCAGCACGTGCTTGGTCCTTACTCAAACTTGTTAGAGCCGATCCATCCGCTCTACAATGTTGTACTAGACAAATACCATACGGCCTATGAGTTCTTTTCAAGTTAGTGATACAACTGTCTAGGACATGTATGATATGTATGAGCTCTACAATGTTGCGCCTTACAAGTTACAACTGCCTAAGACATGTATGATATTTCATTCTTTTTTACACTGACTGAACGGCCCCATATACCAACAGTCCATATAACCTCGCAAACTGGCATTTGTTAATCTGGAATTACGCTTGTGTACATTAGCAAGGGCTCTTGGCCTTGGAGTTGGAGGCCACATCTCAATTATCTTGGTTACTGATGGGCCAATTGCTGACTTTTCCTAATCGGAGGTCCGAACATCACCATAATTCTAGCAAGAATCGTACTAATCTACTACCCCTAAAATATAACTTCTTTCATAACTAAAAGTTAATATATAACTTCTTTCATAACTAAAAGTTGATATATTCTTATGAAAATTGGTATATTTTGGAGGTAGTAAGATTCATGCTTAAATACTTAGCCCTGTGAGACTGAAAAACTATCATTGGGAACTTAATATGCATCAAGAAACTTTCATTGTTAGAAAGTTAGAAAGGCTATACTGATGTTAGATAGGGAAAGTATTTTTATCTCTCGAGAAAATATTCCCTTCATTTCTTACATGCCACCTAAATAGCCATAAAAATATTTAAAAAAGTTAACAATGTAGATTAATATGAAATATATTACTCTACAAACATAAATGTTCAAATTATTCAACTTTTACAAGTTGTAAAAGAATAACAAATATACTTGCGAATGTACGTTAACTATTTTCAGTTAAATTTGTTCTTTGTATTACAACTGATAAAAGTCAAATTTGACCTTGCATATTTATGTAGTAATATATCTCGTATTAACCTATGTTATTATTTTTTTTATAAAACATTATGACTATCTACTTGACTTGCAAGAAATGAGGGGATGTTTATCTCCATATTACATATCCATCTGCATTGTAATTGCGAAAGACAAGCGAGAGTTATAGACTCATTGGCAAATACTGGTACTATGAAAAGAAAAGCATAGCATGGATGACAACCAAAATGTGAACATAACATGCATGTTTGTACAACCATGTCTCACCAGCACAAAGATCAAAGCACACGAAACGTAAGACTTCTTGAAGAGTAAGGTAAACGACACGACTTTAATAGAAATTTCACTCCCTTGAAAAGTTTTAGTTTGGGTTTTCCCCAAACCAAAGAAAAAGAGAATGGAAGAATTCTTCTTATTCGATAAAAAAGGGAACACTAGAATTCTGTCTACATAAGGTATCCTATCCCCATACAATCAAATATAAAATAGGGTATGGGACGATTAATGGCTTTGAAAATGCGAAATAGTTGGTGAGAGAAGTTGCTAAGAAAAGATACAAGAAAGTGGAATGAAATCCAATCTTAGTCAAATATTTTCTGTCTCTTCTTGTTCACACCGAAGGAAAAAGAGAGAAGTTGGGCTGAGCATAAATATCTCTCTTATCCATTTGGAGCATAGGGATCGATTTATAAGAATTGAATGGATTTGTTTTTTTTTATGCTATTTTGTGAAGGAATTAAAAGAATTCTATATAGAATGATACAATGGATTGGGAACTATGCCTAAATACAGTATGAATGAAAATTTCATTGTTAATACCTTCTCAATTGTAGCTAATATATTATTGCAAATAATTCCGGAGAGTCAAGGTAAAGGACACGACTAGTAATACTATTGTTGGCAACCACAAAGATCAAAGCACACGAAACGTGAGATGATTCCTCCAAGAGTCAAGGTAAACTACACGACTTTTTGAAGAGTCAAGATAAAGGACACGACTAGTGGTAATATCGTTGGCAGATGGCATGCATGGCACCGGCAGGCGACGACGGCGGCGCTACTCGTAGTCGTCGTATAGACTCCGGCCGACCTCGAACGAGGCGAAGGCGTCGGCGCACGCGTACATCACCTGGTCCAGCGTCAGCTGCCTTGAGTCCCAGGCGCTCACCCGCACGTGGTGCGGCTTCTCCATCCACACGTCCATCACCTCCCACCGTGTTCCAAATCACGCAGGTGCTGGATGGAGGGTTGAGGGATAAGCCTGGGAAGAACAGAGATCACTACCACTCGTGCTACTGCCTGAGTGGTCTGTCAGTTAGCCAGTACAGCGCCATGGTTGATTCTGATGCGTGCCCCTTGCCGCAGCACGTGCTTGGTCCTTACTCAAACTTGCTAGAGCCGATCCATCCGCTCTACAATGTTGTACTAGACAAATACCATTCGGCCTATGAGTTCTTTTCAAGCTAGTGATACAACTGTCTAGGACATGTATGATATGTATGAGCTCTACAATGTTGCGCCTTACAATTACAACTGTCTAAGACATGTATGATATTTCATTCTTTTTTGCACACCGACTGAACGGCCCCAGATACAAAAGTCCATATAAACTCGCAAACTGGCATTTGTTAATCTGGAATTACGCTTGTGTACATTAGCAAGGGCTCTTGGCCTTGGAGGCCACATCTCAATTATCTTGGTTACTGATGGACCAATTGCTGACTTTTCCTAATCGGAGGTCCGAACATCACCATAATTCTAGCAAGAATCGTACTAATCTACTACCCCTAAAATATAACTTCTTTCATAACTAAAAGTTAATATATAACTTCTTTCATAACTAAAAGTTGATATATTCTTATGAAAATTGGTATATTTTGGAGGTAGTAAGAAATTCATGCTTAAATACTTAGCCCTGTGAGACTGAAAAACTGTCATTGGGAACTTAATATGCATCAAGAAACTTTCATTGTTAGAAAGTTAGAAAGGCTATATTGATGTTAAATAGGGAAAGTATTTTTATCTCTCGAAGAAATAATCCCTTCATTTCTTACATGCCACCTAAATAGCCATAAAAGTATCTAAAAAAAGTTAACAACGTAGATTAATATGAAATATATTACTCTACAAACATAAAAGTTCAAATTATTCAACTTTTACAAGTTGTAAAAGAATAACAAAAATATATTTCCGAATGTACGTTAACTATTTTCAGTTAAATTTGTTCTTTGTATTACAACTGATAGAAGTAAAATTTGACCTTGCATATTTATGTAGTAATATATCTCGTATTAACCTATGTTGTTATTTTTTTATAAAAAATTATGACTATCTACTTGATTTGCAAGAAACGAGGGGATGTTTATCTCCATACATATCCATCCGCATTGCAATCGCGAAATACAAGCGAGAGTTATAGACTCATTTGCAAATACTAGTACTATGAAAAGAAAAGCATAGCATGGATGACAACCAAAATGTGAACATAACATGCATGTTTGTACAACCATGTCTCACCACCGCAAAGATCAAAGCACATGAAATGTGAGACATTTTCTTGAAGAGTCAAGGTAAATGACACGACTTAATAGGAATTTCGCTCCCTTGAAAAGTTTTAGTTTGGGTTTTCCCCAAACCAAAGAAAAAGAGAATGGAAGAATTCTTCTTATTCGATAAAAAAGGAACCCTATAATTCTGTTTGCATAAGGTATCCTACCCCATACAATCAAATATAAAATAGGTTATGGGACGATTAATGGCTTTGAAAATGCGAAATAGTTGATGAGAGAAGTTGTTGTTGAGAAAAGAAATAGGAAAGTGGAATGAAATCCAATCTTAGTTAAATATTTTCTATCTCTTCTTGTTCAAACAGAAGGAAAAACAGAGAATTTGGGCTAAGCAGAAACATCTCTCTTATCCATTTGGAGCATATGGATCGATTTATAAGAATGGAGCATATGGATCGATTTATAAGAATTAAATGGATTTGTTTTTTATGTTATTTTGTGAAGGAATTAAAAGAATTTTATATAGAATGATACAATGGATTGGGAACTATGCCTAGATAAAGTATAAATGAAAATTTCATTGATAATACCTTTTCAATTGTAGCCAATATTTTATTGCAAATAATTCCAGAGAGTCAAGGTAAAGGACACGACTAGTAATACTATTGTTGGCAACCACAAAGATCAAAGCACATAAAACATGAGATGATTTCTCGAAGAATCAAGGTAAAGGACACGACTAGTAATACTATTATTGGCAACCATATAGATCAAAGCACACAAAACATGAGATGATTTCTCAAAGAGTCAAGGTAAACGATACGACTTCTTGAAAAGTCAAGATAAAGGACACGACTAGTAGTAATATTGTTGGCAGATGGCATGCATGGCACCGGCAGGCGACGACGGCGGCGCTACTCGTAGTCGTCGTATAGACTCCGGCCGACCTCGAACAAGGCGAAGGCGTCGGCGCACGCGTACATCACCTGGTCCAGCGTCAGCTGCCTTGAGTCCCAGGCGCTCACCCGCACGTGGTGCGGCTTCTCCATCCACACGTCCATCACCTCCCACACCAACCCCTGCAGCCCGGTGCTCCGCAGCGCCGGCTTCCCGATCGTCTGCGCGGCGAGGTAGCGCAGGTCCACTGCGTTCTCCACCTCCAGGTCGTAATGCTCCCTCAGCTTGTCCACGTCGTCGTGGATCCCGACGCCGACAAAGGTGAAGCGGCCGTCGCCGAGGAAGTTGCCCAGCTGGTCCGGGACGTAGTCGGCGTGGATGATCTGGAAGACGAGGCAGCGGCGGCCGACGCAGATCTGGAGCACGGCGACGGGGCCCGGAGCGCAAAAGCCGCTTGCTGGGTTCCACTCGACGTCGAGCCCGACGATGAGGTGGTCGAGGCGGCGGTGGTGGATGCGGACGATCTCGTCCAGCCAATCCTCGACCTCCTCGCCGGAGTCCGTCACCGTCGTGTAGATTTTGTCCTCGTCGAACGCCACCGTGTAGGTGCCATCGCCGAAGTCGTTCACGATCGAGGTCGCCATCTCTCCACAAATCTCTCTCTGCTTTTGGAGTTTTGAGGTTTAAACCTTCGAATTGGCCAATATCAGATTGGCGATTCACTTCAGGGGTTTATATCGTGTGATCAATCCACACAGTCCGCAATTCCGCATAGATGACGATTGTGTTAATTTGTTCGCTGCGAACGAACGGCTGAGATTTGGTTGAGAGCACTGACGTGTGCTTATCGGCGTCCGAGATATCTCTCTCGACAAGGATGGGATGACACGAAAAATACGCATTTTTTAGCGAGGTAAAGATAGAGCAGTTTTTAAAGCACCAGAGTAATTTTCTCGTAGACTATCACTGATCACCGAGAGCCCACAAGCGTTTGGCCCGCTTGTCAGGTACTGCGTAGCAAGGGATCCTGTGTCGCGGCGAACCTCCAAAACGGATGAAATGCGAAACCACCGGATAAAGGCAAAACATATATTCACAATCCTACTGTAGGATAGAAGTCACTGGTTCGATAGGACGACCGTGTGGTTCCGCTCGGGTGAGATCGTGCTTCGTGAACGATTTGGGCGCCCGGGATTCTCGGACAATTCTGCGTTTCAACGGGCCACCTAGTCAGTGATGTTATCCACGCTGCCCGTTTGGAGTTTTTGATGTGCGACTCGTGATGTTTCACTATGTATGGATCAAATGTTTCAATGCAATTTTATACTATTTAATAATTTTATCTTGATGGACACGTGGTCTGTTGTACACGGGGTTCAAGTGTTGAAATGGCTTTAAATTGTTTGTTGCATATGTTGAACCAAATTGTTTCATCTAGCGATCTGACTGTGTTTCACTTTTTTTAAGAGTTGAAACATTCTTTCGCTATTCGCTGAAATATTGTTTTTTTATAGGGTGAAATAACGTCCGGTTTTTTTGGAACAGTTGTTTTATACATTGTAGCAAAATGTTTCATAAGGTGATTTGGTTGTGCTTCAGTTTTTTAAAAAATTGAAACATTTTTGAACTACTTAGTGAAACATTTACGATCTACTTGGTAAAACAACGGCTGATTTTTGAAAAAAAAAATCGAGCGCCCGATTTGTAGGCACCTCGAGATTTTCTTTAGAAAAAAGAGTAGCATTGATTGGGATGACACAAAACTATACCCAAACGCATGGTTAAATTCAATCTACAATTACATAAACAAAAGTTGTATCCGTGTGCAACGCAAATAGAATTTGTGTTTATATCATCACAAAAGTTGTAAGTTAAATTTAGATTTACATGTTTGTGCAGTTGTTTATATCATCACAACATATCTTATCTAATTTTATAAAATATTTACATAATTATTAAGTTATATGCAAACACTTAGTGCATGCATCTAGGTGTATCACTACCGCACAAACAATTTTTACGGATGCCCTTTATTTAAAGGCAATCGGGCTAAAATAATGCCCGTATGTAAAAAAAAAATTGGGTGGTGTTTGGTTATGGGGCACATGTGAAAATCCATTTTCACAGATGGGCTTCTTAAGACAGCCCACAAGTGTGGGTTTCTCTCTTCTACGTGCATTTCGCGCAGTGTTGCGTGTCCTCACCTTTTTCTCTCTTATCCCCTTTTCTCTCCTCTCTATCCCTGCTTTTTTTTCCTCCACCTCCTCTCTCCCCAATCATTTTAGGACACATTTTTCTCTCTTATCCACTTTTCTCTTCTCTCTATCCCTGCTGGTTTTTTCATTCACCTCCTCTCTCCCCAATCATTTTTCTCTCTCCCCCTTCCACTCCTGTCTAGCCTCCTCGAGCTTGGGGATAGACGGCAGGTGGGGGTGCACTTGGGCGACGGCGGGAGTGAAGGCGAGGGCGACGGATGCGAAGGTAGTGGATTCGGGCCACCCTCAAGAAGCGCATATCCATGGACTGTGGATCCGAGTGTCACCTTCTAAAGGGGCGGATCCGCCACCATCAGTCCCAGGAGGGGTGATAACTACTAGGGTGGATTCGTCGGGGGACAGTGGATTTAACCATTAGATATCTCTCTCGACAAGGATGGGATGACACGAAAAATACGCATTTTTTAGCGAGGTGTAAAGATAGAGCAGTTTTTAAAGCACCAGAGTAATTTTCTCGTAGACTATCACTGATCACCGAGAGCCCACAAGCGTTTGGCCCGCTTGTCAGATACTGCGTAGCAAGGGATCCTGTGTCGCGGCGAACCTCCAAAACGGATGAAATGCGAAACCACCGGATAAAGGCAAAACATATATTCACAATCCTACTGTAGGATAGAAGTCACTGGTTCGATAGGACGACCGTGTGGTTCCGCTCTGGTGAGATCGTGCTTCGTGAACGATTTGGGCGCCCGGGATTCTCGGACAATTCTGCGATTCAACGGGCCACCTAGTCAGTGATGTTATCCACGGTGTCCAACAAATCACGTGTCTGTTTGGAGTTTTCCATGTGCGACTCGTTATGTTTAACTATGTATGGATCAATGGATTTTTATACTATTTAATAATTTTATCTTGATGGACACGTGGTTTGTCGATGTACACGGGGTTTAAGTGTTGCAATGGCTTTAAAATGTTGAACCAAATTGTTTTATCTAGCGATCTGACTGTGTTTCACTTTTTTTTTAAGAATTGAAACATTCTTTCGCTATTTGCTGAAACATTGTTTTTTTACAGGGTGAAACAACGTCCCGTTTTTTTGGAACCGTTGTTTCATACGTTGTAGCAAAATGTTTCATAAGGTAATTTGGTTGTGCTTCAGTTTTTTAAAAAATTGAAATATTTTCGAACTACTTAGTGAAACATTTATGATCTACTTGGTGAAACAACGCTTGATTTTTGAAAAAAAATTTCAAAAATCGAGCGCCCGATTTGTAGGCACCTCGAGATTTTCTTTAGAAAAAAGAGTAGCATTGGTTAGGATGACATAAATCTATACCCAAACGCATGGTTAAATTCAATCTACAATTACATAAACAAAAGTTGTACCCGTGTGCAATGCAAATAGAATTTGTGTTTATATCATCACAAAAGTTGTAAGTTAAATTTAGATTTGCATGTTTTGTGCAGTTGTTTATATCATCACAACATATCTTATCTAATTTTATAAAATATTTACATAATTATTAAGTTATATGCAAACACTTGGGTGCATGCATCTAGGTGTATCACTACTGCACAAACAATTTTTGCAGATGCCCTTTATTTAAAGGCAGTCGGGCTAAAATAATGCCCGTATGTAAAAAAAAATTGGGTGGTGTTTGGTTATGGGCCACATGCAAAAATCCATTTTCACAGGTGGGCTTCTTAAGACGGCCCACAAGTGTGGGTTTGTCTCTTTTAGGTGCATTTCGCGCAGTGTCGCGTGTCCTCACCTTTTTCTCTCTTATCCCCTTTTCTCTCCTCTCTATCCCAGCTTTTTTTTCCTCCACCTCCTCTCTCTCCCCAATCATTTTAGGACACATTTTTCTCTCTTATCCTATTTTCTCTTCTCTATATCCCTGCTCTTTTTTTTCCTTCACCTCCTCTCACTCTCCCCAATCATTTTTCTCGATCGCCACTCCTTTTCCTCTACCCTCCTCTCTCCCCCTTCCACTCCTGTCCAGCCTCCTCGAGCTTGGGGATAGACGGCAGGTGGGGGTGCGCTTGGGCGACGGCGGGAGTGAAGGCGAGGGTGATGGATGCGAAGGTAGTGGATCCGGGCCGCCCTCAAGAAGGGCAGATCCATGGACTGTGGATCCGAGTGTCACCTTCTGAAGGGGCGGATCCGCCACCATCAGTCCCAGGAGGGGCGACAACTACTAGGGTGGATCCGTCGAGGGACGGTGGACTTAACCATTAGTCTTGGGATCCGCCACCATCAGTATTGGAGGAGTGGCAACTACTAGGGTGGATCCGTCGGGGATGGTGGACTAGGCACAGACTCATCAGTGGCGGTGGCCGCAAGGGGATCCACCACCATCAGTCCCGGAGGGGCGATAACTACTAGGGTGGATCCATCGGGGATGGTGGACTAGGCACAGACTCATCAGTGGCGGTGGCCGCAAGGGGATCCACCACCATCAGTCCCGGAGGGGCGATAACTACTAGGGTGGATCCATCGGGGATGGTGGACTAGGCACAGACTCATCAGTGGCGGTGGCCGCAAGGGGATCCACCACCATCAGTCCCGGAGGGGCGATAACTACTAGGGTGGATCCATCGGGGATGGTGGACTAGGCACAGACTCATCAGTGGCGGTGGCCGCAAGGGGATCCACCACCATCAGTCCCGGAGGGGCGATAACTACTAGGGTGGATCCATCGGGGATGGTGGACTAGGCACAGACTCATCAGTGGCGGTGGCCGCAAGGGGATCCACCACCATCAGTCCCGGAGGGGCGATAACTACTAGGGTGGATCCATCGGGGATGGTGGACTAGGCACAGACTAATAAGTGGCGATAGCCGCAAGGGGATCCACCACCGTCAGTCCCGGAGGGACGATAACTACTAGGGTGAATCCGTCGGGGATGGTTGACCGGGCACAGACTCATCAGTAGTGGTGGCCGCAAGGGCGGATCCATCGGTGATGGTGGCCTCAATGGGCCATAGAGGTTTATGCCCCGTAGAGGCTCAAAATCCGCAGCCGCCGACCGTAGAGAAATGACGACAATGATGGGATCATGCGATGACAAGACGATGGGAATGGGAGCTAGGGTTTTTTTTTTTTTTTTTTTGCTAACAGGAGCATAATGCGTCATAAATGAAAATTTTGTTTTTGCACACATCTAGGGACAAGCAGGTACATAAATAAAAATATTACAATTTCCACATACCATATAGGGACAAGCGTGCCACCTGGGAAAATGCCTTTTGGCCTAATGTACTGGCTAGTGTATATTATCACAACCTTCGTGGCGGGATCTATCTAGAAGCCATCATCATGCAAATATACACGCATTGCACACAGGGATGAAAATGGTTTGGAAGTTTCATTTTCAAACTTTTTTCGTATAAACAAAAAGTATCTGTCAAATTTTTCGGAGATCTTTGAAAACGGATGAATTCGGAATTTTTTTCTCAAAAATAAAAACGAATACGGTAATTCAAGGAATGCTGCATGTATCTGATACACGTCTAACCACCACAGGGTCCACAGCAAGTTTAACAAAAAAAAAAAAAAATCAAAGCATTGCGAAGCGTGAGATGAGATGACCTCTCAAAGACCAAAAAAGTAAACGACACTAGTGGCAGATGGCATCCATTGACACCGGCGGCGGTGCTAGTCGTAGTCGTAGTACAGGCTCCGGCAACCTCGAACGACGCGAAGGCGTCGGCGCACGCGTACATCACCTGCTCCGGCGTCAGATTCCACGAGTCCCAGGCGCTCACCCGACGTGGTAAGGCTTGGCGCCCACACGCCCATCACCTCTCGCACCAACCCCTGCAGCCGGCGCTCCGCAGCGCCCCTTCCCGATCGTCTGCGCGGCGCGAGGTAGCGAAGGTCCACCGCGTTCTCCACTCCAGCCCGTGATGGCTCCTCAGCTTGGCCACGTCGTCGTGGATCCGACGCCGACGAAGGTGAAGCGGCCGTCGGCGAGGAAGTCGAACAGCGAGTCCGGGACGTAGTCCGCGTGGAGGATCTGGAAGATGAGGCAGCGGCGGCCGACGCAGATCTGGAGCACGGCGACGGGGCCCGGCCCGTGATAGTAGGTGGCGGGGCGCCACTCGACGTCGAGCCCGACGACGAGGTAGTTGAGGCGGCGGCGGTGGATGCGGAGGATCTCGTCCAGCCAATCGTCGACGTCATCGCCGGAGTGTCACCGTCGTGTGGATGTAGTCCTCGTCGAACGCCACCGTGTAGGTGCCGTCGCCGAGTCGTCCACGATCGAAGTCGCCATCTCCCCCTTCTCTCTTCAATCTCCTCTGCTTTGGAGTGTCGAGGTCTTAATAAACCTCGAGTTGGAGATCAGATTTGACGATGCGTTTCAGGGGTTTATATGTCGAGTGATACATACACGTACGATGACGATTCGTACGAGTAGACGACGATCGTGTTTGTTCGCCGCCGTACGGACGGCTGAGATTCGTGGTGTGCGTATCAACGGCCGAGATATCCTCTATGACGGGGAAGATAAACATGGTAAAGTACCGCATTTTTAGCAAGGCAAGATGACATGGTAACTTCCACCAAGATAGCGCTTGGATTGGCGAGATCATGGACGTGGCCGTTTTGGACGCCGAGAAGACGGACCAATGCCGCGTTTCCCACGTAGCGGCCCCGCCATATCAATGAACCAATGGTGATTTTGTTTTTCGTCTAGCCTTTTCTTTTATGAAAGAATTTTTTTGTTCGCCTAGCTAATTAACTTGGCTGTCCCGTGGCCGTGACTAGCTGCAACGCAGACCATCTCTGCAAAGATATACAATTTCTACTCGTACAAAGATCCCTGGCGTGCACGAATAATGAATATTTGAGAGGGAGAAGAAAAAAAAGAGAAGATTAAGAAGATAAAAAATGAGATGAGCTTATGGTTAATTGAAATTAATTATTAAATTGAAAATGAATTAATATTAATAAGGCTTTAAAACAGCTTTCGTATAGAATTTATTTTTTAAAAAATTTTCGAGAGAAACGTGACGAGAATTTATCCTCTCCATCAACTCCAAAAGAATGCAGAAGCGACTGTTTGGATGGTTGCTTCACCTTCCAAAACTTTTAAGCCAAAAGTATGGCGTATGCCGTAGTTTTTCTAGCACCAAGATAGATAGGTAGCCAAACTTGTGCTTGTGGGTCATTTTGGCAAAGAAGATGAGCTGGCCAAATAGTACACTCGTCTCGTAAAGATTCTCTTCCATAAAAGTTCACGTCATGTACTCAATCTGTCTCATGTTATTTTAACTTTGGTCAAAGGCAAACTGCTAAAGTTTGATAAGTTTATAGAGAAAAATAGTAACATTTTGAATACAAGAAATTTATTATGAAATTATATTCAATTATTGATTTGATGAAACTAATTTAGTATTATAAATATTACTATATTTGTCTATAAACTTAGCCAAATAAAATAGTTTGACATTGACTAAAGTCAAAATATCTTGTAACCTGAAACGGAGGGAATACTACATATGGAAATTGAACTGATCATTGTGAAAACAATCCTCTAATTAAAGTCCATGTAAAATTCATTCAAATTCACCGTATTGGTTTAGCACGTTGACAAACGTGCTGGTGATACGTCCCAGATCGATCGATCAGGTAGCTAGTTTGATCGAGTCGCTTCTTCCCTGAATTTTGCGAGCTTGGAGAGCTCGTCGACAGCGTCCACCAGGTGATCCAGCCGCCACGAACTCGAGCAGCAGCGACGCGAACGTGGCCAGCGACAGCGCCGCCGTGCTCTCCAGCGCGCGCACCCTCACCATCATCGCCGCGTATCCGCCGCCGGCCTCCGCCTCCTCCAGCTCGTCCGCCTCCCGCGACGGCCACGACAGCCTTTGCCGCCGCGCGCTCTCGCGCAGCCGCGAGCACGAGCGCTCGAGGCCACTGATCTCCTCTGGCACGGAGCCGGACGAGACGAGGAGGTGCGAATTGAGCTCCAGCGCGAGCTGGAGGCGGTAGGCGGAGCCGTGCACGCTCTTGAGAAGGCTCAGCCTCTCGGCGCTGCGCGTCATGCCGTCGACGTCGCCGCCAAGGACACGGACGAGCTCGGCCGCCTGCGCCGCGGCGTCCTCGATCTCCGCCCGGAACGCCTCCCTGACTCCGTCCGGCGCCTGCACCGAAGAAACAAACTGAATGTCTGAATCTGACATCGATCGGCGGCGAGCTGTGCGCTTGTGCGCTAAGCCATTGCATTGCTTCGGAACAAGATCGAGAAGAAATTAACTGGCCTGTATCTCGGAGTGCAGGCAGCCGTGCATGGCGACGACCTCGTAGGCGCAGTGGCGCAGCACGGCTCCGACGCGGGCGTAGTGCGACCACGGGAAGGAGAAGGAGCGGAACCGGCCGTGCGGCGGCTCCCATCTCGCCGATCTCGCCTGCGTACGCCCGCCATTACACGTTCAAGTTAAAGCTACCCAGTAGTTGCAACTTGCAACTTCAGAGTGTGTGACCGTGTGGTGTACAAAAGCACGCGCGTATGGCATTCTTACCAAGGATTCGATCCTAGCGGATGCGTTCAGGGTGGCGCGGCATTTCTCGATTGCTGGTTCGCCGCCGTCGACGGCCGTGGCCGTTTCGTCGCCTGACAGATAGCTCCTGACGCAATCTGACAGATCAACGAGTGAATTCTTCAGAGCGGTGTGTCGCACTGCAAACGTGCAACGGAGGATTGATTGATTGGTGAGGAAGAGAAGGAGTGATTTATTGTACCGTGGAGTGAGTCGGCGACGGCGGCGAAGCTGGCGACGAGCTCGCGGTGGAGCTGCTCGCCGGCCCACGCCGGGAAGACGAGCACGTTGACGAGGAGCGCAAGCACGGCGCCGATGGCGATGGCGTAAAGCCGGTCGAGGCCGGCGGCGACGGGCTCGCCGACGCGGTAGACCGACACGATGATGAGGCAGTAGGTGAAGAGGATCACCCGGAAGCCGTACTCGTACGGCGCCAGCGCCGGCAGCTGCTTCACGAACGACGTCACGGCCCCTGCGACCGAAAAGCCAAGCCACACCACATGTTTTGTCGTGCGCCACACAGTAATGTGTAACTAGTGTTTCGCCTTAATTTGCAACTTACCAACTAGGAAGATGCTTAGGCCAATCACGTACGGCTCCGCGACACTGCCGCATCTGAGCGAAATCCAGATCACCGCGATAGCAACAACTCCGGCCACCATGCTCCCCACGGCCCGGTTAAACCCTCGGTTGAAACTGGCGCCTGCAAGAACAGAAATCTAAACAGTTGGAATTAGAATTCGTGGCAACTATATCGATTAATTAGCGTAGAAATTAAACTAACAGTAGCTGCTACGTGTATGTGTACGGACCAACGGTGTACTCGAACATGATGCCGACGGTGAGGATGGACCAGATGATGTTGGTGCCGAACAGCCTGAATGGCTCGCCGACGAGCACCAGCAGCGACGCCAGGAGCATCGCGAGGCCGGCCTTGAGGGCGAACGCCACCCTGCCGGCGTCCTCTCTGGCGAAAGCCCACGCCGCCGCCGCGGCCGCCCGGGCGCACTGAGGGAAGCCGCCGCAGCAGCAGCTCGCTCCGGTCATCGCCTCGGGCCTCTTGGCGAAACCGGGGAGCACGGCGTTCGGCGACAGCGTCACGTCGACGGTGACACCGCCCACGGCGCTGTCGCCCCTGCTCATTGTCACCGTGCGTACGTACACGGCGAATATGTCGTTTGATCAACAAGAGGAAACTAAGGCGGTTGCTACACTTGTGTTGTGTCCCTATTGTGTATAAGACTACTTTGTGATAATGGAAGTTATATTTATAGGTGGTAATGCGTGGCAACGCGCATGGGATAGATTGGGAATGTAGCAAAAGGATCATTCGGGGGTAATAATTGATGTGGAAGTTCATTCGGAGATGCGCTAGGCTTAATAATTCTCAGGCGCTCTAGACTTTTGCAGTGAAACTAAAGTGAAAGAAACATAAGGGTTTCTTCCTCCGTTCCGTTCGAGCATGTGCCTAAACTATCGTCGAGAATTTGAACCCGACGAGATGAGTAGATTACCAGCAGCAAGATGCCAGGAACATATTCTGCACGCTCAGGGACTTGGAATGTGGCCTTGGTTGTCTGATGGCCCCGACCCACTAGCAAAGGACTTATGGCTCGAGGAGCCAGGGACAAGAACCAGCATATCTCCCACTTCACATATTTCCATGGAAAAAATTGTGTGCTCAGGAAACATGATGACAATGGTCATGGACAAACATTTGACGCTGGTGGCAAATTGACAATCATGCCACCACTAGGCTCCTGCTGACGTAACAGTGCAGACAATCTAACACGTTATCTTCTCGCGCATAGCTTAGAGCAAGTTTAATAGTATAGCCCACTACTAGCTCCAATTCATCTATAGCCAATCTAATAGCTAATTCATACAATAGTTGCTTACTATACTATTAATATCTGGTCCCACCTATCATACACACATTACGTCTTGGAGTCCGTGCTGTAGCTGGCTACAGATCTGTAGCCCGCTGCTCTTCTCTCTCATCTTTTATCTCATTAAAATATGTTTACAGCTGGCTAATAGCTTGCTATTATACCTGCTCTTAGTTGTGGACACAACTTTTCAGGATTGCACCAGAACCATCCCTGCAGGCTCACGCCCCATGATCAAAGGACGCAAGTGGGTCGGCTCACACCCCATGTATCCATCAACCCATGGTCCCTCGCTAGCTACTTCATTTGATCAACAAAATTTCTATTTCATAAATGGAAGAAAAATGCAATTTCAGTAGAATGGCATTGCACCAATCCAACTCTGCTCACAAACGCAATCTTAAATACTACTCCGTTTTATATCCCGAAAGCAAGCATCACATGGAAGAAGCATGATAACACTCGTGGTCGTGCGAGGCATTAGACATTATAACTCAATCCCGACCGTGAGTACGTGACACCGCCAACTTGCTGATTCTGCCCGAGCATTAGCTGCTTTCGCAGAACAGAAGGGATGATCGTTTGATATGAACTCAGTCGCATAACGATCACCACATGTCCGTGTCTGCTCGAGAATAGAACCAAGGCCTCGAAATGATTGCACAGGCACAACAATTTTCTACTTACCGTGTCCCCAAATATAAGGGATTTTGCCTACCTAGAAAGATTCTCACTAATAAGTACTGTTACTGTTATGAAAGAAGATAGTACCTATTATAGATTTCAGTCATGCAGCGATTGCCCCATCGCACAAAAACTAGCGCCTTCAGCGAACGCAGGAAACGGCAAACGCAGAGCATTGGTCTACTACATTTCCACTTCAGAAAAAAACTAGATATTTGCAGCTTCGCCAAAGTATTCTTCAGGAACGTGAAACTTCAGACCAATGGCCTGCAATTGAAAATATCACCGTCAGCTGCTTTTACCCCAAATCAAGACGCGTCAAGAAAACAAAAAAAAAACAACTAAACCAATAACATACCAAAGGAAAATGGTGGAACCAAAATTAAAAATAGAAGAGTTTCATATCATTACAGGAGCTCAATGCTTACTTGCTTCATCCCATTCCCACAATGTACCCCACAGATGTGCATTGCATATGCAAAAATAATCTATTTTTCTTGGAAACTAATCCATGTTATCTAGAATAATTACCCGCATCTAAATCCCAAATAACCAGATCTAAATCCCAAATAGAGTTGTAGAAAAAATCTCGGGATCCAAAAGAAACTTAGCTCAACTCAAGCTCAAATTGATCAAGTATCCCAAGCTCATACCAACTCTCAGACCTCAGATAAGCCAAGCCCGAGCTATTCATCTAAAGCATGGAGACATATTCCAAAGCTCAAGCCAAATTCCAGTGCTTAACGGTTGTCTGGACAGCACAAACGCCATTTCCCCATAGCCCAAAACCACAAGCAAATTCTTGTATATGTTTTACTCTCGTAATGAAATAAAGCACAATTCTCCTGTGTTTTCAAGGGGAAAAAAAACACAAGCAAATTTCTACCCCAGCCAAAAGGCCCAATGTAAGTGGCACAGACTGACACTGCATTCCTAATCAATCCCAAGGCACACCTAGACTTGATCACACTCCAGCTCCTTGTTTTTCAAAGAGACAAAACTAAAGCCACAGACCTTGGTGGGCTGCTCAGTCCCTTCAATACTGTCAGTGTGTGCCATCTACCCATATCTGCCTATATCCCATATCAGACTCCCCTCCGAGCCACACGCCAACAAATAGCAATCACTATAATTGTTTTAAGAGATCTTTTACGGTCATTGAGAGGTGGACTATCTCAATACCTGCTAAGGACCCTAAAATTCATGTTGAAATTGTCTATTGTGAACTGGGCAAAGAAATGTTCATGGACTGCTCAAGGGGCAGCTCCACCAATACCTTAGCGAATTCTTTATCTGCATCACTATGATCATTCTCTCTCCCAGCGGCATCACCAACATAGAAAGATCTGAAATAACATGGCAATTATCAAAAGGGCAGCTTATATAATGCACACAAAGCAGACTAAAACAGCAGATTGTGTTTAGTGGTTTTTTGCACCAATAAAACTGAACTAAACCAAAAGGCTATAATCTATGAGACAAATTGTTTAATTGTAGACATATTGGATCAGTACTCATGTCCAAGGCTTGATCAAGCCCAATATGTGGATAGTACAATACCGTGGAGCCCTTATTCTTTCCATAGGATTAGCAGCAACTCGGATCCTACAGGTCCTAGTATGGAGTTGCATATGCTGAGCAACTTGAGAAAGTGTAAAGCTATTATGTTAGGTGGTCAATATTACACAATTTGCAACAATATTTCCATGTATATATGTCACAATGTAAACCTATTCTAAGACACACGCAGCTCAACAAAAAAATAATAAAACATGTGTCTCAGTCAATGACTGTAAGTACAAAATCCACCTGTGGCCCAACCACAAGTGTGCACAGCATACAGAGAGTAAAGGAATGCCAACGTTAGCGCGCTGAGGTTTCAACCAACCTTACAAACCAGCTCAAAATAGTAAATCTGAAATAATCTAAAATAGAGTGGTTACTTACTTGTCCATGTCAACTGTAACTCCCGAATTGAAATGCTCTGTCATCAACCACCACATTCCAGTGTTTGGTTTTCGAAATGGATCATCTGGAAAGGTTTTTCCTTTCCCTAAACCACATGCTATGAAAACCTGCAGGTGCAAACAAAATTAAACTATTTGTAAGGAAAACTATAAAGAGAAGGGGACATACTCCAAATGATAAGTCTGTGGTAATTAAGAGATTTTATACAAGAAGACCAGACCAGTTTTACAAGATTGAAAAACCAAAACAAGTCAAGTGTATCGTAATTATCAAAAACTCCAAAAAATGTCAAGCAAGAATTTACAAGGTACATGTCTCTGTGTCATGAAAAAGAGCAGTTTACAAACATTTAATTGATTGAGCAATAAAAAGGCTCGGTTCAGTTGCCAGGACTATCATTATAGATAGTATATTTCTTCAGTATGATTGTTCAAAAATATAAACGAAACTCCAGATAATAATCATTTGGACATTGTGTAGCATACCTGAATAGGGACTTTTACAGTTCAATGAACTTGTCAAAGAGCCCAATTTTGGAGTCACAGCTTGCTGCCGCTTTTTGTTCCATCGTTCAATGTTCGACTCATTGGTGAATATAGACTGCACACACAATAAAATAAGTTGCAGTATGATTTTACATGGCCTACTGGATTCCAGAGAATAGAGCAATAATTAACTAATTAAGTTAAGTGATTAGTTACTTCCTGTCAGTCCATAAATTGTCGTTTTGGAACACGGTCTCCAAAATACAACTTTGACCACTTATTGTATTGGAGTATATTCGTAAAACCCAACAGAGCTACTTTTTATGGTAGCACTTTTCGAGGCTAATTATACAAATGGTTTTGATGTATCCAATCTACATACTTAAAAATATATCGGTACAAAAATTTCAGAGAGAGAAGGCAATGTTCAAAAGACAAGTACTTGTGACAGAGAGAGTATGCTTAACTTTTCGAGGTCTTTAGAACATTCTATGTGCATACTTAATTCGATGCAACGTACAGAAGAGACGTTAATGGAACTACAGTTATAGGCCAAAGAACTTGGTAAAGACTAAAAAGCAACTAACCATTTATAGCCATCATTGTACAGGATTGTAGCTTTTCTGGAATCGATTCATACAGTAAGGACCACTTGTCCGCACCAACACTGCACTTGAAGAGGTACTTAACTGATTGCATTCTTAAAAAAGCAACAGTATACAAAGAGTAATACCGTGAATCATGAACTCATGTGTAACAAGTCAATATTCTGGGAAAAACTATCCCATAAGTTATCCTTAAATCTGGCAATTGTTAATGCTCAAGTTCATCAAAGGTCCAGCATAGCACTTTTCAGGACTCGCATGTAGTGAATACTTCCTTGGAAATGCTAATTGATACCTTTGCTTGTAAAGAAAAAAAAAAACTCACATTGTTGGCCTAAAAATGGTAAGATTACTTTAATGTGGATTGGACTACTTATGTCATGCTTCTTTACAGCTATAGAAGAACTAAGACAAAACTAACAAATAGATCACATAATATCACAAAGCCCTAACATGAAACTGCTCGATCAATCATAAATTCTAACCAAATACCATCTTATCCATACAGCTACAGCATAGTAACTCAAAAGCATATAGTACTATTTAGTAAGTCAAATTAAATGTGCCTTTCTAGGGCGTTCAAGCAGGTGTTTGATGAGATAGTCTACTCATTAGTTGCATATGCAGTGTGTTCCCCTGCAACTGGCCAAAGCATAAGACAAGTATGTTCACTCCATGTGGTTCTGAACAGTCTGCTCATTTCGTTTCTTAATTGCCCAAGTGCCCTTACTACAAAGTTATGAAAAATAGATATAGCACACAGAAGAAGCATGCAGGCTACTCTTATAACAATATAAATAACATATTTCCGCAAAACAAAATGTGTATGTATACATACATCCTCACTGAGGTTTTGGCGAGGCATCCATCAAAATCAAATGCAGCAATCTTAGCTGAAGACTGAAGGCCATCATCCTGAACATTAGAATTGCAAGTTATCCAGCTATACTCTTATTACAAAAAATATATAAGGCAATGGTGATGGCAGTGAATCTGCCACCAACCAACTCTATTGTATATCTTTTACCAACTAATTCTTTCATGTACTTTAATATTATAAAATAGTCCTTCTGCATGGGTATATTATGCAAACACGTCTACAGGGTAGAATTGTTCTTAAAAACCTCAGAATTGATTTGTTCCAAACAATAATAGCATGTGTATAATTTATATTTATCCGTAGCAAAGCACGGGTATAGCTAGTCTTCTGAAAGATGCATTCCTTGAAGGAAAAAATGCATGGTTTAATTCATATAATAATTAGAAAATGAGGCTCAAGAACTGCTCCTTTCTTTTATAAATTTTGCTTAACACACCTGCTCACGAAATATAACTGTATTGAAAACCTTCCAATGCGCTGGAAGGGTAGCATCCTGCATCCACACATGACAGGAAAATGCAGATGTAGCATTTCAGTATAACAAAATGATAAACATAGGAATCAGAGTGACTTGCTAAGAACAATGGTATAAGAATACCTTGTAATTTTTCTTTATATCAGAAACCGAAAAGGGTATCACTGGACCAGCTCTTTTGTCCCCTGCCAGCATCTGATAGGGAAAACAATACAAGATCTATAAATAATCATGCATGTTCAGCTTTGAAATCAAGCAAGACATTAAGGGGTTGTGTTATGGTTAAATAACATTCTTAGCTACAGATATTTTGTCTTCTCTCTCCTTTCATGTTTCCCACTTACCACTCACAGAAGAGTAGTAGGGTGTCATGAATCAAGATCATTATGGGTAAACACTGCCAGAGGCCCAGGAATAGCTGATTTGAGGATGATCAATTTAGAGGATATGTTTGCCGTCTTGCTTCCCGCCCTTTGTTTAGGGAATTAGGGCAGTGGAAAGTATTTTTCCTTTTATTTTAGGAATTTTGTAGCAGCATCGACTACTAGGAATGAGGAAAGGACTTAGACTGGGATGATAAACATTGTGTGTGGGTGGGCAGTGGAAAGTATTTTTCCCTTTGTTTAGCTTAGGCTAATTCTTCTTCATTGCTTAAATCAATAGAGAAACATTCCCATCCTTGTATAGATGGATGGTATGACTTGACCCTTAAACTTAAGTAACTAACTAATTCTAGTTTATTATTATCTCCTTACACATTGCTACAGTACATGCCGTGCTGTTTACCAGTCAGATGTTGGATCCATGGGCCTCAGTCTCTCGGCTCAATGCCCATGAGGCCATGATATAGAGAGTAGAGATCTACAGGTTGGGGAAATGAATGGCAAATGTATAAACTATAGAGACAATTGTTACAATCAATCATTGAAAGAACTCTCAAGGTAAAAGGATCGGCATTCAACATATCAAAGCCATGACTGCAGCATTAACATGATGAAAATGCAAGTTGGATGCTAACAAATAATAAATGATGATACATCTGCCTTATAAACAGACTGTTCAAACAACAACAACAACAATTAAATGTCAGTAAGCAAAACTTTCAGGGAAACAAAGAACTAGAAATGTGCCATCTCTACAGACATTATAAGGGTTTAGGTATGGCTCCCAAAACTGAAAGAATACATGATTTCATCACCTTAACACCTTCAATATTATTTCCAGTTCCCTTAGAGTCTTCCATGCTGTGAACCTAGAAGGATCAAGGATATAAAAGTTTGTGTGTCATCACAAAGTTGAACTTGATGCTGGAGTGAACTGTAAGATGCTCATGTCTAATCAAAAACTAACCACTTCCTTCTTCAGATTTTGTTCATTCAATTGATCAGTCACATTGCCATCTCTCTTACAATTCTGCAAATGAATATGGTGGATCAAAGTAAGTATTTCCTCCGGGTCAATAATACTTGTCGTTTTGGGAAAGGACACAGTCTCCAATAAACAACTTTGACCACTATTTTTTATTACAATATATATAAAAACATCAATAAATATATTATTTTATTGAAGTACTTTTTAAGACTAATCTACATATATGGTCTCCTTATTTTTAAGACAAATATTTTAGATATTATTTATAGTCAAAATTTTAAAAGTTTGATGATAACCTTGTCCAAAAAGACAAGTATTGTCAACCCAGAGGGAGTTTCAATTTTCAAAGTTCCACCAACTGAAAACTTGTTAGAAAGCAGTTAAGCAACAGTAACATTTAATAGAACACTTTCACAAACAACATAAAAAAAGCTTGTATTGTGTAGCATACCTGAATAGGGACTTTTACACGTTCAATGAACTTGTCAAGACGCCCAATTTTGGAGTCAACAGCTTGCTGCCGCTTTTTGTTCCATCGTTCAATGTTCGACTCATTGGTGAATATGACCTGACAACACCAAATAAAATAAGTTGGCAGTATGATTTACATAGCCTACTGGATTCCAGAGAAAATAGAGCAATAATTAACTAATTAAGTTAAGTGACTAGTTACTCCCTCTAGTCACATATACTTGTCGTTTTGGACAATACGGTCTCCAAAATACAACTTTGACCACTTATTGTGTTGGAGTATATTCGTAAAACCCAACAGAGCTACGTTTTTATGGTAGCACTTTTCGAGGCTTACTTATATAAATGGTTTCGATGTATCCAATCTAGATACTTTAAAATATATCGGTACATAAAATTTCAGAGAGAGAGAGAAGGCATGTTCAAAGCGACAAGTACTTGTGACCAGAGAGAGTTTCTTATAACTGTTCTGAGATTCTTAAGAACATTCTATGTGCATACACTGTTCTGAGGTTCTTAAGAACATTCTATGTGCATACTTAATTCGATGCAACGTACAGAGAGACGTGATGGAACTACAGTTAATAGGCCCAAAAGAACTTGTAAAGACTAAAAAGCAACTAACCAATTTATAGCCATCATTGTACAGGATTTGCAGCTTTTCTGGAATCGATTCATACAGTAAAGACCACTTGTCCGCACCAACACTGCACTTGAAGTAGGTTGGAACTTAACGATTGCATTCTTAAAAAAAGCAACATGTATAAGAGGTAATATCATGCATCATGAACTCATGTGTAACAAGTCAATATTCTGGGAAAATACTATCCCATAAGTTATCTCTAAATCTGGCAATCGTTATGCTCAAGTTCATCAAAAGGTCCAGCATAGCACTTTTCAGGACTCGCATGTAGTGAATACTTCCTTGGAAATGCTAATTGATACCTTTGCTTGTAAAGAAAAAAAAAAAACTCCATTGTTGGCCATAAAAAAATGGTAAGATTACTTTAATGTGGATTGGACTACTTATGTCATGCTTCTTTACAGCTATAGAAGAACTAAGACAAAACTAACAAATAGATCACATAATATCAGAAAGCCCTAACATGAAACTGCTCGATCAATTCATAAAATCTAACCAAATACCATCTTATCCATACAGCTACAGCATAGTAACTCAAAAGCATATAGTACTATTTAGTAAGTCAAATTAAATGTGCCTTTCTAGGGTTGGTTAAGGTTTGTTGAAGTTTGTTACACCAATTTAATGCAACTGGGAATTCTGTCAAATGATTAGCAAATCAGAAGTATTGAAGTGATTAGCAAATAGGGAATTCTGTCTGCTCAAAAGTTCGTACTTCATATACACCAACTAAACAGGATAAATACTATTCTGTAGTCTATTCACAAATCATAGTCAGTAGCTTATGGCTGTAGTTGCATATAACTTTGATCTTTTTTTACTTTTACTTGTTTTTGCTAGTGGCACTTAAGTTTCATGGTGATAATCACTGTATCGCACCCTAACCAAATTATAGCTTGCTGGCATTCGGACGTAATTGCCAAATGGACTGGATAGGCGAGGATCCGCTTGCTATACAATGCCATATTTGGTTAACGTGGGGTTTTGTGAAGCAGTATTATCATAAAACCTACAGATAAGTACCATGAGGAAAGAAATGTGTGGTTCTGGAAATTACTCTTTCTAATCCGCCGCTGCTTTGCTCGCTTGTAGTTCTTAGAGACCATAGTTACAGCAGTACTCTTTGTAATGTCACCACAGACAGAAAATTTCTCTTAGCACATACAATAAAATGCCTTCAACTTTTTGAATCTCTGCCAAATCATTAATCCTGTCTTCATACCATTGCAGCACATCTCCAAAAAATGGCAGCTTCACAGGAACAACAACTTATGGTCCAGCTGGTGCAGATTTAAGCAAAAGTTCTTCCAGGCAACTGAATTTCTGGTCATTGTTGTTATGCATATGTCTGTCTGTAACATTTTTCGATGCCTTCCCTTCTGATACATTTTCATAAACTCCTCTCTGCTAGTATATGATAAACTACTGGACTGCAGAAATGCAATTTGTTGTATTTGTGGTTGAAGCATCATTTCTTTGCAAGTCTGTGTAGAGAAAAGGAATACTCTTTTCAAGCTTCCCCTTTTCCCTCCTGTTATTTAATGAGCATTTAAAGGGGTCCTTGCCATCTCCGTTTTCGTTTTGTTTCAGTTTTGCTTTGGTAGTTTGTGTGTAACATTTCAGCTGTAAATATCACTACAGCATTTTGGCTATATCATGCATTCCCCTGTCGGAATTAATGCTACAATGCTCTGAATTTTGTATGTCTTAATACTGACACTGGAGAAGTTTATCTTATATACACTTATGAAGTTCTGGTAAAAGCTCATCTTGCAATGAAGTCTATTAACAATCTGAAGAAATTCATGAAACCCTGATGACTGTATCCACATTTCCAGTCAGGTACTACATTCACATCCATCAATTGATACACGGCATATGCACATTTTTTCTTGAAAAAAGTCCAATAGAATCCTAACTCCTAACTAATACATTTCTTGCAGACATTGTGAATTCTATCTATGCTGGGGAAAGCTGGGCAAGCTGCCTGGCCGTCTCCTGCCCTTGTCCAGGATGATCAACCCTGCACCGGCAGAGGGGGCACGTCGGGTGGGAAGACAGCCACAGGTCGATGCAGTCAACGTGGTAGATGTGGGCGCACGCCGGCAGCAGCTTCACCATGGCGCCGACATGGATGACGCCGAGGCAGACGGCGCACTCCGTCCAGCTCGCGCCCTTGCCGCTGTGCCGGACCAGCCGGTCGTACGTGAACGCCGGGAGGCCGGAGGCCACCGCGGTCAGCCGCCGGCGCTCCTCCTCCTCCTCCTCTTCCGATCCTCCGGCAGGCGCTGTGTGGTGGTGGTGGTGGCACCGCCGCGCGAGCCGCCGGTACAGCGAGAAGAGGCAGAATCCGGCGGCCGCCGACGCCGCGACGGAGCAGAAGAAGAGGAGGTTGTCGGGTGACATCTCGAGGCGCATGGTGGTGGTGATGATGATGATGATGATGCCGGGAGAGGGGGAGCTCAAGAATTCAGGTAGGCATGGCATTGGATGGCATTGGGTGAGAGTGAAGAAGCTGGAGGAGCCAAATTTATGTTTTGTCAGATTGCGTGCACGGCCTCCTTCTCGCGGTTTTATACATTTATCCAGCTGAAATGGAGTGTTCTGATGATTAGAGGTTGTTGGCTCGTCTGAATAATGGAGGGAGCCTCACCGAATGAATTATGAATGATTCTCTGGTGGTTGGCGAAGTGGCGACCATTGGGTCAGTAGTGTTTCGTAACGAATGCGAGATACTTGTCTGCATCAGACCGGGCACACGGTGGAGTATACTCCCTCCGGGTTGATAATACTTGTCGTTTTGGACAAGTGCACGGTCTTTAAAAAAATAACTTTGACAACTATTTCATATTATAAAATATATAAAAATTTCAACAAATATATTATTTTATTGAAGTACTTTTTAAGACTAATCTACATATATGGCCTCCTTATTTTTAAGACAAATATTTTAGATATTATTTATAGCCAAAATTTTAAAAGTTTGACAATAACCTTGTCCAAAAAGACAAGTATTGTCAACCCAGAGGGAGTTTCAATTTTCAAAGTTCCACCAACTGAAAACTTGTTAGAAAGCAGTTAAGCAACAGTAACATTTAATAGAACACTTTCACAAACAACATAAAAAAAGCTTGTACTTCCTTTGTTCAGAAACAAATTAGCGACCGCTTTTCCTAATTTACAAGAGCTACAAACTGATGAAAAAAATTTCTAGGAATTCATATTGCCGCTTAATTTAAACTAGTTGTATGTGTGAACAAATTGTTACCTCCAACTCCCGCAACTTATCACGGTCTTGATTCTGCGCCCACCCTCCAAAACCACAGTTAGTTTCCACAGAGAAGAAATAAAAGTATAAAACAGCTGAAAAAAAATCGAAGACCAAACCTCGATAGAATCAAACCCCTTAAGGTTCTCCACAGGGAATGCTGGGTAAGTTGATGAAGGGAAGCAGGCAATATGGTACCATTTTGTACTGTCAAAACCACGGGGATCGCGAATAGAGGCGCCAAGACGGAGGGCACCTGCCGCAATACTCTCACTGCAACCCTTGCAGGTGGAGCGGCCAGACTTGGCATACTCAACTGAGATACTAGCATTTTCTGCCACTCCTGCAGCAGGTGACGATAGGCTGGCTTTTACTTTCTTTGGGCTTGACTCTTCAGTTGTCCCTACTGCAGTATGGTCTCTCTTACACGTCTGAAAATTAATAGTTTGGGATATTAAAGAGAAATAACAAAGTTGTATCCAAACTTTTGTAAATATATCATTTGGTTTACTAATCCAAAATATGTATACGGCTTGCTAATCCAAAATAACTCCAAATGTAGCATTTTGGACAACAATCCAGATTACTTAAATTAATTTTCACCATAAGTTTATCAAGTATACTGAACATTACTCAAATGTACCATTACAAAAATTGAACAATATCATTTGGCAATCTACATTCCACTAGCATATAGCCATCCATCTGGTAGTCATAAATATCGACCAGAAGCAGATTTCGCCATCTAACTGATAAGCTGTTTCAACAGGTAAGGAACAAATTACCTTGTTTAGCTCACGCACCTCCTCGCGATCCTCCTCCTGCACTCCCCCCAAAATCAACATATTAGCACCCGTGGGAAGCAAATGTAAACCGACTCAGAGCCCAAACCTTGATGGAGTCGAACCCCTTGATCTTCTCGACGGGGTCAATCGGGTGCGACGAGGAGGGGAAGCAAGCGACGTGGTACCACTTGGTGCTGTCGAAGCCGCGGGGGTCGCGGGCGGAGGCGCCCAGGCGGAGCGCGCCCTTGGCGATGCCCTCGCTGCATACTTTGCAGGAGGACCGACCGGACTTGGCGTACTCGACGGAGATGGTCGCCTTCGCGGCGGCGGACGCCGCCGGTGCGGTGGACATGGGGCCGCCGCGGGCGATGCGTGGGCGAGCGGCGGGAGAGACGAGGGGGCGGCTCGGGAGAGTCGGGCTCCTCCACCGGAGGAAGTAGACGAATGAGCGACGAGGAGCGGCCAGTGGCTACTAGGGTTTTGTGCCGTGGGGCGGGAATCGACGCCGCGACGGGAGTAGCGAGGGCACACGGCGCGGGAAGCAAAGAGGAGGATGGTGGGGCGGTGCGGTGGGGGGCGTGGGGGCGCGAGCCGCGGTGGTGGCTTCCTGCTTCGCTGCCGGCGTGGTGTTCTGGACTGCTGGTGTTCGACCGGTTTGTGGTGGGCTTCATTGCGGGCCAAATTGAAGGCCCATTAAGCTACTGCCTAATTCTGTGGCGTCGAAAAGTCACTAATTAAAGGCTTGTTCGGTTTGGAGTAAAAGTAAAGAGCTTTTTTTCCATAATGATTATAAAGATTAATTTCTATGGATGTTATTTAGTTTATACAAATAAAGTATAGAAAAACATAGAAAAATTTTCGTCCATTTAAACTTTTTTGGGAAAAAATCATGTGGATTGATGTGTGTTCATATTTCTCCACTTTCATATTCCTGTGTGTTGAAATTCCTTCAAACTGAATAAGCCCAAAACCATTTTTTCCTACAAGCTGCAGTGCAGCCACGCACTGAGAGGTTACTAGACTCTCCAAATATACATTTAATTAGCTTGCCAAAAATTTACATAATCAAATATGTCTTTCACTACAATAGACTCGCCATTACATTCTCCAATATGACAATGAGTCCCACTTGTCACTCTCTCTTTACTTCTTCCTCCCTTCCTCTATCTTTCCCCTCGCCACCATATTCCCACTCCACCCAACAGCAACTAGCAGTGTGGGCAATGACGATGAGGTGCCGAGGAGAGGAAGGGATTGGCGTGAGCTAGGCGTGCTGATGCTGTCGGTGATGTAAGTCGACGCAAGGAAGAGTAGGAAGAGGCGGCGATGCACACACGCACCAGCGACAGAGATGCAGACAATGGCGGTACAGAGGAGGTCAGGGAAAGATGATGGTGGTGACGAGTGACAGTGGAGACGTCGCTCCAACAAATTGGGGTCGTGGCGGTAAACCAAGCTGGCCGCCGACGGTTGCAGGCTCCATCGATCCTCCTCGCACGAGCTGCTCGATGAGGCAATGCTAGGAGGCAATGGCTGAATGAGGCGTCGAGCTCGAGGATGAGGTGGCCAAGGGAGACGTCATCAGTTGGCCTTCTTTCTCTGCGGCGGTAAATCGGCTTGATCTGGGTGGAGGGAATGATCTTCAGCAGAGGAGAAGGGAGATGGAGAAAGAGATAGATGATGTGGCCCGCCATTTAACAAGTGGAGGAGGCGGACCATATTTGGTCACCCAAAGCGTTCGTTTGGTCAACAGTTCAAAAGCAAGGATGTTGGAGGGAGCATATTTCTTCTGTTGGCTATGCTGTTAGTTTGGACAGTCAATTGGCAATGCTGTTAGAGATGTTGTGCCTGCTTGGATGGCGTCCACACGCACATCTGCCTGCCCAGAAGGCTGCCGGGTCCTAAAAACGTCTTCGTCCGGTATTTTTTTTTTCTCAAGCATATGCTACTCACGATAGCAACCAAACAGGATAATGGATACTGAACTCAAAGATCGACTCCCCTTGCCAGTTCCAAGTCCTCTCGAGCCTAACAGTAACGTTGCCCTGTTTACTTATGGCCATTGGTCAACACGTAACGACACAGGCATGCCGATGATGCATCCCCTCCCGTAAAAAGAACAGAAGAAGAGCAACGCACACCTTAGCTAAAACGGCCCCGGCTGCTGCAGGTGGCCCGTCGCCGTCGGTCAAAGCACTTTATGTTGCTTCCTCAAGCTCCCTATAACAGCCAAAGACCCTGTTTAGATTGGACTTAAACCTCTATCATATCGGATGTTTGGACACTAATTATAAATATTAAACGTAGACTATTAATAAAACCCATCCATAATCTTGGACTAATTCGCGAGACGAATCTATTGAGCCTAATTAATCCATGATTAGCCAATGTGATGCTACAGTAAACATTCTCTAATTATGGATTAATTAGGCTTAAAAAATTATCTCGTGAATTAGCTTTCATTTATATAATTAGTTTTGTAAGTAGTCTATATTTAATACTCTAAATTAGTGTCTAAATACAGGGACTAAAGTTAAGTCCCTGGATCCAAACACCACCTAAGGCAGTGGTCTAAAAGAGAAAAAGAATGACGCAGTGGTCTAAAAGAGAAAAAGAATGACGCAGTGGTCTAAAAGAGAAAAAGAATGACGCAGTGGTCTAAAAGAGAAAAAGAATGACGCAGTGGTCTAAAAGAGAAAAAGAATGACGCAGTGGTCTAAAAGAGAAAAAGAATGACTTCTCTGAACGCGATCATCAAATAATCAAATGGATTAACGATCGGGCGTCGCGTGAGCGAGCAGGAGAAGACTGTCATGACTCATGAGAGCATCCTCACCGCCATGCTAATACAAATGTGCATAATATTATCCGTGTGGTGCGGGACGACGCGGCATTCTCTTTGTTTTGGGAGCTTATCCGGATAAGTGACAGCTGGATTTTTTTTACCTTTTTGAAAACTTATTCTATAGATAGATTCTTGAAAAAAAAAGCTAATTAGTCCTTTTTGTGTGCCAGAGTGGCTGGAGAGCGCCAGACATGCTGGTGCCCGCCCCTTCCCCAATATGGCTGGCGCTCTCCTGGCACGTTAGCATCGGCTTGTCCCCGTGGTGCCACGGTGGCACATGGACGGTGTGGTGCCACGGTGGACGGTGTCAATCACTCTGGTGCACCAAAAAGAGTCATTCCAAGAATTAGTGGTTGCTGTGACCTAAGTAGCACCTCAGGTCTTGAGTTCAAATCTTCATATGAGCAAATTTTAGATTGGGTTATTTAAGGGCTAAGTTTCTTATTTGATAGGCTAAGTTACTAATTTAAAAAGATTGTATATATCCGGTTGAATGTAAAGGCCGGGTAAAAAATACCCTTCTCTAAAAAAATTAATTTTTTTAGAGATCTATTTGTATAATAAGTTTTTAAAAAAACTAAAATATAAAAAATCCAGGTAAGTGAAGGGAGCCGAGCTCAATCAAATCACTCGGGACTGTGGATTATGTCAGGGGAGAATGATCGGGACGGAGTCACTTCAGGGTGGTCGCTTGCAATGCTCTGGTAAAAGATCGTTTCGTTAGCCGTAGGCTTGCGTTGCTCGTAAGCTTCGACTTGGGCCGTTGGGCGTACGGCGTGCTGATTTTCAGTAACTGGCCGTCTGTCATGATCGATCGGTTTCTACTTTTCTAGCGATACGTAAAACATTGTGTGTCTGCATATGCTCCGAATGTTATGCTTTCTTTTTTTTAGAACCGACTCATGATCCACATGTTTATTTAGCTCAAAGCCAAAAGTGAAACCTGAACCGGCGATCCGGAAACAGAGTTCCGTTCTGAATTTCTGGTGAGTCATCTGCTGAAGCACGCACAAACTTCTGACAGACTGAAGAAATCCATGTCATTGGCATGTCGCCCCTGCCATCGCAATCTCTGCAACCCCACAATAGTTCCCATTCGTGGCCTTCCCTTTTTATGGCCCTTTGATTTGTAGGAAAAATATAGAAATTTTAGAGGATTTTAATCCTATGGAAAAAAATAGGCATTTGAAACAAATGATTGAATCATATCAAATTCTTTAAAATTCCTATGGAATGGGTAATCCTATGCACATTTTGGAGGAAAGTTAGCAAGAGGTCTAACCTCTTGGAACATTTCCTCTAAGTCTATCTCTCTCATCGGATTCCTGCGTTTTTCCTGTGGTCCAATCAAACGGCTATTTCTGTGTTTTGCAATTATCTGTTTTACAATTATATTCCTGTCAAAATTATGTGTTTTTTTTATTTCTCTGTTTTTTCATTCATACGATTCAGAGTGGCCCTTAAAATTCCTCCACTCTCCAGCGAGGCAGCGAATACGTATGCATCTGCTCCACTCCACACTCGCGCGCACGGCATGCTTGACGACGCTCCACAAAACCCCCCATCTTGGCCATTTGCCCCTTGAACACTGCACGGCTGCAGAGCCATGGATCACTCCAACTCGCCGCCCGTCCCTGACATTGGCAGCTTCTCCTACAGCTGGCCGACTAACAAGCCGCTCGCGCGCGCCGACGACGACGACACGCACGCGCGGGGATGCAGCTTCGACTTCTCGCCGCCGCCGTTCGAGTGCTCCGAGCAAGCCGCGGCGATGGCCCACGCCGACCAGATGTTCCGCGACGGCCTTCTCCTCCCACTGCGAGCCGTACGGCGTCAGGGAGGCGGCGGCGTCGTCGACGACGACGACCGCGACGTCAGCGGTGCCCCCAAGCAGGGCGCTATCCCGGTGCTCCTGCGGCCGCGCTATGTGGACTCGGCCCAGAGGATCACGACGATGATCCCCGCGAGCCAGCGCCACCTGCTGCCCCGGCCGGCGTCGCCGAGTTCCCCGCGTTCGTCTCTCCGCGTTGCGGCGGCTCCGGGGTGGTCGCCGAGCTCCGTCGTCGGACTCGGGGCGAGCATCAAGCTCAGGCTGCCGTCCTTGGGGAGGAGGTGCGGCCGCGTGCTGCCGAGGCGGCTCTCGTGCAAGTGTCTGACGTTCCTGGAACCGCTATATCAGAAGATGGCGAGCTGCTGTGTCGGGAGAAGGATCACGACGAGGCACGCTTACGGCCGTGCCGCCGCCGATGAGTCCCGCAATATTAAGGTGTGCGAGGATGCAATCAGGGACGCTATTCTGCACTGCAAAAGATCACTCTAGATGATCACGCAGGGGGCACCTGGATTGCACGCAGGATAGAGCTTGGGCCTTTTGGGCTGGAGTTTGCAATGTGTTACGATTGATCTTTATGCTTTGCCGTTGATAAGATTTGAAATTTTTTTTAATGGAATCAGCACGAGATAGTGCTTTTTCATTAAATACAGGAGAAAAATACTGCACCTAAGGACAAAATTGTACACTATACAAAGTGCGGAATAAGCTCTCTAAGGCGCTTAGCGCCTTCCAAGGCCCACATGCCAGCCTCTTCTCTTATCTTTGCAAGTAGGTGCGAAGTTGCGACCTCCTTGTGCTCAAATATCTGCCAGTTTCACTCCTTCCAAACTTCCTAAATAATAAGAAGTATCAGGGTGCAAAGTCCCTTCTTGGGAACGCCAAACACAGAAGCCAGCATTTTCCACCATTCCTTGACCGATTGAGCTGTCCCCCAATGTCGGGGTTCCAGCTAATGAAAGCCTACCCACGTCGCTACGAGGATCCAAATCCTTTTCGTGTATTTGCACTCGGCGATGAGGTACAGAGCTGTTTCGTCCTCTCCCTGGCAGAGGGGGCAACTCCCGTTATTCTGCCAACCCCTGGTCGGAAGCCAGTCAGAGGTCCAAACCCTGTTCTGTATGATAAACCAAGCGTAGAGTTTGCATTTTCCAGACGCCCAGACCTTCCAGATCAACGAGTCAAAGGTTGTGTCAGGCGCGCTAATGCACTGCGCTTTGTAGGCCGATGAATACAAAGAGAATACCAAGTGATATTGCAGTAAAATTTCGTTGTAAAGAATAACACTTCCAAAAGAAAATTTTATCTGTTTTTGAAAAGTTATATGGCTTAAAATAAATTTTCACAAAAGTGAATTATTTTGTTTTGATCTGGCAAAGGATTATTATGAACAATATTCTAATATCTTTGGTTGTAAGCTAGGTACTTTTCCTGTGAGATATCTTGGTATTCCAATGCATTTTAGAAAGCTAGGTAATAAAGATTGGAAAATTATTGAACAGAGAACTGAGAAGAAACTTAGTAGTTGGAAAGGTAAACATATGTCTGTTAGACTGGTTTTGATTAATTCTATACTTTCAAGTCTAACTATATTTATAATACCCTTTTTTGAGATTTCTAAAGGGGTTCTTTAAAAAATTGATTATTATAGATCACGATTATTTTGGCAAGGGGATGATCATAAGAAAAAAGTACATATTTAAAAGATGAGATATTATTTGCCAACACAAAGATTAGGGAGGTTTGGATGTTCATAATTTGGAAATCCAAAACAAATATCTTTTGATTAAATGGTTGTTTAAGTTAATAAATGAGCAAGGGGTCTGGCAGAACTTATTGAAAAGAAAATATCTCTCTAATAAGTCTATAAGCCAAGTTGATAGAAAACAGGGTGATTCTCTTTTTTTTAAGTCTCATGAAAGTTAGGAATACTTTCTTAAACAATGGGTTCCTAGATTGTTAATAATGAGGAACCAACCAGATTTTGTGAAGATGGATGGTTAGGTAACTTGGCTTTTAAAGATAATTATCTATCTTTATATGCTATTGTTCGAATGAGAAGTTCTTCAATTACTAATGTTATGGGATCTGTTTTGCTAAATGTTTCTTTTAGGAGAGCTTTAGTTGGTTAGAATCTAGCAAATTGGCATGAATTGTGTGTTTCTATTGTGCATATTCAGTTGAATCAACAGTGAGATTGTTTTAGATGGAACTATCATCGGAATGGCCAGTTTTATGTTCGGTCAATGTATTTAGTGTTAATAAATAATGGCTATATTGAGAGAAATAAGATTATTTGGAAGCTTAGGATGCTTCTTAAGATTAAAATCTTTATGTGGTACTTGCTTAGAGGGGTTGTATTAACTAAGGATAATTTGGCAAGGAGGAATTGGAATGGAAGTTTGAGATGTTGTTTCTGTATGAAAAATGAGTCCATTCAACATCTGTTTTTGGATTGTCATTATGCAAAGTTTATTTGGAGAGCAGTTCAGTTTTCTTTTGGTCTATACCCTCCTAATAGCATATCTCATTTTTTTTTTAAGATTGGCTTTAGAGTGGACAAGAAAAGTAGAAAACTTATACTTATATGAGCATCTGCAATATGTTGGGCTCTATGGTTAAGTAGGAATGATAAGATTTTTGACAAAACACCTTATGTTTCGTATATTCAGGTAATTTTCAAGGCAACACATTGGCTCAGATCTTGGACGTTTCGTATATTCGGGTAATTTCCAAGGCAACACATTGGCTCAGATCTTGGACACAATTACAAAGGTGTGATGAAGATGGTGCGCTTTTAAAGGTTGCATGTCATAATCTTGAGACAATGATTATGCATCTGTTTGCCAATTTCGAATGGAGGTTCACAAACAAAATTCGATAATTCAATAATTGTGTATTTTGTATTATTTATCTTAGGTTGGTAGTATTTGGTTTGTTTCTTCTTCATGATTGGTCTTTTATTTCTATAATTTTTTTTGAACTGCACTCATTCTGAGAGTTAGATTGTAATAATTGGCTGTAACTCGTTGAGCAAAGGCCTGGATGTTATATTTCATTATCTAAAAAATCATGACAGGCTAACATCCGAGTGCTAGGTTGTAGCTCGTTGACCAAAGGCCCAAATGAGATAGGCATATATATGTAGTGCCCCTATTTCATTTTCCAATGACATAAGCATATTTGTACTGTCCACACATTAAGACTTAAATAAATGAGTTGACCTTTTATTTTACCGTGCTAAATTAAATTATTGACTAAAAACCGAGCAATCGATTCATTTCTCGTTAGCCTTAGTGACGAAACAAATACCCCTATACTTTTGGATAGGGGGAGTAGTTTTGAAGGGTGATAAAATATTCCCCACCCAATAATAATGATAGTCATATTCCAACAAAACCTAGTTATATCGTAATGATACACAGAAAGACCAGGAATATAGGCTGTGTTTAGTTCAGCGCAAAGTTTGGATTTTGGTTGAAATTAGAGATGATGTGACTGAAAAGTTATGTGTATGACAGGTTGATGTGATGGAAAAGGAATGAAGTTTGGATCCAAACTTTGGATCTAAACACAGCCATACTCTCCCGAGTCCTGAGTCATGAGTCCTGACGGCTCCCATCCCGAAGGACCCAAAATAGCTTCCCAGCCCAAAACCCAGTAGAGACTAGGCAAGACAAGAGTTTACAAAACAGCACGATTATCACGTACGGTAACATTTTCAGTTTTCAGTTATGATTAACCTCAAGGTAGCCAGACAGTATTCGCATTAACCCCACCTACACGGTTAAGACATACCAGTACGCACAAAAGAAAGCGGTTTCCGCGCCTGCATTATTCTTTATTAACACTAGCACTCAAAAGTTCCTAAACGGCTTGAAAAGAGGAACTTAATCCACATATCACAAGATCAACCATATTATGTAAACACAAATGATGCTAAGCTTCGAGCCCAGATAGTATCAAGCGACAAAAGGGGCCCATCACAGGTCCCTAAACTTGTACCGCTGTGTCATCCCGGTCCCTAAACTCGCAAATCGACCGTTCAGGTCCTCAAACTTGTTCGACTATGTCATCCCGGTTCCTAAACTTGCTTATCACTTGTTTAGATCCTCCAACTTATTCAGTTGTGTCACCCTGGTCTCTAAACTTGGATTTGAATATCATCTGGGTCAAATAGGTCGGTATAAAATACTTTATATTTAAAAATAATTCATAACTTTTTCACATGAACTCTAATGAAAACAAACTTTATATCAAACTTGTAGCCCTCGACGCGATCTACAATTTTGTAGTTGAATTTTTTTTATTCTAAGTCAATTTTTTTCCCAAAATGTAATTTTAAAATTAAAATTTCAAAATTTATAAACATGCAACAATATTTTGGGACCCTAAACAGTTTTAATTCGAAACCTTTTCAACTACAAAGTTGTAGGTCGCATCGAGGGTTACAATTTTGATATAAAGTTTCTCTTCATTAGAGTTCACATGAAAAAGTTATGAATTATTTTTTGATATAAAGTTTTTAGACCGTCCTGTTTAGAGACCGAGATGACACAGTCGAATAAATTTGAGGACCTGAACAGTCGACTTGCAAGTTTAGGGACCGAGATGACACAGCGGTACAAGTTTAGGGACCGGTGATGGACTTTACTCTTTTTTATATCAATCATAACAACCGCACAAAATGCAAATGCAAAACTGACCAACTTCAATTCATATGTTGGGTGTGTTTAGTTCACACCAAAATTATAAGTTTGGCTGAAATTGGAACGATGTGACAGAAAAGTTAAAAGTTTGTATGTAGGAAAGTTTTGATGTGCTAAAAAAGTTGGAAATTTGAAGAATTAGTTTGGAACTAAACTCGGCCGTTATAAGGAAAAACAACAGTTTCAAATCATAACAACGGCGGGGAATGGCCAAAGAAGGCCTTGACTCATAATTGGAAGTACCACATTGACTATAATATCAAAATCTTATAGTAGGCATAATATGGAATCCCAAAAGAAACCAAACATTTAAGCCCATCAAGGTTAAATTTTGAGCTGCTTCATCCTAGAATATCAACCAGAGCCCTCAGCTTGAAATTAATAAACACTAACAATAGTAACTTATGATGTAGCCATGGATTAAAATGCTTTGAAATACAGACAATCATTCAAGCATTGTACGGCATGGCATAATGCATTTCTGAAGGTTATAATGTTAGAGAGTTTTCAACTTTATCGAATAACCCTCTGCTGGGACCTTCACTTTCAAGTTAATTCCAATATGACCTCTCTGAAGACGGACCAGATAACCAGATTTCATATCAGCAAACAAAGTAATACCATAATACATCCCACTAGCCTAAAACCGGTAAATAAAACATAAAGCCATGAAACAATATATCACAAGGTTCACTTGGGGCATTGATAGTACCATAATACTTCTAGCATCCAGATAGAGTAACTATGCTTAAAGTTGAACATGAAAGGGGGGAAAAGATCAGCAGATTTGAGCCGGCATTGCTCAACTCCACAAAAGATTGCACGCCACAACCATCTGCCACCACATAACAACTATCAGCCATGCTAGAAGGCTAGAACTGCCCATGCAAGTATATATTATCAACTAGAGACACACACAAGGACTCATAACCATCCTCCAAAATAGAAGTCGAGCAGTAGTGATTAACACGGCTGCTGATTCATTGCAGGTACCTTCTACTAATCTAGTGCTTCTTATCTTTCAAAGGACCCTTGGGAATCTTCGATAGGCATTTCTCTTCAAAGAGGGCATAGTACTTCTTAAGTTCAATCTCAGCCTTCTCACCAAAAGCATCAATCTTGTCCTCATACTTCTCATACAGTACTGGCACAGTGTAGAGCGCCACAAAAACTGCATTCAGCCCAAAAAAAGGTTGTTATTATAACTTGTATTAAATAGTTTGCCAAACTTAAGCCTCGCAGCACTGGGAGATCATTACCTATGTAGAACAAAGTCAAAAAGTTGCAGCTGCTGCCAAGAACTGACAGAATCCAGAGTCCAGCGATCACCTGATGATAGAAAGATAACAAGGCACATCAGCAGGCAATCAACAAGTGCCTAATGTTATGCATCACCGAGGATAAAGAGTCAGTTAACATACAATGAGGAACTTCTTCAGATCACGGCCATGACCAATCTCCCTCAAGGTTGCAAAACCTCTATTGATCTCATATCTCAGTGAAAGGGCAATGTTTACTGTCAAGTCCTCTGGAATTTTCACCTCAGGAATGTTTGGAGGGGACCTAAAAAATCAGTATAATAAGTTATGGCCACATACATGATAAGGAAAAACTTGACAACAGGGCACCACAAATACCAGCTGCGGGTCTAAAGCGCAGAGTCAAAGTACTACAGAAGCTCACTTGTGGATGAAAGTGGAGGCATTGGACCAGAGGAAGAGGACGGCCAGGGAGAGAATGAGGCAGTGGCACACCAAGGTGAGGAGGTGGTACTCCATGATCTCGAAGAGGAGCCAGATGGCCGTGGCTCCGGCAAGCACCCCACCGGAGATCTTCTTGTTCCTCCATAGCACGAGATCAGCAGCTGCAAGCACGCATTTATGTACAAACAATCAATCAAATAACTCCAAACACCAGAATAAACAAATAGGTGAGTAAATATTCCAGATCTATTTCAAGATCGGGATCAAACAAAATCTTATTTAGGGTTTAAGAGTAACGACAAGCTGCGCCGCCGTTTCACCACATCACTAATCAAATCAAATCGAACAAGCAAATCTTGAGGTTTTAGTAGAGTCTGGAGATATAGATCCCCAAATCTCGGATTTAAACACTTATTTGCATCGCATAGCTGCTAAATAGGTGAAGTAACAGTCGCAGGTAGAACAAGCGAGACAAAAAAAAAAGCGATCGGATCGGATCTACAGCAAAATAGAAGCGATGCTTTCGAATCCAAGCTACCAAGCAAGGGGCTTACGCTTGCCGCCGCCGAGGACGGAGTGGACGGGCCTCTCGCGTCCGAAGAGGCGGTAGATCTTGGCCTTCATGGCCGCCGCCGACGACGACGAGGAGGACCCCTTCTTGTCGTCGTCCGAGTCCGAGGAAGACGACGAGGAGTCGCCGTGCAGCTTCACGGAGAGCTTCTCCATCACCGACTGCTCCTCCTTGTGCTCAGCCATGCTGCTCCTCCTCCTCCCCCCTGTTCTTCTTCTTCTTCTTCTCCCCTCACTCTTCGCTTCCAAGAAATCCCCCAAGCTTTTTCTCCGGGGCTTCAAACAGAGAGAGTTTGCTCCGACGAAAGTATCGGGTGCGTGTAGCCAGGCAAAGGTCGCTTTATACGGCGCGTGATGCGATCTCAACCGTCCGTTTGAACGCAGACGCCGCGGAGGATATTTGAGCCCAAACCCGTCTGAAATCTAACGGACGGGTTTACTACTTTTTGTCAGCGTGGCAGGTATACCCCGGCGGCGCTTACCCCCATGGCTTAACGGCGAATCAATGCCGCGAGTACGGGGTAGGACCCACCTGCCAGTGACAAGGGTGGGATTAATGGTAGACGGTGGAGGGTACTACTACTTCGTGGTTAAGTTCAACGACGTGGACAGGAAGACGTCGTCATCGCGGGCACGTCGTTGCGGGCCCACGAGTAAAGGAGATGGTGGAGATCGCGAGGACGGCGTGGTTCGTCTGACGACACGTGCCGTCCGATGGGTTCTGCTCCGGCATCCGTCGGTGGACAGCGGTCAGGAGACGGTAGCCGAAGGGAAAAGGAGGAGATGGTCTCGTCTTGGTCCGAAGTTTCTAGACGCGCATGAACTTTGAATCGGACGAGCCAAACACATGCTGCCTTTTTTTTTTTAAAAAAAAAAATGTTGCTGGCTATACTTGCTAGCTAAGGTGCTTTGCTTAGTTGAGCAAATTCTCGATTCGTTAATTCTTCTAAAAATAAAATGACCATAAAAACCTTTGGGTGTGTTCGGCGGTCACTTTTGGAGCTGTGGCTGCAACAGTTTAAAAAATTGCTGCAGCTTTGCAATGACTTTGAAGTGTTGCAGTTGTAGCAACTGCGGCAGCCATAACTGCCGAACAAGGCTTCTATTTTGAACATATTCTTTTTCACCGTGAAAATACATGTTCCTAAGAAAAATAATATTTTGCTATATATTTATTGACAAGTTTTCTAAAAAATTTATCAAATATAAATATAGTACGGTCAATCTTATAGAGATGCTAATAAAGTCAGGGTGTATGTGCATACCTTCAGAGATGAGTGTGTGAACACCTTCATTTGTACTGTATTTTAAGAAAATAAAATTTTTGATTTACCATGCTCGGTCAAAGACGTTATACCTTGCTCGGTCAAAGACGTTTTACCTTCTATTCCTTCTGTCAAAAAAAAATCAAATCCTAAATATATGAATATGGATATAGTGTATATCTAGATTAATCTACTGATTAGGTTTCCTGTGGTAGAACCAGCCCACTCGGGTTCAAATTCTAGTTTTGACACGGGTGCTCACATTTACGGCTAATTATTCTTTCAGTGGTAGGTGACGTACCCGTCGACAGCGAGGCGTCTATGGTGATTTCGTTAATCTCAAGACATGCCGACCCAGTATTCCAGAGGTGCTCATAGAGGTATGGTGCGCGTGTGTGCATTCATAGGGGTGAGTGTGCGCACGTTGTGAGCGCCTGCATTTGGACTGTGTTTCTAATAAAAAAATAAGGTAAACAAATATTAACCCACCAGATTTGTTTTTGGTTTTATACTATATGTCCATATTCATTCCCCTAATTTTCTTTTTGATAGCACAAAGGGAATACTCTCCGAATAGTTTACATATTTCTATACAAAATGTCTATGGCATTAACGATACCGGATATCGGAGCTCTAAGGCTAAGTTCTTTTCCTGAGGTTCCAACTCATCTCTCTTTTTTCCGCACGTACGTTTTTCAAGCCACTGAACGGTGCATTTTTTTTAAAAAAAGTTATAAGAAAGTTGCTTTAAAAAATTATATTAATCTATTTTTTTGAAAAAAATAGCTAATACTTAACTAATCGTATACTAATGAGCTACTCCGTTTTAGGTGCAACGGAGATTAGTTCCAAAGTGTAATTGCGGAACACAGCCTAAAACACCTTGAAATATCCCTAAGTTTTGTTTTCACACCAAACTTTCGACCCTCATATAAGGATTTTTGTTTTATACTAATATCAACATCTATTTGTACTCCACGAAAAACACATGTTTGTACTTCCTAGTGCAAACTTCACATCCACATCACTCTAGTGAAAAACGCAATGTTTTGAACGCGTACGCTCCATATGAATTTTTTTTTAAAACGCAATGTTAAAAAGAAAAAAACTACAATGTTCTAAATGGGCTAATCATTAGGCCCAATTGTAGGTCTGTATCCGGCCTGGAGTGCAGTCGTACCTATCTCCAATTCTCCATGTGGGCCTTGCACCCTTGTACACCATATCAGCTACTAGCCTACTGGACGTCCACACACAGCCCATCCACAAATCCACACGTCCCGATGTTAAATTAGGAGAGAATCCCTTATATGCCACTCTAAATTAACCGGTTCCCCTATATGCCACTTCAAATTGGCTTATCCCTTTTATGCCACTGGTTCAAGTTTCTCCTCCCTTTTATACCATTGCCGTCAGTCCACCGTCAGTTGACCGTTAACTTCATTGTAAAAAGACGCATTTGGTCTTAAGAATTAGTATATAACCAATAATAGGTATTTTATACTAATATAGCTACTGGATACAACATATGAAAATTGATTTTTTCTGCATCACATGCAATTTTAGCCATTACCATCACAAATAAATTTTCAATGTAAGCATGAAACATGCACTTTTCTAACAATATTTTTATTATAAAGAGCATTTTTTACTGGTTCTGACAAAATTTTGTTCACTCAAAAAAGATTTAAAATAAATTAGTTATGATTTTTGAAGTTTACATATTTTTTAGTTGAGAGGGCATATTGGTCATTTACGAAAAAAACTAACCATTGACTAATAGTTAACTAACACTACATTAGTGGGAGTGGCATAAAAGAGTGGAAAAACTTGAACTAGTGGCATATAAAGAAGAAGCCAATTTTAAGTGGCATATAAGAGAACTGGTTAAATTCTAGTGGCATATAAGGGATTCTCTCTTAAATTAGTGTATGGAATTCATAGACGTAGGTTGGTCGATCGGTTGCTAAATCTGCAATAAACACATCTAGCACTTTGCGTGCGGATTCCACTTCTCGCGTCGGCGACCAAAGCAGAGATGAGAAAAGGGGAACGGTTTATAAAGTACACAAGCTCGCATCTAGTATCACACAATCGAAGAACCGGGGGATGGTGCCACAGCAGGCAATGGCGGGGTTGTCGGAGGCGTTCGCGGCGATCGGCCACGTGGCGGGGGCGCTGGCGCCTTTCGGCGCAGGTGAGACAGGAGAAGATGAAGCGGCGCGCGGCGGCCGGCGAGGTGGGCGGGGAGGGAGGAGGCAGGTAGGCCGGCAATGGTGGGGCGCCGTGGGTGGGGCTCGACGGCGACGGGCGGACGAAGAGGCGCGCAGCAGGCGGTGGCCAGCGACCATCTCCGCCCCCCTCGCCGGTCGCCGCCTTTTTCCCTCTCCGTGCGCGGTCGCCGGAGAGAAAGGATGGCTGCCATGGCTGGGAGGGAGAGAGAGGAGGCGCCGGTCGCTCCTCTCCGGTCCTCCGTGGATAGAGAGGGGTCCCACTGTTTTTTCTTTTTGTTCGACTGACAGGTGGGCCCCACATTTTTGTTATTATTTTTTATTTTTATATTTTGCTTTTCAGTGCCACATCACCGCCACGTAGGGCGAGGACCAAGTCAAACCGGCCACGTAGGCGCCACATCAGCCAAAACCACCATAAAACCGCTGAGAGACCTGCTTTGCACCGGTTTTGATAGTTGAGGGACCCGTTGTATCTGGTTTTTCGGTTGAAGGATGAAAATCGAATTCGTTGACAAGTTCAGGGACCTCAAGTGAACTTATTCCATGTTAAAAAGAAAAAAACTACAATGTTCTAAATGGGCTAATCATTAGGCCCAATTGTAGGTCCGGCCTGGAGTGCAGTCGTACCTATCTCCAATTCTTCATGTGGGCCTTGCACCCTTGTACACCATATCAGCTACTAGCCTACTGGACGTCCACACACAGCCCATCCACAAATCCACACGTCCCGATGTTAAATTAGGAGAGAATCCCTTATACGCCACTCTAAATTAACCGGCTCGGCTCCCCTATATGCCACTTCAAATTGGCTTCTCCCTTTTATGCCACTGGTTCAAGTTTCTCCTCCCTTTTATACCATTGCCGTCAGTCCACCGTCAGTTGACCGTTAACTTCATTGTAAAAAGACGCATTTGGTCTTAAGAATTAGTATATAACCAATAATAGGTATTTTATACTAATATAGCTACTGGATACAACATATGAAAATTGATTTTTTCTGCATCACATGCAATTTTAGCCATTACCGTCACAAATAAAATTTCAATGTAAGCATGAAACATGCACTTTTCCAACAATATTTTTATTATAAAGAGCATTTTTCAATGGTTCTGATAAAATTTTGTTCACTCAAAAAAGATTTAAAATAAATTAGTTATGATTTTTGAAGTTTACATATTTTTTAGTTGAGAGGGCATATTGGTCATTTACAAAAAAAAACTAACCTTTGACTAACAGTCAACTAACACTACAATGGTGAGAGTGGCATAAAAGAGTGGAAAAACTTGAACTAGTGGCATATAAGGAAGAAGCCAATTTTCAATGGCATATAAGAGAACCGGTCAAATTCTAGTGGCATTTAAGGGATTCTCTCTTAAATTAGTGTATGGAATTCATAGACGTAGGTTGGTCGATCGGTTGCTAAATCTGCAATAAACACATCTAGCACTTTGCGTGCGGATTCCACTTCTCGCGTCGGCGACCAAAGCAGAGATGAGAAAAGGGGAACGGTTTATAAAGTACACAAGCTCGCATCTAGTATCACACAATCGAAGAACCGGAGAATAATCATATCGTGCTTCAGCAAGAACAACGACAGCAAGAGCCTCGCAGAGAAAGAACAAGGGGACAACAACTCAACAAGTAAGCCAGCAATTGGGATACACAGGTTTACTAGGTTACTCACAGGTAAAGCCGCAAGTGGAGAGACCCGACCCCCTCCGAGTTGTGGCGACGGAGACCCCGGTACATGGGACATGGCGGAGGAAGGAAAGGAGCACCTCTGGTGCGGAGAAGAGCGGAGTGAGCTAATACTCGACCACGAGCTGAGCAACTGACGAAAGGCACGAAGCTGAGGCGTCAGGCGTCGAGCCAAAGAGAACAAAAGATATACTGGGAACATGGGAATATGCTGCTTCGACGTGCCGATGCTCTAGCGGGCGATTCTGATGGCCGCCAGGGATATCCTATCATCGAATAAAATTTAAAGATTTAGAAATGTTGAGCGCAACAAAGTCGTTGTAGTATAGTGGTGAGTATTCCCGCCTGTCACGCGGGTGACCCGGGTTCGATCCCCGGCAACGGCGTAGTAATTTACCTTTTTTTTGTCCAATATCTTTGTAATCCAACTCCTCCAATCATTTTGATGAAGCTTTAGGAACATAATACTTGTAATCAAATCATTTTGATGAAGCTTTAGGAACAGAATACTTGTAATCAACTCCTCCAGCCATTTTGAAGAAATGAAGCTTTATAAGATGCCTCACACAAGTAATTTTATTTTTTCCCCTAATATCCCTAGTAATCCAGCTTGAGATAGGAAAAACAGCTCTCTTCCAATCAATCATTTTGAAACTTTTGGAAATCAGCTGAGATCCTCTGCGCTGCTGCATATTGCTCTGCAAGTGAGGAGTGTTACCCACCTACCTGTGAAGCACTTTGGAAATGCCTAGCACAAATAGTCCTTTAGACGGTCGTCAGAAATAGAATTCGAGTTGGGACAAAAGCGGTGACGGAAATTTACAACCAACTGCGCATCGTTGTATAAAATATACCATTTTCGATTTTAGCTGTCCATAAAATTTGTTTTTTCTAAAACTTCTTTCAGTGCCGTATTACAACCATCACTATATAGTTAAATTGGTAAATATAAAACCCTCAACCGGCCGATAATTGTTTCAGAATAAATGATATTGTTTAATTGTTTTCTCCTCTACTAAGCTGGAACAATGGGAGAGACCATTCTAAGGGTTTATTCGGTTTGAAGGAAAAGAAAATGATTTGGATTCCTAAGAATTATTCCTACAAGCAGTATTCGGTTTGTAGGAATGATGTATAAGAAAACCAAAAGAATTTTTTACTTTCCCTCCAAGTTGTAAAGAGAAAACATAGAAAATTTTTCATCCACTCAAATCTTTTGAAAAAATTCTATAGATTGATATGTGCATACCTTCATATTCCTCCACTTTTCCTATACCTAAGAGCTGAAGTTCCTCTAAACTGAAGTTCTAAGAGTGTGTTCATTCACCATCTTTCCCATTTTCTACTCCCTCATTTCAGTGAGGCTTTCAACTAGAAATCTCCCCTACTCCCTGACCTGCCAAATAAAATCGGGGAGAGATCACTCTAATTTTTCTAGTAGTAAGGCCCCAAGCTAGAGATCTCATACTCAATTCGAATGGGCTAGAGTTCATTCACCATCTTTCCCAACTTCTACTCCCTCATTTTAGTGAGGCTTTCAACTAGAAATCTCCCCTACTCCCTGACCTGCCAAATAAAATCGGGGAGAGATCACTCTAATTTTTCTAGTAGTAAGGCCCCAAGCTAGAGATCTCATACTCAATTCGAATGGGCTAGAGTTCATTCACCATCTTTCCCAACTTCTACTCCCTCATTTTAGTGAGGCTTTCAACTAGAAATCTCCCCTACTCCCTGACCTGCCAAATAAAATCGGGGAGAGATCACTCTAATTTTTCTAGTAGTAAGGCCCCAAGCTAGAGATCTCATACTCAATTCGAATGGGCTAGAGTTCATTCACCATCTTTCCCAACTTCTACTCCCTCATTTTAGTGAGGCTTTCAACTAGAAATCTCCCCTACTCCCTGACCTGCCAAATAAAATCGGGGAGAGATCACTCTAATTTTTCTAGTAGTAAGCCCCAAGCTAGAGATCTCATACTCAATTCGAATGGGCTAGAGTTCATTCACCATCTTTCCCAACTTCTACTCCCTCATTTTAGTGAGGCTTTCAACTAGAAATCTCCCCTACTCCCTGACCTGCCAAATAAAATCGGGGAGAGATCACTCTAATTTTTCTAGTAGTAAGCCCCAAGCTAGAGATCTCATACTCAATTCGAATGGGCTAGAGTTCATTCACCATCTTTCCCAACTTCTACTCCCTCATTTTAGTGAGGCTTTCAACTAGAAATCTCCCCTACTCCCTGACCTGCCAAATAAAATCGGGGAGAGATCACTCTAATTTTTCTAGTAGTAAGGCCCCAAGCTAGAGATCTCATACTCAATTCGAATGGGCTAGAGTTCATTCACCATCTTTCCCAACTTCTACTCCCTCATTTTAGTGAGGCTTTCAACTAGAAATCTCCCCTACTCCCTGACCTGCCAAATAAAATCGGGGAGAGATCACTCTAATTTTTCTAGTAGTAAGCCCCAAGCTAGAGATCTCATACTCAATTCGAATGGGCTAGAGTTCATTCACCATCTTTCCCAACTTCTACTCCCTCATTTTAGTGAGGCTTTCAACTAGAAATCTCCCCTACTCCCTGACCTGCCAAATAAAATCGGGGAGAGATCACTCTAATTTTTCTAGTAGTAAGCCCCAAGCTAGAGATCTCATACTCAATTCGAATGGGCTAGAGTTCATTCACCATCTTTCCCAACTTCTACTCCCTCATTTTAGTGAGGCTTTCAACTAGAAATCTCCCCTACTCCCTGACCTGCCAAATAAAATCGGGGAGAGATCACTCTAATTTTTCTAGTAGTAAGGCCCCAAGCTAGAGATCTCATACTCAATTCGAATGGGCTAGAGTTCATTCACCATCTTTCCCAACTTCTACTCCCTCATTTTAGTGAGGCTTTCAACTAGAAATCTCCCCTACTCCCTGACCTGCCAAATAAAATCGGGGAGAGATCACTCTAATTTTTCTAGTAGTAAGCCCCAAGCTAGAGATCTCATACTCAATTCGAATGGGCTAGAGTTCATTCACCATCTTTCCCAACTTCTACTCCCTCATTTTAGTGAGGCTTTCAACTAGAAATCTCCCCTACTCCCTGACCTGCCAAATAAAATCGGGGAGAGATCACTCTAATTTTTCTAGTAGTAAGCCCCAAGCTAGAGATCTCATACTCAATTCGAATGGGCTAGAGTTCATTCACCATCTTTCCCAACTTCTACTCCCTCATTTTAGTGAGGCTTTCAACTAGAAATCTCCCCTACTCCCTGACCTGCCAAATAAAATCGGGGAGAGATCACTCTAATTTTTCTAGTAGTAAGGCCCCAAGCTAGAGATCTCATACTCAATTCGAATGGGCTAGAGTTCATTCACCATCTTTCCCAACTTCTACTCCCTCATTTTAGTGAGGCTTTCAACTAGAAATCTCCCCTACTCCCTGACCTGCCAAATAAAATCGGGGAGAGATCACTCTAATTTTTCTAGTAGTAAGCCCCAAGCTAGAGATCTCATACTCAATTCGAATGGGCTAGAGTTCATTCACCATCTTTCCCAACTTCTACTCCCTCATTTTAGTGAGGCTTTCAACTAGAAATCTCCCCTACTCCCTGACCTGCCAAATAAAATCGGGGAGAGATCACTCTAATTTTTCTAGTAGTAAGCCCCAAGCTAGAGATCTCATACTCAATTCGAATGGGCTAGAGTTCATTCACCATCTTTCCCAACTTCTACTCCCTCATTTTAGTGAGGCTTTCAACTAGAAATCTCCCCTACTCCCTGACCTGCCAAATAAAATCGGGGAGAGATCACTCTAATTTTTCTAGTAGTAAGGCCCCAAGCTAGAGATCTCATACTCAATTCGAATGGGCTAGAGTTCATTCACCATCTTTCCCAACTTCTACTCCCTCATTTTAGTGAGGCTTTCAACTAGAAATCTCCCCTACTCCCTGACCTGCCAAATAAAATCGGGGAGAGATCACTCTAATTTTTCTAGTAGTAAGCCCCAAGCTAGAGATCTCATACTCAATTCGAATGGGCTAGAGTTCATTCACCATCTTTCCCAACTTCTACTCCCTCATTTTAGTGAGGCTTTCAACTAGAAATCTCCCCTACTCCCTGACCTGCCAAATAAAATCGGGGAGAGATCACTCTAATTTTTCTAGTAGTAAGCCCCAAGCTAGAGATCTCATACTCAATTCGAATGGGCTAGAGTTCATTCACCATCTTTCCCAACTTCTACTCCCTCATTTTAGTGAGGCTTTCAACTAGAAATCTCCCCTACTCCCAACCCCCCATATCTCCCCGCCATTACTCCCCTCCCGTCCCGTCCCCGAGCGGAAATAAATGCAGCCGCTGGCGCCGCCCACCAACCAGTCCACCACCACCAGATTCAAGCCCCCGCGACGAGGCGAGGTGGGAGAGGGGGCAGAGGCAGGGCGAGATGAGCGTGGGGCGGAAAAATTCACCACGCCACCATACGCATTTACTCCGCTTCCGCCCCTACCCCCACGCGGCCTCGCCTCCGCCCAATGCCATTCCGCCGCTTCCCCGCTGAGAGATCGATCCCCACCGCGCCGCCGCCGCCGCAGCCGTCGCCATGTCCTCCTCATCCTCCTCGCTGCTCTCCTCGCTCGCTACGCTCGGCCTCGGGTACTCGATCGCCATCGCGCTGGGATTCCTCGTCCTGCTCGCGTCGCTCCTCCTCGCGTCGTACTTCTGCTTCCGCCGCGGGGGCGGCGGCGGGCACTTCTCCGGCGTGCTCACCCCGAGCTCCAGCTCCAGCCACCTCTCCATCACCGTCCCGCGCGTGCTCTTCGTCGCGGAGGGGTCCGAGTCCCCCGACGCCTACTCCTCGGGCGTCGCGGCCGCGTCGTCCCCCGTGGGGCTCGACCCCGCGGCCATCGCGTCGTACCCGAAGGTCCCCTTCTACAGCGGCGCCGGCGCGGACGCCGATGCCATGTGCTCGATCTGCCTCAGCGAGTACGCGGACGGCGAGATGCTGCGCGTGATGCCCGACTGCAGGCACAGGTTCCACGTCTCCTGCCTCGACGCCTGGCTGCGCCGGAACGCGTCGTGCCCCGTGTGCAGGTCCTCGCCCATCCCCACGCCGGTGGCCACGCCGCTGGCGACGCCGCTGTCGGAGCTCGTCCCGCTCTCGCAGTACGCCGCCGATCGGAGGCGCAGCAGGTGACGGACACATTGGTGCAATTCGGTGCTCTTAAAAACTGGAGTACTACTATATTGCTCTTCTTCTTTTATCCTTTTACGTTTATTAAGGATGTAAAGTTTGTGTATTGCTTGATTGGTCAGGCGGGCTTTAGGGGAGGTTTGACTGTAGGGGGTTGTGCTTAGGTTATTTAGAGAAGGTAATTGTTTGTTTGATATTACTATATTACTTCGAGCAAATTTTGTCATCTAGAAGTACATGTCTTGAGTAAGGAATAGTTGTACATACATTGTGTTTGTTTCTGTGGCAGAGTTCCTCCTTATGATATTCTAATGTATAATTTCCGTTGCTAGAGAATCATTTGCTGGATTAGAAATTAGAGAATTTGTTGCACAGCTTTGCTGTATTTTTTTTTATGCCATGATGAGCTGTTTGTGAAGTTATGGGCTTTATTTGTTAGATTGGTGGCAGCATCAATATCTGATGATTACTTATGAATTGCATTGTTGCACCAGTTTTTCTTACTGCCACACTGTAATAAGGACAGCATTAGAAAATTTTCTGCATTTCATGTTGGCATTTGGTGTGTTAAGTAGTTGTACACCATACCTGCAAGTACATTACTGTAACTAGCAAGCTCAGTGACATAATTCTTCATTAAAACTATTTATCAGTGTAGGAATTTTATGGGTCCCAATTTCCCAAAGACTTTTATCACTGTATGGTAGATGAGCTGGACCGTCGATGCCCAACAATTAAATGAAATGTTGATTGCTACATCAGAATTCAGTTCTCATAGTTCCCTAACTTGTTTGTCTGTGCAAACATATGGTTATGTGTTTTTTTTCAAGGTCATATGATCATGTTGCTATATATTTGCAATCATTTTTTTTATTAAAAGGTCACAAAAGTTTATTTGTGTACGCCAACTCTTGCCCTCAGTTTACTATGTAGCAGTACCACATTTTAAAGCTTCTATCTAGATGTTCCTGTCTTGGTAATGATATCTACAGTGGTGGGGTCCTGGAAAGAGGAGTTTAGATATATAGACACTGTCAAAGTTTATAAAATGAACTTGATACTTGGGGGTCTACTGCTAATTAGTTCATAACTGAAGATTTGGAATATCTAACCATATAAAGTGAAACCAATGAGAACCATGAAGTGCCTGCTGACCATATATCTCTTCCATCATATTAATCAGATTAAAATAGAAGTCATTTTGTGTAAATGTTAACCTACTGTGCTTGTTGTTTCTCGCCATGCAATAAATATGAAGTGTGATCTTTTTGGTACAAAACCAATTGATCCTTGCTATCCCCATCTCATATTGTACTTCTGTTGGCTAGTCAACATTTCTAGGTGCCATTAGAGGTACTCCACACGGTTCGCAGAAATTCCTAGCAAATTAAAACGGTGAAGAAAAACTTGAGTGTCTTTGTGGGGGTAGGCACAGGAAAACAATAATAATACATGGGAATGGAAACTATAAATCTAACATACCACATGCAAAATATTTGTGAAACTTTTGCTTTTCTTATTAGTGATGGACTACCTTGTGCAATCTTGCTATTCCTTGTAAGGTACAGTAGATTATTTAAGCTACTTTCTGCTGATTTTGATATCTAAGAAGCTTCAGGATTGAAATCCTGTGGTAGATGGTTAGGAACTTAGGTGTTGTCCTTGATTCCCTAATTCAACTTTTGCAATCATTCCTTTTGACAATATGTTTGTCACTGTGAACTATGAGTCATCGGCGTTAAATATGTAGAAACGGAGGAAGTATTTTTCTACTACCTACGAGCATATGCCAGCTTAGTTTACAAACAGAAAAAACAGCACAAGATTCACCTCTCTATCAGCCTCCCCAAAGTCTCCCTTTCCTTCATCTTCTTCTCCGACGTGTTCGTCCGGCCACGGCGAGCTTGAGCTACGACCTCTAATAGCCCCTTCGGCTTCATAACCGCTACAACCCCAAGCAGTACCACTCCCTCCCCGCGCCACCCCCTCTTCCTTCTTGTCATCTCCTCCCCATCAACTGTCGCCGCCATGATAAACCTCCGAACATTGGCACTGGTGCAGATACGACGACCAACCTTGCCTTCCGTACGTCGCACCTCTGGACCGCCTAATGCAACCCCATGCCTCACATCGCGGCCGCGGAGGGGCAAAGGCCATCACTGATGCCACTGAGGGTAAGAGAGTTCTGTCGTCTCTCGCCATTGGGAACCCGCGTTCCTTCCCTTCTCACCGTCGACGATGCCCTGGCCGTTGACGGGGAGGCCCTGCTGCTGGTCATGGAGGTGAGAAGGAGGAGGAAGTTTGATCAGCCCCGATGATGGCAGGAGCAGGGTGGGACGATCTCAGGGAGGGTGATGAGAGAATGATGAAATCAAGTTGGTGAATCGAGCACTTAACCACGGCGCCATACTCGGGTTCTGACTACGGCCATGTCGACGACCGTGGTGGGGCTGACGAGCGTGAGCGAGGATGGGGATGCTAGTGAGGAGGTCGGAGAGAGAGGCGTGGAAGGTCCAGTATGGGAGGTGGTGGTGGCGCTGTAGCGACAGCGCCGGAGGATGAGAGGGAACGGGCCGGCGGTGGCGGTGGCGATAGCGTGGGCCGTGGTGGCCGGAGATGAGGCAAGAGAGGGATGATGACAGTGATGCCGGTGAGGGAAGGCTGACCAGTGACATCCAATCGGGCTGAGGGAGAGATGAAGGGGAGGGGAGAGACTGACTAATGGTTTCCGTACCAATTTTCACTTTGGGTTGCCACGTTTGTATGCCAGGTGGGCAAAAGTGATAATATTTAAGTAAAATTGGTTGCATAGCATCAAAAGTTTACAATTTGGGTTTATTACATCGAAAGTTACTAGTTTACTTTAATAGCACCTAAAGTTTTCCTCCGTTAACAATTTTAGCATTCCCGTCACTTTTCTCTCCTTTGCCCTCAACTTTGACTGCAACCAGCTCTAGCTCGAGCAGCCTGATGTCCCCGATCTCTCTGGCCGCCGGTAGCGACCTTGCCTTGTGTTGTGCTGACTCCTGGCCCAACGCCCGGTTCGGCGCCCGGGCGTGTTCGCCATCGCCCAGCTCGAGATTTTGCAACCCTACAGCTGCCACAGCTGGAATTTTGTAAAGACAAATTGAGCAGGGCAGCAGGGCAAAAAGCATTGATTTGGGTAAACATGTCCTTTTCCATTTAAATCGTGAGTTCATTCTAGAACAGATCAAATCAAATCCAAACCAACAGCATACATTCAGTCTAATTTCCGTCACAAAAACCCACACCTAGAAGAACATATAGATGTTGATTTTCATAATATAATCAAACCCACCATCATGGCAAGGCATTGGGGTGCTTCCGAACCCCTGTGCCATTGAAGAAAGGGTTAATTGAAACTATGCCATTATAAATTTATCGGTTTTAAAAAATACCATTATAATTTTTTATTTATAAACATATCACGGCTCTTTGTGAGAATAAAATCTATGCCATTATCTACCTTTTTAGACCAAAATGCCCTTCTCTTCTTCCTCTTGCCATTCCTTCCTTCATCCAGCTCCTGCCATGGTGGCAAGCAGCGATTTGTTGATGGCGAACAGCTTTTGGAAGAGCCTCAATATAATCTTCAACCCATCCGGGAGGATGGGATGCCCTCAGCATGGACAGCCCACACCCATATAGACCTCCAGGAGACACA
>CM020178.1:31977775-32005519 GCA_009805545.1 Oryza longistaminata | reverse complement strand
CCGGAGAAATTGTTTTTGGAGAAAAGAAAAGAACAATGAAAACTAGAGGGAATCACACAAGTTAGGTTTTTTTTGCGTGATACAGAATAAACCGCGTAACAGAAGAGTGGACCCACTGCTTCCTTTCCATCGCGTGCTACATCCAGAAATGGCACGTACGCACCAATTAGTTACCCCACGGTGAAGAATCTTGTACATAAAAATAGGCTATCCACGTATAGTCTCATCGGTTACTCATATTCCTAATAAGTCAAAACAACTTACGAGAGAATAAAAATTAATATATCGGTAAAATTTTTATATATTTGTTCGTAGCAACTTAGAAGCCAACGCTAAAAACAAATTACATTGAAAATATCTTAAAATCAACTTTAAAATCAAGTTAAAGTTTTAAATTTTAGCTTTTGCTTGTGCTTTTTAGGTCAACCGATAAGATAATAGATTTTTAGATCACGAGATACGAGATAGTTGATGTCCACAGCTCGACGGGCACTATGCCCGGGCAGGTGCCCATCCTGCAGAGGGGGTGCTTGCAGTACTCAGTGGTCCGTGGTGCCCATGTGTGCAACAGTTAAAATCATGGAGGAAGGTTTTGAACTTCCAGTCAACCTTCATGCCCCACCACTGCTTCTAATTAAACACTACTTTCTCCGTTTCACGATGTAAGTTATTTTAGCATTTTTCACATTCATATCGATGGTAATGAATGTAGATAGATATATATGTCTAAGATCTATTAACATCCATATAAATATAGAAAATACTAGAATGACTTAAATTGTGAAATGGAGGGAGTAGATCACTACTTAAAAAAAGGCTTATTCCAGGCAGTCATTTCATATTTTTGGTGGCGACCACCCCAACCGCCAGCAATGGTAAGTGAAAACAGAGGACTTTTATAAGCGCGTTTCAGCCACTAGCGTGTATTCAAAGCTTACCGCTGGCGAAAATCAATCTTCCCATACAGGACACTTTAAGTCACCCGCCATGAAAAATATTTTTGGCAAAAAAAAAATAATCACCAAAACCGAAATCCCCCGCCCCAAATCCAAAATCATCAGCCGCACCAATCCATTCACAAATCACAAATTCATCCCAAATCTTAGAATTCATTCAGCAGATTCATTCACAAACATCAAAATCCATTCACAAATCACAAATTAACATATAATCCATTCATAAATCGCAGAGCACAAAAAAAAAATCCATCGCCGAAGATCAACGGGACCTGAGTAGGATCTGGATCGCTGAAGGGTCAGGGATGGAAGACATGAGCGGAGCTGGAACTGGATTTGGATCCTCCTCACTGCCCCACCGTTGCCATCAGTCGAGCTTTGCCATCGGCCTTCCGCCATGCCCGAGCTCTACCACAGGACCCATGCAAACGAGCCTCGCCGTTGCTACTTGCTAGCCCATTGCCGTCACTCGAGCTCCGCCGCAAAACCGTCCCCTTGAGACTCACCACCACCGGATCCGTCACCCGGCACCTCCCACCACCGGATCCGCTACCCACGGTGCCTCCTACCACCCATGTGCTTCCCTCCGCCGCCTGCACCCCTCCTGCCGCCTACGCGCTTCTCTCCGTCGCCCGTGCCCCTCCGGTGGACGGATCCACCACCCACGGCGCTTCTGCCGCCCGTGCACTTTCCTCCACAGCCTGCACCCCTCTCGCCGTTAGATTAATGGGCTAGGCCCAATTAAATCCTAATAAATTTCATTGGCCCACATTAAATACTATGGGTAATAATACCACCTTAGAAATCTAAGTGAAGAGGTCAATTAAACACCGTGAATTGATTCTGTATTAACGAGCGCGTCGGTTATGGAATTAAACACCCCTCTCTCTCTTGTTTTAATTTGTAACGGATGGTAATAAATACAGAGAATTGATTCCGTATTAACGAGCGCGTCGGTTATGGAATTTAACACCATGAATTAATTCCATATTAACGAGTGCGTCGTTACGAAATTAAACACCATGGTTAAGAATTCAAACGTTACTCTCTCGCTCACATATATATGTTGTGTAAGAAGGAAAAACAGAAGCAGTTCTTCCCGCAAACTCTTACACTTCGGGTTCCTCCTCCTCCTCTGTTCCTGCGCTGCTATTGCTTCTCCGGTTATGTTCACCTGTGCGCATGGGACGAGCAGGCCTCCGGAACTCCGTCCGCTTGTGTACCTTCACGGGTAGGTAGGCGATCAGGTTTTTGGGGAGCGCTCTCGAGCGTGACTGCTCTACGTCAACATGTCTGCTGCTGCTAGAGATGGCACGACCACTGGGAGCGGTGCCGCTACTGGAGGAGACGGATCTAGGAACATCAACACCAACGGAGGCAGTACTGCCTCACCATCCAGCGGAGAATCATTCTCGGGGTATACTTCTATTCTCTCTATTCAATTAGAAGTTTTATTGTTAATGTTCATCGCAATGTCAGCATTGCGTTATTATGTGATTGTTGATGCTTATTCTACATTAAGCATGCTCATGTTGATTACATATAGCACTGTCACTGGATCAAATCCTATTGCGAATGTCATGTTTATTACCTTGTTATTTTGGATGAAAATATGCTGAATTGTGACCAAATTTCCAATACTCACCACCTATGAGCTTCTCTCCTTTGCCCCCGGCCCTCTGGCGGCCAGATCCATCACTAGCAGCCAGATCCGCCATGTGAGTGCCCTACTGTCGTCGCTGCAGTCGTCGTCACGGCCACCGTGGTAGTCTCCGTCGTGGCCATCGCTGTAGAAAGAGGAGGCAAGGAGAGGAGGAGATACTGGGAGGAAGGGAACCGGCTCCTCTGACTTTGGACGGTAAAGTCAGAGACGCACAGTTTCCTGAGTCTAGCGCTACAGTGCTAAACAGTACCTCTGACGTAAATACTGTGGCAACAGTGCAAAACAGTGAAAAATACTGTTTGAAGTTACTGTTGGTAAAATTACTGTAGCGATCGATCTCGGGCGTTCGTTGCAAATCGGATGGCTAAAATCATCCCAAAGTCAGGGGACTGTTCACCTCTGACATTATCGCACAACGTCAGAGGATCTCAATCCGGGAGGAAGGGGTGGGTGGGGGATAAGATGCAGTTAGGATTTAATATTGCAAAATGTTTTTTAAGTTGTGCTCCTTATCAGCTGCCAGAAAAAAAAACGATTTTCACTAGTTATCGCTTAAAATAAGGTCCTTAGGGGTAATTTTACAGGCGGATCTCTTAAATAACCGCTAGCGAAAATTGATTTTCGTTGGTGGTTGGTGACCGAAATTCCTTCCAAGTATTTTTACTGGCGTGTGTTCTCTAAATCTGTTGGTGAAAATAAAATGGTGGTGATTTAAAAAATTGATTTTCGAAGTGGTGGATGATGCTGCGACAATCAGAACCAATGTTCCGAGCATCAGTTTGTCCCGAATAGAGGGCCAGCTACCACCATATTTGGTCATACACCAGTTCAAATTTTTGATACGTAATTAGTAAAAGAATCTTAAATTTAAAATTCGTATATGACATTTTAGTTTTGAGTCTGATTTTAGACCCTTCAGCCGGACCATAACCGTCGTGGTATCTAGACGGGATACCAGTTACCAGAAAATTTTAGGTTTTGGAACCTTAGAATGAATTATGTAGTGAAAAACAGGGACTATCTGATTCTACAGATTAGTTGATGGTTGTGTGTTTTTTTTTTTCAAGTAAAACATTGGCAGGAGCTCTGCCTTATAGTATATAGTATATTAGCTGGGGAGAAAACAGAACTCATTATTTAGAGAGAAAACATAGGGAAATGAGGAGAAACAGAAAAGCTTCAAGGAGGTTCGTAATTTAAAACTTCTAACGCTTGACACGATATATAAGCATATTTAGACTGCGACACAGTCTTCGAAATACTACTTTGGTCAATAATATCTGTAGAAATAAGATGTTTTAATTAAAAATAGTACATATTATGATAGTTTGTTTAATGATAAACTTAGTAACATTAATTTTACATGATTATTTTTTTTTATTTTTTTGTTATTAATAGTCTAAGTTAAAATTGTTTGATTTGATATCATGCTAAAATGCTTATATTTTGGGATGGAGGGAGTAATTTCTTTGGCAGCATTGCAAGTGAAATCTGCTAGATAGAATGACCATATGTGCTCTTCTCAGCAATTAATAAGTACTTACGATTTGGACAGCTCAAGATCAATTTGGGTCCACAAACACACTGATATACTATCTGTTACTGAAGGGTTAATGGAGTTGATCCAAATTGTGATCTGCGCTGTAGCAGCTGGCACTTAAGATGGCAACCATGTGATAGCTGCAACAAAGAGTTACGTGAAGATAAAGATTTTCGTCGTACACTTTTCAAACTGATAAACAGTATGTTTCGTGTGAAAACTTTCTATATGAAAGTTGCTCTAAAATATCATATTAATATATTTTTCAAGTTTGTAATGATTAAAACTAAATCAATCATACGTTAATATCACATCGTTTTAGGTAAAAAACATAATTTTCATCTTCAGTAGAAAAGAACACCACCTTTGTATTGTTTTTGTGCAAGGAAGAGTTATAAGGGTCTCGCTGCTTCACATCGAATGTTTGGATACATGCATAGAGTATTAAATATAGTAAAAAAATAATTACACAGATTACGTGTAAATTGCGAGATGAATCTTTTAAGCCTAATTGCACCACGATTTAACAATGTTGTGCTACAATAAACATTTGCTAATGATGGATTAATTAGGCTTAATAAATTCGTCTCGCAGTTTATATGCGGAATCTGTAATTTGTTTTGTTATTAGTCTACGTTTAATACTTCAAATGTGTGTCTATATATCCGATGTGACACGTTAAAAAATTTTTGTCGTGAACTAAACATGCCCTAAATGGTGACTAGTATTCGAGTTGAAATTTTTGGAAGGAAATTAGTCACCAGGCAAGAGTTGAACTTCTTTACTGTAGTGAGTGCAACAACTAGGTGGTTCGATTTGCCGTTACCAGCCTGCAAGTAGTTGCAGCAGTCCTTAGCACTTAGTGGTATGATTGTTCCACCAGTCAAAATTGATAACAACACTTCTCACCCTTCTTTGTAAAAGCATGAGGGACAGAAAATAAAATGAGAGGATCAGGAGCTTGGATATTTTGTATAAACACATTATGCGACTAGTAAGTTAACAAAGGGTACGAAGTGAGGCAAGATTATTTTTATACACTCAAGTAGCAAATTCACACATGATGCTTATATTTAGTTCTTTGAACCGATGCCGGTGTTTCGGCCTACCTAACTAAATGAATGCACTGATTGATAACCACTAGGTTGCACACCTTCTAGTAGTACCATTGTACTCCCTCAGTAAAAAAATAAAAAAAAGCAAACCCTGAGTTTTCGTGCCAACGTTTGACTGTCCGTCTTATATGAAATTTTTTTATAATTAGTATTTTTATTGTTGTTAGATGATAAAACATGATTAATACTTTATGCGTGACTTATCTTTTTATTTTTTTTCATATTTTTTTTAAATAGGACGGACGGTCAAACATTAGACATGGAAACCAGAGTTTGCTTTTTTAGGACGGAGGGAGTAGGGTACATAAATAGCAGCAGCCTCTGTGCACAAACCCGGCATTAGCCTTGGCCAATGAAACCAGGTAGCCACCTAGTTTCACACGCTTGCACACCTAGAATTGGGTGGCATCAGAGAATGAATCAAGCAGCAGACTAGGGCCTTTTCTTGGAGCTTCTAGATGTTACAGCTTCTTCCAGAATTAGAAGTTCCCCAAACAGTTCAGCTTTTGGTCTAGATTCTAAGAAACTGTAGTTATAAAATACAGAAAATGAACTAGAAGCCAGAAGTTGGAAAACCTAGCTTTTCCAAATTCTCAGAAGCTTTTTAGAATCTTCAGCTCCCCAAACAGGTCCTATGAATTGTTGCCCAAAAATTTCTCCCATGAATTGTGTGGAAATGCTAAGAAGCACCCAGCAGAAAGGACAAAATAGTGATTGTAGCTAGTGTCAATAGCTTTATTGAGCCTATAAGTTTAAGGCGTTATTCGATGCTAGCAAGGGGAGTAGTAATTTTGCTACTGTGTTATATATAAAAAAATTGCACTCACCAACAGAGGCTATCTAGTCCAAAGCTATTTAGCTGAAAGTCTGAAACAAGTATATGTCTCTGTCAACGTGTTCTAATTGCCTATTATATCATTAACAGAATCGAACTCCGGAGTCCGGAGTGCAGTAAATGCAAAAAAAAAAAGCTCTGAAGTTTAACTTACAATTACCAACCCTGCATATGGTGTACGCGGCTTTCTAGCTCTTGTGTGGTGCTGCTATCCGCGTGCTCCCATGCGTATCGATGGCTCTCGTTTTTTTCAGCATTGGCCAACATCTTCTCTCTCGTTTTCGGGCTGGCCTATTCCTCTCCTCTTCATTGTTTTCTTGTTTCTAATAATTATTTCCGAATTAGCAGTGAGGAGTCTCAAAAGAAAAAAAACATTGACAAGGATTCATAAGTAAACAGATTTCTCTCTTTTTTTTTTCTTGAAGGTCTGATGCGCGAGCATTATTTTTCTATATATTTACATCTAACTATACTAGTCAGATAGAGCATTGAGCAATAAATTACAAGTTTTCTATTTTGGCTGTGTTTAGTTCAACACAAAGTTTGAATTTTGGTTAAAATTAGAGATGATGTGACTGAAAAGTTATATATGTATGACAGGTTGATGTAATGAAAAAGGACTGAAGTTTAGATCTAAACCCAGCCTTTGTTGCACTATTCTGAAGCATGGCGGCCAGGTAAGAAGGTTATGCTCCACCGCTCTAGACCTGCAGAGAACGATGGAAGAGTCGCGCATTGAGGAAGCTCACTTTGGGGCATGGGCTTGCTAGTTCCAAAAGAGAAAGATGGAACCACTGACTGCGCTGTTCTCGTGCACGGGGACGAAGGACGTGATGCAGACGCTGAAGAGTGAAAACAAAATAGAAATTACGGAACTTTCGAAACCCAAACCCAAAACGAGAGAAAATATGTGGGCCACTGAAAAAAAAAAACGAGAGCCATCAATATCAATACGCGTGGGAGCACGGATTGGAGCACCACATGGGAGATGGGTAAGCCGCGTCCGCATATAGTTGCATCCAGCATTTATAAGGTCTTTGCGCCGACCACGTAAAAGGTGTGTTTAGCTCACGCTAAAATTAGAAATTTGGTTGAAATTAGAACGATGTGACGGAAAAGTTAAAAGTTTATGTGTGTAAGAAAAGTTTCGATATGATGAAAAAGTTGGAAGTTTGAAGAAACAATTGAGGTGTGTTTAGCTCACGCTAATATTTCATGGGAACACAATGCGGTTACATTACCGGAGTTGAGAGGGATGACAAGTGAGGAAGATTCATATCTCAATCAATGTGTATGTGTGTGTGAGAGAGAGACTTCAAATGAAGTTTCTTTCGTAGTGCAAGCGAAACTAGATGAGCATTCTAATAGTAAATGATGCACATCAGTTGAGTAGGATTAGGCGGCGCTGGGAAATGCAGCAGTGGTTTATCAAGCACAACAAGGTCTATATATGACAGAACGTGTAAAATTGGTTGAATCCTTGGCCACCCCATCTGCACCAAATGAAAAAGACATCACGGAAGGCTCAGCTCAGTCTGGGACTTAGCTCCAAGTAGCACTGGTGGGTTTTGCCTTGTTGAAGTTATCAACTGTCCTAGTCTCTCTCAGCTCCTCTGCTGTATTTCTGGAAATGAACTTACTAGCTTCCGCTCTGGACAGACAATCCTAAATAGTAGCCGATTATCGGATATTATTGAACAACAACTGAAAATTTGGAAAAATATGTATTTTAACATGCATTATGTTCCACTCAATGAAACTAAATTTAATTTTAGATTTGAAATTCAAGTTTAAACCATAAATTAAACTTTGTTAGCCCTGGACAGGTTCCTGGCCAAATGTTCCAATGTCTGGAACCTCGCGCTATAGTTTGCAACTGTGAGCCTATACTGTCTCTTAAAATTTTGAAATGAGATAAATTGTGAAAAAAAAGGAAATATCTGAGTTTGCTAAAGAATTGTTAATGCTTTTGTTAAATATTCGCCGATTAAGACAAATAATGTCAAGTCAAACAATAAACAATTTAGATTGCATAAAGAAAAGCATGATTATGTAATGATTGATCATTATGTTCTCCCTCCATTCCGATTTGTATGTCGCCACAAGTCAAACATAAATGAGTCAGAATGTATGGCGACACTTAGAGTGAACAATGTAGGGCAATTGTGTTCTACTTCTACCATCCCCCTCCCCGGTACCCATGGCCTCTGAGGACGCGATACAAAGCGTCCTGCCCATGCTTCCCCTGTCCTCCAACGTACGCCAAGCAACTCCAGCCATGGCCTTCGGGCTCCGACGATGACGCCCCTTACCATCCCCATCGTTGTCTCTTGATCGCCGCCTGTGGGGCCAGATTTCCGATCTGACATGGCATGGGGTACGGTCACGGTGGTTCTTTAGAGATACCGAGGGGTGTTTAATATCAGGGACTCCCTCGTGGATGCCGGCAACCTGGGGCGAAGGCTGCTGAAGGCGTTTGCGTGGCAGCAGGGCTGCAAGGTGGTGCTGCCACAGGAGTTGGCCAAGGAGATGGTCAACCAGACGTGGAGCAACAGGGGCACGTTCAATGTGCAGTCCCAAAGCACTGGTTTTGGCACTAGAGCTTCTGAATATGTGTACTCTAGCTCTATGACCTGGAGCTAATTGTTCCTGCATGCCTGTGGTGTTCTTATTGATTAAGGGATTCAGACTTCTTACTCATTTTTTTTTTCTTGCATGGAAACATGAGCGTTCTCATCATGAAATTGGGCAAGGCAAGGTTAATTATAGTGACGTGGATTTGGATTTTGAGGCCGGCTGCTGCTTCCTTCTTGTTTGCTCAGTTTCTGCTGAAGTCAGAAAGGTTCAGGCAGCACAGCAGCAAAGGTTGTACTCCAGCAACAGTACTCCATAATTTGAGCAAAATTCAATCCAGTTTTGGATTAGATTTAGATGATACATAGGGTGCACAAAATTGTGCACAAGTTAGTATCAGTGTGTCAATGCTAGAACTAGCTTAACCAAATCGTCCACAAGTTGTAGGAGTATGAGTATCTTCAAGAAACTCATGTCACAATTTTTGGAAACTAATGCTTGATGAATTTTGGAACTGAACACCATTCAAATTTTTTTTTCCTGTGATCAGAAGAAGTACTGACGCGGGCTGATTGATCTGGTATTGCCCTTCCTGTCCTGCTACACTTTCTGCACCTCAACATCAGCAGTACTCCTTAAGACTGTTCATGTGGAGATGTGTTGGTGGAGTAGAAGTAGGTGTAGCCAAATTTGTAAATTGTGTTAGCTGGTTTGTAAATAGAGTATTTAGACTTCAGATACACCTTTCTGTACCTGCCCGCTGAAGCAAAAACCATATCATTTCTGTACTTGAACCTGTGTGATCCAATAATAAAGGGTATTCATCATGTCCTTTCTAACAACTAGAAAGGTAGCCCGCATGAATACACACGCATGTATTTTAGGGTTGTATTTTTATATATGTTTGATCATTCGTTTTATTTAATACTTTCATATAAATATGTGAAAATGTAAGTCATGTTCAAATCACCTTTAATGATAAACCAAGTCAAAACAAAATAAATAATTATTGTTACTATTTTAATATAACTAAATGGTATTACAACGACGTCATCTATTAAAAACCGAAGGTATTACAATTTCTTCAAAATTATTGTTTAGCGTCATTACTTATTTTTAGATCTATTTGCTAGATATGTATATTTATAGAACAATCCTCACTGTCCTAAAATATACATATTTTTGGATTTTGGAATGGTCTTACGGATGCTACTTTGACTAATAATATTTATATTTATAAAAATAAATTGTTCTAGATAAAAGAGTTCATTGTATTTAATATCATTTTTACGTGACTGATCTTTCTATTTATTTTCACTATAAATAGTCAAAGTTAAAATGTTTGATTTAACACTATTCTAAATATGTTTATATTTTAGAATGGAGCAAATGTATGGTAGCATAATCCATGTATTAAATTGTTCTAATTTCATGATTGTTTGTAGCATGCAAAGTGTTAGAATATAGATACATATGCCACATGTTTCTTACAATATAAGTCTTAAATTTAGGCTTAATTATTAATAATAATAAATGTTTTTATATATTTAGTTGTTAGCTAGAAAATAGGAGAGAATAACTATTTAATTAACGTTTCTTATATATTTAGTTGTTAGCTAGAAAATAGGAGAGAATAACTATTTAATTAACGTTTCTTATATATTTAGTTGTTAGCTAGAAAATAGGAGAGAATAACTATTTAATTAACGTTTCTTATATATTTAGTTGTTAGCTAGAATTTAATTAGTGGGTCCATCTTAAAGTGTCACGTGACAACTTTGGATCGTTTACAGAAGTCCTATGTGACGGCTTGAGAGCGTTTATAGAGAGTTTAATGGACTTTTAATATAAAAAAGATACATGCATGGAGTAAGATGGAGTGCATGCATATGCATGGAGTAATTTCTTCCCATATATCAGTAGCATTATAACCGGATGGCCCGTCTATGTATCAAGAATTAACAGCAGACAAGTGACAGTGTTTTAGCAATTGGCATTGAAATGCACACTCTTCTGACAGCCAACTGACAAGAAATATGGGTCGCGGTATAGTGCGAGTTCAGAATATGGAGCAAGAGTAAAAACCCTACTCACTCTTTTTAGGGCCTTCACAATGGTCTTACCTGGTGTTTGGCCTCGACCGCCCATGTCAGAGCGGAGGAGAAAAACAACGCCACGTGCCAGGGAGGGCCCACCAAAAAACCAAGCGTGAGTGTCCAAACAAAGCCATTCGTTCTTCGATGCCGCCGAAGCCATGTGAGGCAGGGAGAGCGCGAGGCGGCCGTGCTATGGAGCGAGTTCCTCGACCTCGTTCCTGCGCTCACGACATCTCCCATCAGTTCCCAAAATCGCGCTCACCCCTCGTCCGTCGCCCTCCTTCCCGCGCCCGCCCTCCCCTTTTTTTCCCCTCCCACGCGCGCCTGATTTGTTTCCCCTCTCTCACGTTGTTTCTTCGCCCTCGCCCTCTCGCAGCATCTAGGATCATCGCCGGTCGCCGGAGTCCTCGTGGCGGACTGAGCTACGTTGGAACCCTAAATCAGTTGGTCAAATTGATTCTTCAATTTAGGATTTTGTTTTCCCCATCTCAACGTGATTTGAACCTAGGTCACAATGGATCCAAGCATGGCTGCTGCATTCGCTCGGTTTTTGCAAGATCTAAACTTCGTGGCTAGTTTATCTCAATCTTCTAGCCAGCTTCCATCTTTCCCACACACCTGATGATCCCATTCCCACCTGCATTGTTTCCCCCGTTCTGCACACAGCCGCCGGCCCCGCCAGCGCCACCTCCATCGTCCCCAAGCCCAGCTAAGGCAAAGCCTTCGAGCTCCAGATCTGCACACCGGCACCGTGTGACTGCTCCCCCAGAAGCTGTTGTTGATCCCAATAGGAAAATGTACTACTCAACAGAAGAGGATATAAGGCTGGTATGCCTTTTTTTTTTCATTTGTTGGCACACAATGGAGATGTGGTGATTTTCTGCTACTATTAGTGATTCTTGAGTTGCCTTACAGACAATACATTTAGGTACTTATTCATTCTACAGAAGTCGATTTAAGAGGTTTGTGTAGATGATGCATTGTTGCGTCATATGAAATCGTCGTGTGTGTAGGGTGATCCTACGCCACCGTCGATATAGTTGCCCATGGCCATGGGCTAGGGCAAGCGGAGATTCATCCTCGCTGTCACACGGAGGAGAGCGAGCGGAGGATGGGAAGCAGAAGAGACGCGAGAGGAGGGATGGAGGCGAGGCGGCACGCGATGGAGGAGTACGGAGCAAATGACACATGGGCTCACATCTAGGTGAGGGGGTGGTAAAACTGAAATTTCGCGTAGACTTGCAGCCATTTGGCCATTTGGGCAACGTGGGCTGTGCCATGCCCACTGTGGGCTGAGTAGCCTCCATCTGTTACTTCAGACTTTGCAAGTGCAAATTTAAGTCACATGCATTGTGGATCAAGTGTCTTTTGGTGTTTCTTAGCCTAGTTGGTAGCCTAGGCATAACAATTTCCATGACGCACTATGAGTGCCTTTCGGCTGTGTTCGGCACCCCTTGTTCCCAACAGGTTCAGTGCGCACGGAAAACGGAGTTGTCCATTACCGCGTGATTAATTAAGTATTAGCTGATTTTTTTTTAAAATGGATTAATTTGATTTTTTTAAGCAACTTCCGTATAGAAACTTTTTAAAAGAAACACACCGTTTAGCAATTTGAAAAGCGTGCGTGTGAAAAACGAGGAAGAGGGGTTGGGAACAAGGGGTGCCGAACACAGTCTTATATAGCAGCAGGTGCAGAAGCTAGGGGGAGAACTCCAACTTCCTAAAACGAAGCTTGTTTGGTAGAACAGCTGGATGGCCATTCTAGCAGCAGTGCAAATCACCAGAGTAGGATTAGGAGGCATCGAGAAATGCAACGATGCCTTGTTCATTTCAGGTACAAGGTCTCTGTAACGCGACGTTTAACACTGGTTTAGCCATTGGCAACCTAAGCTCCACCAAACGACAGCCCCGTCACGAATAGCTTAGTTCAGTAGGGGAGCACTTACCTCTGGGTAGCTATTACCCCCTGTGTTCTCTAGGTAAGCAACGGGGTGTTTCTTCCCTGCTTCTCTATCAGAAGCTATTTGTTCTACGCTTAATCTGTGAATTCAAAGAAAAGAACTTAATTTTGTCACATATTTCGTTGACCGTTCAGAATAACTAGGAAGGTAGCCCGCGCACATACGCGGGCATCTTATTTAATGTGTTTGAAATTTTATTACGAATGCTTATGCGTAGTTGGTTTTTTTTATTGAAATACCCTTTGTACTTTCAAACTTATTTGGGATTTCTACGAATGTTGGTTATGATTTTATTCTAGTTACGCTTGCAACATAAAAATTTGTTAACTAAAATTGTGTGAAAGCATGCCGTTTTGAATTTATAAGAAAATATTGTGTCATCACCATGAAGTTTCTATGAAACTATATATTGTACTATGGATATTTCTATACTTTAAGTAATAATTGCTTTTATACTATCTATGTCTTTTTGGATTTTAGGATAAAGTAATTTAAGATTTTCTATTAAACATATAGCTAATAGAACTATGTCATATAATTAAAGATAGATTTATACTTCGTCGCATAAATCCGAGAAAGTTAAATTTTGTTTCAAAATATAAGGGATTTTAGAGTAGTACTACTTGTCCTATCCAAACAACTATAATTTATAATTTATAATTTATTGTTTACCCAATCTTACCCTAACCACCTTCCCACCCTCCACGTCTCTTTTAATTAATAAGGGGTATCATAGTCTTTTTTTTTCTTCCTCATTAGCTATAACCCTAAGGCAAATTTTGTTATAGGACACTGCGATTTCGTGGTTTTAGCCGTAGGATACCGTCCGAACTCACTTTTAGGGGAAGACACTCCATAAACGTGGTAATTTGCCAATGGACACCGCGCCGATTAGAATAATAATTTCCGGTTAAAGAGGAGAGAAAAATCACGTGAAATGTCAAAAATGCCCTTGGGCCCACATGTCAGCTCTCCTATCTGTCCTCTCTCTATCCCCTCCTTTCAGCTTCTGATGCGCGGCGTCGGGTGGTCGTGGTGGCGGAGAACGATGCTGACTCCGCGATGGCGACGGCGGACACTACGGGCTTTCGCGCTTCCTCCTCCTACAGGACCTCGAGCGCCGCTAGGATGTCGAGCCCGACCCCGCCCGCATCGCGGTGGCGCCACCCACCGCTGCGCGGCGACGACGCCGCGTGAAGTGCCGCGTGGTCGAACGAGCTTGTCGGCGACGGAAGATCGCCGCTGTCATACTATTGCTGTTGCGGCTACCACGGCGAGCAGCGGGCGATGGAGACGTCGAGCTTGCCTTCTCCACCATGGGTGAGACACGTAGAGAGAGAGGAGGATATCCCGTTGACCGGCCGCTTGGTGAACTCCGCGGCGTTGAGGAATCCGGTAGTTAGCCATGTTTGACAGTCACTGGCCGGAAATCTGCAAGGTCTGAATGTTTCGGGCGGTCTGCATTGTGTCCAGCATGTAAACATCCTACATGCTGCACTGGCTGTGACTCCCTGTTAACTCATAACAATTACATTCCTGACATCTCACATCCCTAGATCATGTACATTGCATTGTCTGTGCAATTGTGCTCACACTCCTTGTTTAGAACCTAGAGCACACCAACTGTTGTGCTAACACTCAGTGTTCGATGTTTCCCTGTCATTCTCTTCCTATATATATAGATGGCTGAAGCAGGAACATACATAAATGTGAATTAATTCTTTCTAGTGTGTCATGTACCTTTTAGAAAGACGCCACTATATTTTGCGAAAATAAATAAAACACACATGCATGCCCTTGTTTTGAAAGCTTTGTAAATTAAAGCCAAATGCTAACTAGTTCACATTCACGAGCTTTGGCAGCCACAGGTTCACAATTCCACATGAAAATATGGTATCAGCAATTTCTGACCACAAGGGCAACTTCATGGAGGAAACCTACTAAAATTACATAATTTGGGGTTGGAAGTCAATTAGTAACAACATTTTCACCTGAAATAGGCAGTTCATTCATATATTGATTGAGTGGTCTTGGAAGGACTCTGATTTCATTGCTTGTACCAGAAATGTAAGCCACTCATGCTTCACGGATGAACAAGCAATGGAGGAACCTGCCAGCGAAGTATAATCCAGCATGAATTTCTGCAACTAGCATACTCCCAAGTCCCAACACCTCTCAAGCTTACAAGCATGCACAAGGAATTACTGTGAGGTGCTGATCAATCGTACTAATTAAGTAGCCTATGAACACTAGTTGTCTAGTGTCTAGTGATCGATTTTATACACCTACGCAAGAATTGTTTAGTTTTGGGTGTGTTTAGTTCACGCTAAAATTGAAAATTTAGTTAAAATTAGAACGATGTGATGGAAAAATTGGAAGTTTGTGTGAGTAGGAAAGTTTTGATGTGATGAAAAATTTGAAAGTTTGAAGAAAAAGTTGGGAACTAAACCAGGCCTTTGTTCCAGCACTACTGCATCTTCTGAGCTCCTCTGTCCTTCATTTGCAGCATGTATAAAATTGATTTGTGATCATTGAAATAATGACTGCCTCTGTGTCCACAAATGTAAAGGAATCCGGTATATATATTCAAACTTTGTCCAGTGAATATACGTGATTATAATCTACTACACCACTCGTTCAACCACCCCCACATATAATTTTCCATAAATTTTAACTCAACTACCCCAACATTGAAGTACCATTCATTCAATAAGAGCAGCATATATTTTTTTTCATTTCACACTGTTAATCTTTAAGAAAATCGAAAATATCATATATTTGTGCGTGGTGAAATTAGCCCATATTTCCATGTACGTTAGGATGATTGAATTGATCAGCACAGAAATAGCACAGAAGTGCTGCTTTGCCATCTGTGCAATTCAAAGCGTCTTTACTGGAAGTACAAATGAAATTATATATGATGGCAACTGACTGAACTTTTCAGTTCTTCGCTTTGCTAGAAGGATATATCACCGGCCTTAATTAGGGACTGCAACCAATATCCGTGAACTTCATCTTAGTTGTCTGACGTACGTATTATTTAAAATATTTTAAAGTTCTTGAGAAGATATTGAGAGATTAATTTCTAATGTATATATAGTTCGTCCATAAGAAAAATTATAGTAATTAAGTACCATAAAATCACTCTTACTATTTTTCTAGATGAATTTTACTATCATGGCGGTGGATGGACAGCATCCCCAAACCCAGTAATTCTTCGTCCAAACCAAAATATATGTGATACATGGGGTGGAAGAAATCGACTTCACCATAATGTGATATATCTGCGCAAAGGAATTAAGAGCAAATATATAGGAGCTTTTCTCGCAGCTTTTTGGGCAAGATGAATATATATCGCTAATTAACAGTTTTTCCTCGTGGTACATGTGGCATTCTTAATGTAATGAACTAGCTAGATCGGACATCACGGTTATCTGCCGATGGATACCCTCTGGTGCACTCTCAATGTGACAATGTGTTCCCTCGTATTTCAGCAACCAAGCTAGGGTGCAGTTAAATATGAATGTCCAATCATCTTAGAAATCAGTACACTACATGTAGAAAATATGCCGTACACTAAATCTTAGAAATCAGTACACCAAGGAGCTATACGATTGGAGGTAAAAATTTTGGAGCAGCATTGTTTCCATTAAAGTCGGGTGTATGCAATCCTGACGTCTCCCAAGCCTAACACCACCCAAGATATATATCACCGCTCTGATTAATGCGGTTTGTTAGCCATGGCAGAGCGCTACTCGATATATATTTTGTTTTCGTAACATATATATCATCTCATCTACTTTGAAGAGGACTCGACCAACTTTGTTTTTATAGACCCGTATTGCAGATTAATTAGTACCTGCATTAATTGAGGCTCTCAAGTACAATGAAACAGTACTATGTGCCATGAATCAGTAATTAATTAATTGATATCTTTAACCCAAAAGTCTAGAGTTAAATATGATGTTTTGAGGAAATGGGCCAGCTAGTGCAGATTAATTTATAGACAAAAACAAACGACATATATCTACCCCTTTCTAGTGTACTCCCTCATTCCCTAAATGTTTGACGCTGTTGGCTTTTTTAAATATGTTTGACCGTTCGTCTTATTCAAAAACTTTTGTGAAATATGTAAAAACTATATGTATACATAAAAGTATATTTAACAATAAATAAAATGATAGGAAAAGAATTAATAATTACTTAAATTTTTTGAATAAGACGAACGGTCAAACATTTTTAAAAAAGTCAACGGTGTCAAACATTTTAGGATAGGAGTATATTGTAATCTTCCTCTGTTTTTTTAATAAAGGGTGCCATTCCCTTTTAGCATAATGTTTGACCATTCATCAAATCTCTACTATTATAAAAATTGAAGATGTTTTTGTCGGTATTTTGGTACGTCATCCTTTTTTAAGTCGGTTTTTAATTTCGTTTGCTTTTATAAATATAGATTCGTGTTTGAGTCAGTTTTTATGTTCGTTCCTGATTTGACTATATTTTCTCTATATGCTTTATTCATATGTTAAATCTGCCCTCTATGCTAAGATCTTGTTGCATTTACGTATATTAGGCTTTTGTTTGATATATTTTACTTGCTTTAATATCTTAGTATAGAGTTGTATCGGAGTATTAGCCAATACACGCTAGATCTATCTGATCGGCTATAATATGAACATATATAGTCATATTATTAATATATATTTCGATCAAAGTGATTTATACTGTCTCGGCATGGCGACCGATCTATCCCAATCACTTGATTTAAGTATATATCGATACAAGGGGTATATACCGTTAATATCTACAACCGATCGAGTAGATATAGTTCTTTCTTACTTATTAATGACTGCCGATCGATGCATATATGACATCGGCTCAAAGATAAATGATATGTCATCGGCATCTAGCCGATCGGCTATCGTTTATGGATTTAACCGCGGTTTCTTTGTATTTGTTTCTTGTTGATTGCAGGATCAAATCAACTGGCACGCTAGCATACCCGAAGGCGAGTTTTGGACCTGCACTGGAGTTAAGCAGATCTCCCAGTCCTCGTGTTTTTCATCAACAAATCTCAAGTAGCCCTGCATTACTTATTATTTCATTGAATATAAAAATGTCGTTCATGTCTCCTCCAGGAATATTTCTTTTTTCTATCGATCTAATGAAATTAAAGTCTCCCATTACAATCCAGCATTGGTCAGGATCGATGATCATGTCCGTTAAAAAATCCATCTCTTAACTCCCCAGCACATGGTCCATATATACGCGTAGTAGTAGAACTGAATTCTATTGACTCATTTCATATTGACTCATTTCATAACTCTGGACTAATTGGAGAGACGAATCTGTTAAGCCTAATTAATCCATGATTAGACTATGTGATGCTACAGTAAACATGTACTAATTATGGATTAATTTGGATTAAAAAAATTATCTTGCGAATTAGCTCTCATTTATGCAACTAATTTTGTAATTAGTCTATGTTTAATACTCTAAATTAGCGTCCAAACATCCGATGTTATAAGGGACTAAAGTTAAGTCTCTGGATCCAAACACCACCTCAGTATGGTCACCTCCAAACTTCTCGGGCGCATCAAAGAGAAAGAAAACATATTCCAAAACGCAAGTTTTTTCTCAACTTCATCCACATTAGTCCAAACAATAATGCTTTGTGCAAATTATTCGTCACACATATATCATACATAATTTTACAGTTTCTCCTTTGTGGAAATCAGTTGAAACTTTCCAAGATACCTTCCATCCTATAGAGCACGCCAATTAATTATTTGCACTGAACAAATTTCATCTCAAAGTAAGATGCATGTAGTACTATTTCTTAATCAACTATTGGAGAACCAGTATATATGCTATATAAGTTACCTAGGTACAATAGATGCTACTATAGTACTTGTTTAGATACACCAGAATAGAGGGGATGTGGTAGAGATGGCTTTTGAGTTACACAATCGACCAAGTATTAGGAGAGGGAGGTGTATCTGCGCTAACCACCGTTTGTTGTGGTTGTTGCTGATGTAATCAGCGGCATCGTCGAGTATAGATGACTAAAAATATCTTAGACGACAGTTATCTAATTTTTACCGACATCGATGATAATTTATAGTGGAGACAGCAATGGTGGAGCAGCCCGATCTCTCGAGATCCTTGGCTCCGCCAATGATCATGCTGATGTCGTCATTACACATCTTCACCAGTGGTACCCATGAATATTAGCGTGTACATTTTTAATTAGTACTGCACCATTAAAATAATAAGTATACCAACATACACCTCTCATCAAACGGCTTAAATGGTGATAAAAGCATCAATGTGGATGGTGACACGTGATATTTATATGTTGACCGGCCACATGCTGATATGAGCATGAAACCTAGGTACCAAATCTGGTACCCACGTATCAACTTTAATACCTTTGTAGATATCGGTCTACCCTATATAGTATACTAGAGTTGTACTACTGTGTATTTTTATCTAGTATCCATATTTAGGTTCCATACTGATGTCATACTGACAACAACATGATGATGTCAACAGATGAACCATCCTCAACCTATATATAGATTTTCTGTTATATATATTAAAGACTCACCACTATGTCTTATTTTTTCTTTAACTAGAAAAAAATACATGTGCATTGCAACGGGTGAAGGCTATTTTATTCTTATTATTATTATATTGTTTAGTTAAGATGAAATTCACTGTGTTAAATTCGCTTGGATATATATTTCGTTAGAAAATCATGAGCTACAACAATTAAGTGTCCGATCGTCTCAAGTTAGTATGTGAGTTTTTAAAAAGATCTTATATACGATTTCTTATGTATTTCCAAAAGCGCACGAACTTAAAAACAGACTCAAATACATATTTGTATTTTTAAAAGCGAACGGACTTAAAAACTAACTCATGCGTGGATGACGTAACAAAATACCGGCAAAAACATCTTCAATTTTTATAATAGTAGAGACTAAAAAAATACCCGTGCGTTGCAACGGATGAATGCTTGGATATTGTTTTTAGAAGTTAGCATGCGGAGTTTTTTTAAAAGAGATTGCTTATACGACTCGTTCTATGTTTCCGAAGGCGAATGGAATTAAAAGCTGACTCAAATACGAACCTGTAGTTCTAAAAGTGAATAAACTTAAAAACCGACTTAAATACGGATGACGTACCAAATTACCGGCAAAAACATATTCAATTTTTATAATAACTAGGAAGGTGGCCCGCGCGTATGCGCGGGCACTTATATTATTGAAAGGTATTGCTAGTTAATTATCATATAGTCCATCTATGTATATACCGTGTAGTGTGGCCGCAAATGAAAAATGCGAGTGAAAGATACTCAAAATTCTTTTAATTAAATAGTCTCATGAAGGCGTATGATATAGGGATAAAGGGAGGGAAGCATATGCATGGGAAAAGAAGAAGGAGAAAAAAAGAAAAAAGGGAGTGGAAGCGTACGTACCCATGCACTTAGGTGCGTACCTATGCCGCGGGAGGAGAGGTGGGACCTCGTAGTATTTAGTTTGTTCTAGGATCAATTTAATCTAATGGTTTATAATATTGGACCTAATTAACGATTTAAGTGAAAATCAACAAATAGATACTTTGATTTTTTTCTTAGAATTTCTAATATTTGCCCTAATTTATTAGAGTACCACGTCGCAGCTTGAGAGCATTTTCATGAATTTTAAATGACTTAACACATGTAATTAGAATATTAACTGTGCAATATATATGTACAAGACATATGGTAATATTTGTTCCAGCTTCGTTCATCTTTATATACATGTAGAGTGAAATTAATTTTGTGGCTTATAAGCCATTAGATGTGTCATTAATAGCAATTAATTTTGACACCTATTTACAATTGTTCAGAGTAACTCTTACATATTCATTTTACGACTTTAATGATTTATCACCATAACTCGCATGAAAAAAAATATGCAGTACTTAAGGTTTAGGATAGCTGAAATTAATGAATTATATAATTTATGTGATAGCTATTTAAGGGTATAAACAAATGAATTGACTTCTAAAAAGTTAGAATATTGTTTAAAGAAGACACTATTTATAAACTTAGAAAGCGTGCAAACAAAAATCCAAAATATGGAATCGGAAAAAAAAATAAAGGGCCTTAAACTCCCTTTATCACCCTTATCGTTGTAAGAGTTCTATTAATATTCGTCAATATTATGCTCACATTTATAACATAATGATTCATTTCACCTTTACGAACAAATAGTACAAAATCCAAATACGACATAACACAAATACATTATAATTATAATTATTATGTAATCAACTCTCGGTTTCAACTGTAATCAACTATCGGTTTCAACTTAAACAGAGCTAATTAGTGTTGAGAAAAACACAACCCATGGTGCTTAATTATTCTCTCGCTACATCACACCTTTAATTTTCTTTTCATGTTATTAACAAAATTAATCATCTCCATATATGATTTGATTTGTGGCAAAGCGGTAGCTCTACAGCGGTGGTGATCACTTTGTATGTCTCAGACACTACACCTTGTCACACATGCGAAAGACAAAGGTGCAGACGTGCATTGTGCAGCGGGCAAAAAGAGAATTTCGGACGCTTTATTTATTAGCAAACAATAGATCCGATGATTATAATAATAAGTCCACCAGTTCTAGTGTAAGTGTATATTAGTTAATATAGATTTTAAATTGTTAATTTAATGGGTACACAATATAATGATGTAGACATTATTTTGAAACAGTGCATTACTTGAGAATAATACACCAATGTAATAAAAAGTAGATATGATGATTTATATAATGGGGCCATCAGTTTAAGTGCACGTATAAATTAGTTAATATAGATATTGTTTATTTAATAGGTACATAATATAATTGTGTAAAATTTATTTTAAAATAGTGCATTATTTGAAAATAATAGCACAAAATAAAGAGTACACCGGTTTAAGTTATATGTTGGTAGATTCTTTGTTTGCTAATAAATAAAGGTTGGCATCAAAAGTTTATCGAAACGACTAGATTGCTTAATAGGTTGCTACTTTTTTGGAAGATAGAGCTCAAGAATGTTAACCCACTTGAAGGGCTAGATTCCAATCGACCTCGCTGAAGCGCTTGTCTATCATAACATGTTATCACTGATGATATTTTTGGTTGATGCTCCGAACCTTATCTCGCTCTGCTTCTTTCAGACTCTCAGCGTAAAGAGCACGGAGGGGAGCAATCACTTCGTCTGATAATAAGGAGTTGGCCATTCTCAGCGTCAGTGTGGGAGTGGGATGAGATGGATCTGATCATGATGATGATTTCTACTTTGCAAATTGCTAGTGGTGGTGAACACTTTGATGATAAGAGAGACAATGATCTGATCCAAGACAATGGTTCTAGTGATGAAGACTCAGATGATTAGAGAGACCATGGAATCTGATGCATGAAGATGATGTTTCTCTTCGCCCATATTTTCTGTTCTAAGGACTCCTGTGTTGGCAAATGACAGTGCATGCGAGTCTTTTGAGTCCGTGATAAGAGAGGGTGATGTCTTGAAGACAATTCGACTGCAGCAATGGGATAGGTGTTAGGAAACTTAATCTACGGAGCTAGGGCTTGACAGCTTATTCATGGAGAGGTACAAGTTTAATGCGCCTTGTTGATACTATTTCGTTATTTTATTTGTATGCTTTTTTGTGTCCTGCAGTACTGCACGCATTGTTTTTTTCTCAATTCTTTGCAAGAGATTTTCCATTGTATGGGAACACGAACTAATTTGCCAGTGTAATAACAGAACTGTCTTCATAAACTAATGTGGTAGCCGAAGGAGTTTTGTCAGTTCTGCTGGTGATGAGATTCCCAAAATTAGTTAGCTATCTAGCTTAATAGTGCTAGTATTGCTGATGTTAGAGTACTGCCACTCAAACAAATGAAAATCTACTGTTGTAGCTTGGTGATGGGCATTAGAAGTTCCTTACTAATTGACCAGCCAAAATGGAATGGCAACATTAGGTACTACTGAAGTTCTTATGTCCGTACTGATCCTACTAGTGTGCAAGTATTCATCTCTTCTCTCTATGGTGTTGAACTTTGATTATATCTTATAGTTGCTTCTTGTTGTGCTTAATTAGGAACGCTCAATTAGCATCTGTTTTTTTATTTGTCGAATTCTCATTTGCCCTGGCCCAGAAGAAATTATTCTTATTTTGTCATATAAGACCAAGCTAGCACATTAAGTTTCTCTTTTTTTAGATAATGGAAGTACAACATCAGCACAATAGTATCTTTGGTTCTTATTGAGTTTTCTATAAATTGGAGCATCTTTATTTTATCCTTTCAAAATTTATCATTTCAAAATAAAATATATTAAATTTTATTTGAAAATATTTTCAATACTTTGTATATATAAAATTTATATATTTAAATTTTTGTTAAAAACTCAAACGGCCACAAACATTTCTCTTTCTTTAGATTTTATCTTCTTTCTCCAAAAACTATTCAAAAACCCGTCCAAATAAAAATCTCCTATCGGTTGTTCATTTAAATTCCTTGACCCAGCAAAAGGTTTTACAAAACTCCTTTAGGTTTCATTCCTGTCCAAAGTTCAAAATCAACAAATAATCATCCCTTGATTGTATTCCTTTGAATCCTTTTCCAATCTATCCATACAAAATTCCTAGAATTACTATTCCTTTGGGCAGAAACTCTCCTTTTGCCCGCTATTCTTCTCTTCAATCCTTCCACTCGCTCCTCACCAAGACGCCAACCAAGTCAACCGCCTGCTTCTCCATGTGGGCGCCGCCGCTATGTGTCGTGCCTGCGCCCGCCCGCCGTGGTCTTCTGCCACCTGTCGCTGCTGCCTTGCCGACCACGGGCAAGTCGTCGCCGTGCCGTGACTCTCCTCCCTCCCGCCGCAACCCTGCTGCGCCGCCGCGTGTGCGCGCCACCTAGGCCGGCCAAGTGGAGCACAGAGCCGGCGTTGTCGTCCTCTTTTTCACGTCGCCGCCGCCATGGCCAAGTCTCCCTTCTCCTCTGTGAACCGCCATCGGCAACCGACTTCCGTCGCCATAAATAGCCGGCAAGACTTCCCTTCTCTCCACACATCGAGCTTCAAAGCTCTCCTTTCTCTTTCTCTACTGCCATGTCCGGCCGATCTCCCTCACCGGAGACATCGCAAGCCAAACCCTCGCGCCACCAACTCCGCTCGTCGAGGTGATTCCATTTTTCCCTTTCCCCTCTCCCTCCACTTTGAGAAAAGCCGCCACCGCCACCTTCTCTTCCGACCGGTCTGAGCTCTTGTTGCCGCTGTTCCGGCCATCCTCCTCTCTCCCTACACCGAAAAAAAGCTACCAAAAAAGCTGCCGGCTGGCGAACTTTACGCCTCCATGGAGACGTTCGCGTGGTCTCAAAACACCGACGTTCAAACTGGTTGTCGTAAAACCCTGCATACTTAATCCTAAGGTCGAAGTGTTTCTCTTCGCACCCCACGCCTCAACGCGTTATAGTGGTCGGAGCCTCACTACTCTCTCGACCTCCACAAACACCGCCGCACACTAGTCCCTTGGGCTATGTTCAACCCTAGCGCTCTCGCTGTCACTCACGACTGTAGAGTAACACTGTTCCACTCCACACAAATCTCCCAACTCACTAGTCGTTATGCTGCTTGACTGTAGCATCGACTAGACGAGCCAATATTTAGCCGTCATGCTGCTCAACCTTAGCATCGGTTAACAATCCAAATATCTAGCCGTCGTGTAGCTACCTGCTATGCGACAACAAAAAACATATCCAAACACAAACTAAACCTATCCTATTCATTTTATCTTTCTTTGTTTATTCAGGTTTCCAACCTATAGAAACCATCACCTCTCTTTTATTCTTCAAATTTAAAAGTTTATTTAAAACCCATTCCTTATTCCTCTGCCTCGCCTCCAATTTGTATTTATTCCTTGGTTTTATCGTTTCTTTGGTAGCAATTTGCTTATAGGCTTCTATTTGCTATCTTTTTTTGCGTATCTGTAAGTTAGACCGTACAGCAAGTTCGACTATCGAATCCAAGGAGCTGACGTGGACCCAGATGCTAACGCTAAAGCCGCAGGAAATCTCGAGGCGCAAGGCAAGACATAACTAAAATTTTGATCATATAGAAACACTTAAATAATCTTCATATTTAAGTACTTAAAATAATCTTCATATTTAATGTTGATGCATAATATCTTAATCTTTTAACATCTCATGGGTGAGATGTTATACTTCAGATAACATTGTAGAGATTTGGAATAATTGGTATGCTTTCGAGGCATTATTGCATGAGACTATAGAAAGAAGCATTGGTTTATCATTTTATGTGATTTACTATTCAAATGATTTTACAAATTTAGGATCCGGTTAAAATGGGTATTTATGAGTTGAGATTGTGAATATTGAGGATTATGAAATGTTTGATATATGATGAAGTTTGTTGGTGTTGGGAGTTTAAGAAGTTTTGGGTGGTTTAACAGGATTTATAATTACCCCCTTATACCGTGGAAATGACATAGTTTACGTCCATCACACGATCAAGTAATTGGACTTAGCCTAGTACATTGTCCTACTATATAAAGACTGTTGGTTGGCTCTCTAGGAGCAGGATTGTGGTGAACGCATGTGTAAGGAGGTTGGGGACATGGTTCACAACGATAGAACCCGTGAAAGCAGCGACCATGTAGCCTTGCCTAGGCCTGGCAAGTGCCCGACTGCTAGGACGGATCAAATATCTCACTCGTGCCAGTAATTAGTAGTAGTAGTGGACCTTCGAACGGCTCTATTTTCTCAGCCTAGCTGCTGTGGCATTGTGTGGGTAAAGCTGGACAGTCTCTGCAGAGGTGAATTAAATCATTCGAATGTGCTGTACTCCCGGTTCTTGGAGTTGTGTCATCAGGATGATTCCTACTCCTGAAGTATAAGTAGTTTTAAAACTTAAAATGTTGAGGATAAATATGATTTATGGTTTTTATTACTCCTTTACTTTATCATTGTTTTATTTATTCATACTCCTCACCTTAATTATGTATAATATATCTTGCTGAGTACATAAGTACTCACTCTTGCATAATTTAGCATATAGAGTATCGTGCTAACCAGAAAATCAGAGGATACCGAAGTCTTACGACAACGACGAGTTTTTCTTCTAGACTAGTCTACACTCGAGCTTTTGCCTGTTGAGTTCTTTGAAGTTCTTTTGAGTTTATTAGTTGTAGTTTTAGTAATTGAAGAGTTTAGTGAGTTTAGTACTTTGGATTTTCCTTGTACTTTCAAAATAGGATATTTTAGTTTGGATCTTTTCAACCTTTAACAACTGTTATAATTAGCTTGTATCAACAAATTTGTATAATTAATTGAAAGCTGTTATGTATATCAATCTGTGCGTGATCGAAAATCCTGGCTATCATGAGTGGATTTTGGGCACCAAGCCTAAATTGGTGTGTCCCACAAATACCAACCGGGACTCACTGGATCTTTTAGTCTCCGGTTGATAATATAAACCGGGATTAAAGATCTGGAGAACTTTAGCCGGACTAAAGATGCCGGAGAGCCCTGGCAGGCCCTGACAGCATGTAAACCGGACTAAAGATCAAGATGATCTTTAGTCCCGTTGGTGGTACGTAACCGGGACTAAAGATCATATAGTCCCGTTCTACTTATAAACCAAAGACTAAAAACCATCTTTAGTCCCGGTTTTTATTGCAACCGGGTCTATTGTGGTTTTTAGCCGACCGAGTAAAGATGGTTTCTCCAGTAGTGATATTTGCTTTGAAAGTGGGATTTGATTTTAAGATCAGCTGTGATGATTGTATGACATGTTAAATCAATGGCTAGATTTTTTCTGGTTAACGTGAGTGCTCCAAGAAAATGCTTGATTAGTGTAGGTAATAGAGGTATAGATAGATAGATAGATAGATAGATATAGATAGATGGAGCGTATCAGGTGAAAACCAGGCATCCTGTGCAAACTTGGAAAACTCTCGATCAAGACCACATGATGCTCATCCAATGGCTAGGGACAGAAGTGGGCCAATTTTGCACTTAACGCCCACAATTAGCCATACTATTCTCGTTTTTTTTGCAAATCACCCCCTGCCCAATCCCAGCGTCGCTTTGTGTGGCTGCCGGCCTGCGCGGGTGTCGTTTCGTACTGGCCGCCACCCTCCGTCCGCGAGTCGCCGCCGCCGCCTGGCCGCGAACGCAGGTCCGCCCAGCCGGCTCGACGCCATCGCTGGCCCGCCGAGGTGCGCCTCACGAAACCGCGATGGAGTCCGGCAACGCCATGGAGTCCGGCGCGCGCGACGTCCTTTCCCTGTGCGCACGCCATGAACGCGCACTTCAGCGTTGGGAGTGGCAGCCCTTCATGCCGTTTGTTAGTTTCTATTATAAGACTTTCATCTGGACTTTTGTCAGAATTAATGTGATCGTTGCTAACGTGCCTGCATGCAGTGGACAGTGAACCTATAGGCCGCCATTGATTCTGCCTCTGTTGAGGCCGCCGACATATGGATCATGCCGTCTTCACTGTCGACGCCGGAGTTTGGAGCCACCTTGAACATCCAAGCACACGAAGCCAAATTCTTCTCTGAGTATAGCAGTAAGTTGCAAAGAACATTAGGAAGTGTTCGAAAATTAGGAAGAGCAAGGAGAAGGAGGCTGGAAAGTGGAAGTAAGGGTACAAGTAAACGGAAGTGTTGAAAATGTAAGCAGACAGTGGATCATGATGCACGCAATTGCCCAAACAATGTTGTTGGCTGATATTTCAAGTTCCTGTAACCTTTAAGTTCAATTGAGCAAAGTACTACATTGTAAACACTTTTTTACTAGTGGCATCATTCAGCTTATTGATGCTAATTTTCAGATCAATTGTGCTCAATCTTGAGTTATCATTCAGCTTTTGGATTTTCAGTTCACTGCATTGTTGAAAAAGTTTGGTCCAAGAAGGCAAATTGAAAAAGTTTGTCTTTCAAAGT
>CM020178.1:31965033-31977750 GCA_009805545.1 Oryza longistaminata | reverse complement strand
ACAACCTTCACTGTGCCTGTAATTTGAACACTTGAAGATAGATAGATAGATAGATAGATGGTACTGGTGTCAGAAGACCCATCTTGAAAAAAAAAATTAATGGCTCTGCAATTTAGTTCTCTAAGTTCTATTCTAATTTTCAGGATGTTACCCGCACAACAGGGAGGGAAGTAGCGGGCAGATGGAGGCACTGGGCGGCTTCTCCATATCGTCTTGAGCCGGAGGCCTTGAATGTAATTGCTGTGATTTTCTCCTCCTCCTCCGGTCGCCGATCTGAGGTCACCTGTGAGTGCGACTGGTCTGGCTGGTGTCACCACCAGTTGGACCCTCGGTGCCTAGTTGCTTAATTAACTAGGTGATACCCCGCGCTTTGCTGCGGGATTCACGGAGGAGTATATATTAAATATTGTCATAATGATGAATGTTGAAATGTTGAGAAAATAATGTGAGGAAGATGATTTAACACATACTTGTTGATCTCTATAATATAATATTGTAGATGATATGTCATGCTTGCATGGGATTTAAAACAGGCTAGAATAGTAATTGCTAGTGAGTGAAGATGTGGCATGCTTGCATGGGATTTTAAAAGGTCTAGAATAGTAATTGCTTGTGGGTGATGATGTGGCATGCTTACATGTTAAGCTTTAGCTGTAGTGGGTACCAACTATATAGAAAACTAGTTGAATCTCCGCGCGTTGCTGCGGGCTTAATAAGTTATTTCAAACATAAAAAGTTAGTGTGAAACTGTGAACCAAAATGTATGCTTTTTGTTACTGTCAGTGTGGTGTCAAAGAGACTCATGTGCATTTATATATTAAAGCCTCCTGGTTTATGGTACATACTGAATTCAAAATAACAAATCGGTGTAAATTGGATTTCATTATAGTAGTCCAGGAAAATGTTTGATTATACACATACTTGATACTACCACGGCACACAACATACTGTAGATTACAAAAATGACAAATGAATTATTCGAAAGGGAGTTGACACTGCACTCTACAATCTACATATTTAAAACCAATTTGTTCAAATTGGTTTTAAATATGTATTCCAATAAGGGAGGTAGAAACATAATTTTCATGTCTAAAGTACCATATGGTGTGTGAGGGATTAATATGGGGTGATTAGTTACAGGTTTACAGCCACTATATGGCTATAGCATCGAAGTATTTTAAATGTAAAGATAAAATGAAATAACACATTTTGACATTTTTTTATGCTGCTGGCAATTGACATTAATTGATTCTTGTTGTAAAGGCGACTACCTTCTGCTGGAGTACATGTAGTTTATATTTAATTGTAGTGTGACTGTCTTCTGCCGGAGTTCATGGAGAGGCAAATGCTACATTGGTTTCAGAAAATAGGGGGAAATCTTATACATGGATTAGGCAGGGATAATAATAATCCTGAAATAGGAATTTGCATTCAAAAAGTGTAATCCTAATGGACTACTGTCGGAAAAAGATAATTAATAAAGAGATCAACAAAAATATAAATTAAGCAAATATTCTATATATGTAGCTTATATTTACCTGTTTAGTTACCTGTGCCCATGGAGATGATTCTTTGATTCCTGAACTTTCAATATTCCAATAAAAAATTTTGTGCTACCCTTTTAAAGCTGAGATCGAAGACCCTTTTTTGTTTTTGCATGCATGAGGGCATGACATTGAAGAGGAACGTATGAATATCATTGAGATAGAACATGAACTGTTGCAAATGGAAAGATTTATAACCTGCAGTAGTGCAATTTCACCTTGAATATAATCTGTAAACAATTTCCATTAACTGAATTAACCAACCAGAAAAGAAGTGGAGATAGATACCTTCTGCACAGAAGTACTTCTACGGCAGTGGCCAGAGATGTATGGTCTACCATCTTTAGTGCAGGAGGAGAATGCGGCCAACTGTTGTGCTCGGTAGATCCATCCAAAGCAAGCAAATTACATGGATTGAGCTAACTCACAGTTTTCTCGCATGCAGAACTGCTGAAGATGTGACCAAACTGAAAGCAGAGTAGATTAATCCGGTGCCATGCTTGAGAATACCAGCGTCGTGGTGATGATATGAGTAAGAAGAGGCCCTGCGAGTGTTGGTAAATCGACGCAGTTATAGTTGAAGTAGGCAATTGATAGCGGCTGTTTTTTCTAGTTTAATTGGCAGTGATTGATGAAGAGGAAAGGATGGGTGGAGCTGCAGGAGGAGAATGCCGTGCACGCCGTTAACTTGTCGGCGCCGCTCGCTGCCTGCCTGCCTAAGCTACCTCGATTAGTTGGATTTGGAAGCTAGGGTTTGCCATTGGGAATGGGGATTGGGGGTTGGGCGGAGCATAGAGAGCTAGATGTGGGTCTATGTGAGTGAGTTCAAAGCCCAATAGGCAATAGGCAATTTTTATGCCCTTGGCTGCCTGGCACAATTATGCGGATCGTTGGCCCAATACGCGGTTTCTCCAACCTCTAGCCATCCGGAGACCTTCAGCACCCTACCTTATCATCCATGGTGAAAAAATTGAAGGGGGAACTCAAGGGGGTATCCATGTGTACGGTGGGTGTAGTCCCCCCTGCATCCAGGTTGAATCCGCCCGTGCCAAGTGCCAACGCGGCTCGATTGGCTCCTCCATCTACTTCATTTGCCACTGCTGTCACCGCCTCCTCCGCCTCCCTCATCTGCCGCTGCCACCGCCCCTAGTAGCACCCTGGACTCGTTCTTTTCGTGTGACCTTCTCCACCGATAATGGGTTGTTGGTTTGGTTGTTTCATTGGTTCGTGTCATCAATTTGAGGTCTGGTTGGATTGGTGGATTGGTTGGTTGATTAGTTTTCAAGAGGGAATGAGGAGGTCTTGGAAGCCATGGTGCCAGCCGAGAAAAGAAGCGTCGCCACTGTATCACACTACTGCAGGACAGGGTTATAGTAACACGTCTTTGTGCTACTATATCTCCAAAAACGTGTTACTGAGGATTCTAGTAACACAACTGATATGTGTTCTTGTTGGCCGTGTTACTACACATGGATCCTTGTAGCACATATAAGTGTTCCAATTGATAAGAATAGGTGTTACAAGTTTTTAGCTAGGAACACCTTTGTTTATCTCCTGTAACACAACGCCCTGTGTTGCTACATAGTCGAGTAACACAAAATTTTGGCACTAGTAACACAAGTACAAATACGAGTTCTCAAGAAAGTAGTAAAACCATTTTTAATTGTAGCAGCACATTAATAGCATGTGATTAGCAATATAGTTTAAGAAATCATTGCTTGTTTGCTATATTATTAAAATAATTATTATAAATCTTTTTATGCACCATACGTTTGTTGACTTATTGCTTACATTGAAGCATACTGTTATATACATCTACAGGGAACATGCACAATACAAAAACCAAATTCTAGTGCTCAAATCAAAATATATAACTATTTCTATATTCTTCATGCATCTTTGCATGCCGCTTGTCCATGGTGACTTGATGAGGCAATCAGCTGAACAACCATTTCTTATTGAGTTCAACTTGTCATCTACTTTTAAGTGTGCGCACACACCTCGCATGCTATGCAGTACCTGTAATTGAGAAACACGATATTTAGCTATTAGCCATTAGAAATTAATGTGCATTATAATATTAAGCAGATAAATGAACAAAAGCATTCAGTGCACATCCTGTTGAATCAAATGATAATATCTAAGGCATGTATAGCTACAGTTTTAAACATTGTTTTGGTTAAAATATCACGGATGCTCTGTTTCTCACAAAATCTCAAAAGTATAGTCTAGAAAACAATCAAGAAGCCTGATTGAACAAAGAAAAGAAAAGCTAGTGGTCTCAGCAACAAGACCATTGATTTCCTTGGAATGAGAATTAGGGTTTATTTTTATCAACATTGACTTCATGAAGTAGAGATTTAAGATCATAGCAGAGTATTTCTAATTTGTAATGCAAAGCATTGAACTAGTTACTAGTTATATGATGTACACAAAATTGAATTAAAACTATTTCATGATTAGAGTATACAGGCCGTAACTATACCTTGATGCATGTTTTCCATATATCTGTATATAATTTGCATTACAAACATAAATGCTTACTTTATCTGAACTCTGAATTAGAACCTGAAGAAATAACAGCGCTCTGAAAAAAAAATACAACCATTAGTCAAGAAAATAAATGGAACCGAAGAAAGTACTACAAAACCAGATATCACTTAAGAAAACACAAGCACTTGCCAATTCTGTTTTACCATCATTGTAGTCAATCACTATCATTTCATAAAAGCAAGTTCCATAAAAGATTGGTTCATTTCCTCAGTTAAAAAATCTGATACATTTCAGCATATTCAATGTAACATATCCGAATTCTAGATTAAGGAATTTCTATCAAAACTAGTTAAAAAGGAAAGTTCTTCAATTTTGTAAACTAAAAATTTCCATTTTAAACCTAGGTGAAGTTGATCCAACTCTTGCTTGATGAAAATTTTGAGAACAAATTAAAACTTTTTCATCTTTAACCTAGGACTTGGATGCAACCCAAGTGAAAGCATGCATACTCGCATAATCATATTTTGACTTGAGTCCTTCATATGCATTTGGATTTTCGTTTTGCATTTTCATAATAGGTCGCATGAATATAATTTGCAATCTAGACAAACAACTAAACCATTAGGGCCTAGTGCTACTAATGGAAATAATACATAGGAACCATAATACACCTAAAAATATATCAACAAGGCCAATGTCAAGCCCACAAAACTAATTTGGTCATCCATCTGAAGACTAGTCATGAACATGGAAGTGACCAAATAAATTATCTCATATAGGGTATATTCTATCCACGTAAAAAAAAAAGGTATATCTATCTTAATTCTCTATAAGCATTCTCTTAATTTAATACTAAAGTAAACTTATGCATAGATAGGTAAGGAGCTTATGTCATGTGTAATGTAAATTGTAATTCTAATATATCAACATCACCTCAGGTTAATGAGAGTCCAAATATACTTTTATAAACATTTACATGCATTTAGGAAAAGGGAAACACATATAAGACATAAGTCTTGCGAATCATCTGAAATAATTCGTGCAAGATAAAATCGTGGGAAAATTCTTGTAGGCTCTACTTAACATATGAAACTCAGTGTAATTTTGTAAATAATTTAATAACTAAATTTGATACTCGAATAAATCAGTCAAACCAGTCAAATAATAGACTAATTATAATTCCTAATCGCTAAAACATCCTTTGTCTAAAAGTGCATTTACTGCATAAAAAGTGTATAAGTAAAATAATTATTCAAATACTAGGTCATTTATCATGAATAAAAATAATTTTTCCAGAATTTATCTTCTCTGTTTAGGTCTCCTAAAAATTCAAACTAATTTCCAAAGAACCCATATTCCTCTAATTTCTGTGAGTAATATATCCAAAATTTTAGTGCAACCAAAGAAATGGAATCTAGGTATCTTCATCTACCTTCAGAAAAATCCACACTAAATTATCCTACCCACAAATTAAATAATTGACTACTAATGTGGGAGAGAGAAATAATCCTGAAAATCATTCAAAACTTTTTCTTCACCCACGTTTCTGCCCAACCCTCTCACCCTAGCTTAGTTTGCCACGCCTGGACCCACTGGGCAGCCTCCTTGGCTTGCCCTTCCTCTGTGCAACATCTCTAGCCGACCAGAACTGAGAGAGAGACCGAGCCGACAGCCCTCGGGCGCGTTCGACGCGTGGCCTCGACGTGGCAGCGCCGAACCAAGGCTTCACCTCCACCCAGCTGCCGTCGCCACTCTTCACCCACCATCCCAGTGCCGATCCAACCGAGGGAGGAAACTCCTGCTCTCCTCTCCACCTCTCTTTCGTCGCCGGCCGCCAAGAAGAGGGACATCGCCAACCGTCGTCGAGCCTCTCCATCTCTAACTCATACTCGTTCCATCTCATCTCACCATGCGAACAACTTGGTTTTGATTCCATTCCATTTAATCTTCTACAGCAGCGGGAACGCCGCCATGTCATGGTCGCTCTAGAGCGCGCTCTGTTGCACCGCCGCAGCGACATCATCGCGTTCCCGCTTATCTGGACCAAGCCGGGCAAGCTGTCGCGCCAGCGTTTTTGCCTCGACTCCTCTCCATTTCCCCTCAAGAATCTCGAAGGATGGTGCTACGAGTGCGGAGATCGGCTACCGTCTTCTTCACCTCCGCCCGTCGCCATTGTCGATCCGCCTCCTCCGGTGAGCCATTGTCCGATTCTTCGCGTATACACCATCCCTGGGACCTCATTAACCCATGAAAACACTGCATGTCAATTCGATGAGTGGATCGAGCCGTTGCCGTCTTCCGGAGCTCTACACCGTCGCCGGACCATCTTCTTCACCGCTGCCGCTGTCCAGACTTTCCGCGCCTCGTTCAAGGTTCGGTGAGCACCTTTGAGCCCATAGGATTGCATCATGCATTTCATTCACTTAGAATCGAGCACCAACTCAACATGCAGTAGCAGCCTAAGCCAGCCGCCGCTCGGACTCGCCGCCGGCGTTACTCCGATGTCCCTGACCGAGAAAAGTGAGGAATGGAATCGCAATAGCATGATATTCATTTTGTCTTTTGGTCGCACCGTCAAACGAGCCACGTTTGCCGCTGGCAGCTGAGATCGAGCTCAGCCATGGCTTGATCTGCTTCAGCTCGAACCCAGGTACCTTCTCACAAGAATTTAGGTTAATGTAGGGTCCTTTATGAAAAAGCTCAAGACACACAGAACAGTCATAGGACTGCGGGTTATTTCCTGAAATGCTAGGGGCCTTTTTGCATATTGGCCTGAGAACTGACAGTCCACCCCTATGACACAAAATCTGAAATTATAAAAGAACCGTAACTAAAACTGTAAAATCCATATAAAATTAAATATAGCTCATTTAAGATGATTCAAATTTCTGTGACTCACCAATTGGGAACTTTGATGTTATGGAATAAAAACTTGCACTCACAGTACAAATTTAGCCTCTAAAATTTATCCAAGTTAAATCACACATAAAGCATGCACAAACTTATAAAATGCATACAAATTCATTCAACTCATTTGGGAGCAAACTCAGTTTCTAAAGATCCACCAACTTATGTTCCTATAAAGCAAAATGAATAGTAATACATACTATACATCAAATGCCTCTAAAACTATTACCTTTAAAATGACTAGTTTTACATAAGCTGAACTTTAGAAGTTTATATAAATTCATCTTAGATCCTTTTTGAGTAAACCAAATTCAGTAGAATCATACAGTTGTGCACTTCAATGTATAAATAAAAAAGACATACTTACCAGTATAATGAAACCCCTAAGTATTTAAGTAAGGAATAAGCAACATGGAGCATACCTTAAATTGTAACATTTGTAGAAAATTCATCTATAGTCAATGAAGTGAACCAAATTTTCTATAGATCTAGCAAGTAATATACTTCACCTAGTAGAGTGAATTATAGCACCCTCTTTAACAGACCATAGCTTTCTGAACCTTAATTTGTAGAATAGGTACTAAACACATAGTGTGGTTTAAACAATACATATGAAAAAGTATATATATGCATGGTAGCTCCAAATAAATCCAAATAAACTTGTTGAACCAGTGAAGGCATAGGTCCATCCCTTCCACCAAAACTTAGTATCCTTAACTCATATAATAATCTCTAGATGATATGTTAAGTTTCTAACATAGAACATCCCCTAGCTTATAAAATGTGAAGTAAAGTAATTGTGAACACTAAAATTTTATAAACTAAGATTAGATTAGTTAACTAAAATACTCATTTCATACAATCACTAGCTATATGAGGCAAGTTCTGGACCTAAACCTCTAAAGCCATGAACCCTATATAACACTATACACTTATAACACGTTATAGACTTTAAAATACATAAAGAATTTCATATTAACTCTAAAAATTATGAAACCAAATGTGTTAAGTCTTAGAAACACATATTCTTACCCCCAGCAACACTAAACTTAAATAGAATCACCCTACAACAGCATTTCACAACAGTAACTAAGTAAATCCTACACTATACCGACAAAAATTCTAAATTCATACTCCCAAATAAAATGAGATAAAAAGGAAATTCTTTCACATAAATTAATTTTGACCAGTACCTATTCACTGTGCACAAATCATCATTTTAGAGCATTTTTGATTTTTCGCATATTTCGGTGTTTAATTGCATAACGTGTACTTTGTTAGATGATTGCTTAAACGGTGAAGAAGTGATTTAGGTGCTGACATTTTCCTGATTCAAGGCAAGTCCCACCTCCCTCTCTTATCACTTTGAACCTATGTTTTGGAGGTTATTGAAAATGTTTGCAAATCTTGCATGTCGATTGTACACTATAAATTAAAATTTTGTTAAACTTGTTAGACAAACTCCTATTGTTTTGCATCACCTGTACCCCAGTACATATATCGCATCCCCCTCACTGCCTAACCTTGGACCAATAGACTTATTACACTTTATAATGAAGTTTTGGATGTCACAGATATATCTAAGTATGCTTAGCCCATGCCTTTAGGATGGTCTCCTTGTCATTGATTGGGCTCTTACAACATGAAATTGATTTTATAAATAATCTGGAACAAAACTCTTAATATCTTGATGATTTTGATGAAATAAATAAATGATGGAAAACAGTGGATTGTTTAGGTTTGGGCCTCAAAGTGGTGCATTCATATGGGATTAGTTGTGTAACCGATAGGGGGAAGGTGCCAACGACTAGATTCATCTGTCACTCATTCCTTAGATACTCTACACGTACCTAATGGAAGCTCAACTAGTATAAGTATTATATGTTCTAAGCTATACATCTCTTGGTTATGCCCAGATGCCTGTCTGTGTATGGGATATGCAGCTTCAAGGGAGAACTTAGTAGTTATACCGATGACGTTTGCTTACTCTGGTGAGGACGTGTTATTAGTTCGGTATAACTCACGAGTGGAAACTTCATCCTGATTTCAATTACCCGAACGGGAATAGTTTAGGTTTGCTAAGTTGACCAATACAGGTATTTGCCAGGGTGGGTTCCCGTTGTGGCCGCCACCCACGGCGTTAAGTGTTTAAGGCGTGGCAGCCCGCCATTAACGGGGTCTCATTAGTCATTGTAATACAGCCTGTATGGACTTTTAGGATGGAGTAGAACTCACGTGATAGGTACGTGTTCTTGGTCAATAAAGGGCATAAAATACATTTGTGCGAACTTGTTGGAAAAAGCTTTGTTGGCGGGTAATAAATCTGGTACTTATGTATCGCGTGTCCATGCCTCTTGCATGATTATTATTTCGCATCAATGTTGGTAAAGTGTTACAAACTCTGAGAGTTAAACATAATCGATTAGGCCGTGCTCGCGGTCGATGAGGCGGCCGTGCGCGGATATATATTGAGTATAGGACTTGGTTTAATTCTTTCTAAATGCTGAAAGTTTTCCCTTCAATTGTGATGAGATTATGAGAATGATCTCCTTGCTGCCATGGAAGGCAATGAGGTTGGAATATTTTATATTTAATGCCTACCTTGATGCGCATATGTCAAAATACTAGCTTTGCTGAAATTTTATTTAAAAGTAAACTTGGATTTAGAAAATTTATTTTAATGCAATAAAACGTTGCTTTTATGCTAACAAGAACTATATTATACCCTTCCTTGGTTTTATGCCCTTTGGGCAAGTAAGGGTTCCTTAAGGCTTTGTTGGGTGGCTTGCCAGTACATTATTTCTAATAAGTAACTGACTCTTGCTATGGAATTTAACCTTTTGCTTGCAGGAATTTAGAACTTAGCCTTTGGAGTGATGCGGGTGATCGACTGCTTCTACTAAGGACTTGAAACACTTAATGGGGTAAACCCCTAGTCGGTGTGGCTTGTGGATTGGGTGACAACTTCCGCTGTTCTAATATATTTATTTGGCCGTCGGCCAATGAACTCAAGTAGATTGTAGTTTTAATAATCGTTCATCTTATTTGTGTTTGCCTATGTATAATCATGCTTAGATGAAAGTGTGAATCTAGTGGCACATCCTGGAACTAGATTCACATGAGTATGAAGTTAAGAATATTTGAGATATTGTAGATCTTAGTCTAATTTTTGTCAAGGTCTCCTGAATGTGTAACACATCTGTCGCCGCCTTCGGAGTGTTTGTCGGCCATCTAGGCTGAAGTTGACTGCCAAGGCCTAAAGGCCTAGCAATGTCTCCAATATTCTTCTCTCGAGGGCGTCGATGTTTTCTTATGTTTTGTTTGATGATTGAATTATTCCATTCATCCCTCAAATATAATGGAAGGTCTGGAAAAGCCTTATGACATCCAATTTAGCCAAAAAAGCAATAGCCAAATTCAGAAGTTAATATCACACTCAACATCTAGAAGTCTCAGTTTTTCCAAGCAATATAAAACAACTCCAGAGGCAAGTAGGCACCATTCACCAAGCCTGCAGAATAAATTTAACATACTCTAGATACTCTCTTGTAAGCATATATTTGTCATACAGAGTAATAGATATTGCTGCTTCACCAAATCACAGCTTCCTTCTATGACAATGAAGATTAGAACAGCAGAGCCAGTGAGGTAATCACTATTCATCAATAGAAGTCCTGATCATAACTGTGACTAGATGCCATATTCGCATCAAACCTTGTTCAATATTCGCATCAAAAGCAATTAGTTTTGACAACCTTCAAAAGTTATCTTTAATAGATCAGCAAACAGCTAAGTTCAATATGAGTTTGTGCCAATCCACCTATGCATGAAACTGTGGCTTGGCTTGTGAAATGTCCGAAGCAGTCAAAGGACAGAACTAGAGTTCAATGCTTCTATTGCTCGATAGTTTGGCAGTGTGACAGTGTAAATGAACAATTATTATGATTGATCATAAAAGATAGGCAAAATTTGCTTTCGGACACTAAAAAACATGTAATTGTGAGAGACACCGTAAAAACGTGACATGGCTGATGACACTAACAAAATTATGTAATTGGCTGTAGGACACCAGAACAATTTTTTTCCGGTCAAAGTGATTTTTTGATAAGTCGACAAGCACGATCTTCAACACCTAAACGCCTTGCGATGATATGGAGTCGCCAACCACCTTGAATCTAGCCAAAGGGCCAAATCAAGATGGGTTTTGCAAAAAGAAAAGCTTTACCGGCTAGCGGAACGATTTAAGAGATCAAAAATAGTCTCTAAGCCGATTTAGATCGATATGAGGAATAACACCGTCTCGTGGGCAAAACGGAAGGTTTTCGCGGAGCAAAATCCTACAAGAGCTGTCGGCACTCTCGGCAGCGGCGGGCGGACGGTTTACGGCGCAAACCGACAAAGATGGACTAAACTAGGGTTAAAATAGAAAACATAGTAAAAGAAACGATTCAAATAATTGTTTCGGCGGATTTTTACAATGAACCGGCCTTGTCCCTTACATAGGGGTTTGGTCCTTTGCCTCGTACAGGCCCTTTCATATCCAACTCGGGATAGAAACCAAAGGAAACACGAAACCTGCGTTCCCGAGTAAGGAACTCCGTCACTTTCTAACTTTTTGGCAATTTTCCTCTATTTCGTCCATAGGCTTGCCAATTTTGGGTGTAACAAACATTGCCCCCTCTGCCTTGGTGAACAGACGTGAACCGAAAGGCATAAAAAATGTTATCTCAGGCGCGATAATCAATTCCTGGCCATAGGACTTCCTAAGCATCCTGCCAATGCTCGGAAGTAATTTTCTTCAATATTTCCCATTATGATCTCTGAAAATACGTCTTGAAGTGTTCTTCCATCTCTCAAAGTCTTTCAAACGCTTCGTCGATGACAATCTTCAATTACTTCCCATAAGGTCTTGTAATCTTGCCAAAGCCGACAAGTCGCCCTTCTTGAAATACGGAAGAGAGCCAAGATCTTACCTCAAGCTGGCAAAACGGCAATTTTCAACAATGTTTTTTTACTCGACTCGGCTTATCCATTAGCCTGAGCGTAGTAAAAGAGAAGAACTTAACAACTTAATATCCATAAGATTCGCAAAACTTCTCACTTCTTTGGACATAAAGAAGCTCCTTTAACGTTTGAGAATACCGAATCTATGAACAATACGTTCAAGATAAGTAATTACCTCCGTACATGTATATTCTCGAGCGGCCACGGCTTCGGCTCACTTTAGTGAAGTAATCCATTGCAACTAGCACCCGAACCAATGCCCTTTTGATGACGAAGGGATAAATTTTGACAAATGAATCCAAAGCCAAACCTTGGAACGACCATGGTTTGATGATAATATTCAATATGCGATAAGGCCGCTAATTTGAACATTGCCCGTTCCGTTAACAAGCTTCACTCCCTCTAAATACATTTGAACAATCATCATTATTTTCGGCCAACCCATAAAGACTCCACTCTCCTAAGCAACCAATTTTATCTTACAGCCGATTGATGAAATTCCACGAAATCCCTTCATGTACTACTCTCGTAGCATTACTTTTAGATTGATCAATTATTTAAGTAATCTCATCTATTTTCGGCGAATATATATTTTGAGCGCTTGTCGCCGAATCTTTTCGATCTACCTTAAGTATAGGATCTTTCAAATATTAATCAAAGGATCTCCAAGCTATTTTCTAAATCATGGGCAGCTAAAATTGTCGCGAATTCCACAATTAATTCAGGGGGCCCTTTTAATCAATTGGTACATGCCGCTCTCCTGCCCGGG
>CM020178.1:31953704-31965008 GCA_009805545.1 Oryza longistaminata | reverse complement strand
AAGAGAGGTTCTCGGGATTAGTGGCTTTTCCAATCTTTTTAATGGAAAAATACCTTCCTTTTTAAAAAAAAATTTTCCCTTTTTTTTTTTTTTTTGGGGGGTTTTTTTTTTTTTTTTAAACAATGGGGGTTTAAAAAAAAAAAAAAATTTCCCCCCCGGTCGAAAAGTTTTTTTTTTTTAAATCCCAAATAATAAATTTTTCTTAAAACATAATCTTCTGGCAAAATGGGTTTTTCGCTTTTTATTTTTAACCTACCATCGGCCTAACATCTGTCGCGGTAGAGGGGCAGCCGATTTAGTTTAAACATCGACGTTGATTTAGATTATACAAGATATCCCACCAACCCTATGAAACTTCCAGCGGCTTGATTGTCTTGATATTTGTCATTTTTTCATACTTTAATGTTGGTATCAAGTTTAAGTTTGATTATTATTAGTCCCGTGCTTAGAATATCAATCTCTAGCTACCTTCTGGCTGCCGATTTAGGAGTTTATCATTAAGGGAAAGTTCGATTTCAGCCGATCTTACCTGATTTGGACTATATTTGCTCTATATGGCCTTTCATTGATATCGTAACATTCTGCCCTCTATTGCTAAACATACTTGTTGCCAGTTATGGTAATATTAGGGCTTTTGTGTTTCGATATATTTTTAACTTACTTTATATATCTTAGTATAGAGTACTTGGAGCTAAGCAGAGAGTATTAGCCAATACACCGCTAGATCTATCTGAATCGGTCTATAATTGATAACATATTATAGTCTTATTATTAATATATATTTATCAGATATTGTCGATGGACCATCTATGCATTATTTACAGTCTCATGATACCAATTCTGATACCATAGGGGGTACTATATTTGTTATTATCGAATACAGTTGCATAATGTTTAGACAGTTCGCGATCAAGTAGATCTGATTCCTTCTTATTTATTTTATGCTGATCACAAGATCGAATACATAACTAGAATCGGCCTCAAAGATAAATTGATTATGTCGTGCCGGCACTTAGATACGCGATCGTGCTTATCTTATTATAGGTTTAACCGCGGTTTCCTTTGTCTTTTGTCTTTGTTTCTTGGTTGATTGCAGGATCAATCAACTGGCACCGCACATAGCATACCCGAAGGCGAGTTTTGGACCCTGCACTGGAGTTAAGTCAGATATCCCTAGTTCTACCGCTGTTTTTCATCAACAGATCTCAAGTAGCCCTGATTACTTATTATTTCATTGAGATGTAAAACATATGGTTCATGGTCTCCTCCCAGGAATATTTCTTTTTTCTATCGATCTAATGAAATTAAAGTCTCCCATTACAATCAGCATTGCGTCAGGATCGGCATGATCATGTCGGCGTTAAAAAATCCATCTCTTAACTCCCAAGACAGTGGGTCCATATATACCGCGTAGTAGTGAACTGAACTCTATGTACTCAAACTTTTCATATTGACTCATCGATTAACTCTGTGACTAAGTTGAGGAGAGACGGCAAGATGACTGGTTAAGCCTAATTAATCCATGGTTGAGACAGATGTGACTACAGTAACATTCTCAATTATTGATTAATTTGGATATTAAAAAATATTCTTGCGAATTAACTCTCAATTTATGCAACTAATTTTGTAATAGTTCTAATGTTTAATACCTAAATTTAGCGTCCAAACATCTCGAGGTGTTAGTAGAGGCGAGTTAAGTCTCTGGATCAAACACCGACACTCGTCTGGTCACGTCTCAGACTTCTCGGGCGCAGTTCAAGAGAAAGAAAACATATTCCAAAACGCAAGTTTTTTTCTCAACTATCACACATTAGTCCAAACAATAATGCTTTGCAAATATTCGGCACACATATATCATACATATTTTACAGTTTCTCTTTGTGGAAATCAGTTGAAACTTTCCAAGATACCTTCCATCCTATAGAGCACGCCAATTAATTATTTGCACTGAACAAATTCATTCAAAGTAAGATGCATGTAGTACTATTTCTTAATCAACCTATGGAGAACAGTATATATGCTATATAAGTTACCTAGGTACAATAGATGCTACTATAGTACTTGTATTAGACTACACCAGAATAGAGGGGATGTGGTAGAGATGGCTTTGAGTTACACAACTCGACCAAGTATTAGGAGAGGAGGTGTTACTGCGCTAACCACCGTTGTTGTGGTTGTTGCTGATGTAATCAGCGGCATCGTCGAGTATAGATGACTAAAAATATCTTAGACGACAGTTATCTAATTTTTACCGACATCGATGATAATTTATAGTGGAGACAGCAATGGTTTGGAGCAGCCGATCTCTCGAGATCCTTGGCTCCGCCAAATGATCATTGCTGATGTCGTCATTACACATCTTCACCAGTGGTACCCTGAATATTAGCGGTGTACATTTTTAATTAGTACTACACCATTAAAATATAAGTATATACCAACATACACCTCTCATTCAAACGGCTTAAATGGTGATAAAGCATCAATGTGATTGGTGAACTGTATTTATATGTTGACCGGCCACATGCTGATATGAGCATGAAACTAGGTACGCAAATCTGGTACCACCGTATCAACTTTAATACCTTTGTAGATATCGGTCTATCCCTATATAGTCTATACTAAGTTGTACTGTGTATTTTTATCTAGTATCCATATTTAGGTTCCATACTGATGTCATACTGCGAACACATGATGATGTCAACACAGATGAACCATCCTCAACCATATATAGATTTCTTGTTATATATATTAACAGACTCACCACTATGTCTTATTTTTTTCCTTTAACTAGAAAAAAATACATGTGCATTGCAAACGGGTGAAGGCTATTTTATTCTATTATTATTATATTGTTTAGTTAGATTAAAATTCACTTGTGTTAAATTCGCTTGGTATATAATTTCGTTAGAAAATCATGAGCTACAACAATTAAGTGTCCGATCGTCTCAAGTTAGTATGTGAGTTTTTTAAAAGATCTTATATACGATTTCTTATGTATTTCCAAAAGCGCACGAACTTAAAACAGACTCAATACATATTTGGTATTTTTAAAACGAACGGACTTAAAAATACTCATACGTGGAATGACGTACCAAAATACCGGAAAAACATCTTCAATTTTTATAATAGTAGAGAATGAAAAATACCCGTGCGTTGCAACGGATGAATGCTTGGATATTGTTTTTAGAAGTTAGCATGCGGAGTTTTTTAAAAGAGATTGCTTATACGACTCGTTCTATGTTTCCCGAAGGCGAATGGAATTAAAAGCTGACTCAAATACGAACCTGTAGTTCTAAAAGTGAATAAACTTAAAAACCGACTTAAATACGGATGACGTACCAAATTACCGCAAAACATATTTAATTTTTATATATAATGGGAAGAGATAGAGATAGAGATTTTATAATAGTAGAGATAGAGATAGAGATAAGAGATTGAATACTGTCATTCCTACGTTACTATACTACTGCAAGCTACGCAGACCCTATGCTGTGGTTTGGGTGCGCTCCATCGTCTCCGTCCCGAATAATTGATCGGACTCCAGAACATACGATATCCTATATATTCACGCACTGAAAGTGTTACTTGCAAACCAACTCACACAATCAGGTTACCAGCTAACCATCTAAGTGAAGCGAACTGCACGTTAGAGTAAGCAAGCAACCAGGTAGCCATGGCTGTGCCAGGGGAGATCACAAAGAGCGAGGTGCTCAGGCCATCGCCGGCATCAGCCATCGTTGCTGGCATGAAGTCCCGCTGACCGTCTTCGACCGCGCAGCCTTGGACTTGTACGTCCTTCGTCTACGCCTGGAACGCCGACGCCGGTGGTGCGGAAGCGCCTTCCAACGACAAGCAAGAACGGCTCGCCGCCGTGCTTGCCAGGTTTCCTCACCTCGCGGGGAGGTTCGGCGTTGACGAGCACGGGCCGGAGGTGCTTTGACCTTAATGACGCGGGGTTCTTGTCCTCGAAGCCACAGCTTCCGCCAGCCTCGCCGACGCTCTGTCGCACGACGTCCCCGCGCACATCAACGAGCTCTACCCAAGGCCGACAAGGTAGTTTACCTAGACGCATGGCAGCAAGTACACAAGCATAACTAGCTCTAGCTCTAATAAATTATATGGACTCGTGTGTAAATTAAGGTACGTAACAACGTTTAATATGATATCAAACTGGATTTTGACACGAACATATGCTTGGTTGCAGGAGCGTGCTGACGAGCCGCTGTTGCAGGTGCAGCTTACACGGTACACGTGCGGCGGGCTGGTGATCGGTGTCACTTCCCACACCATGTCGCCGACGGCCAGTCCATGAGCGTCTTCTTCGTCGCGTGGGCTGCAGCCGTGCGCACCCGTGGGACCCTCCTCCCGACGCCGTTCCTCCCACCGTGAGGTCGTCGTCGTGCCGTCTCGCCTGCCGCAGCCGGTGTTCGACCACCGGAACATCGAGTTCGATGGCGCGCACGGCCAGAGCAACTCCTACGGCGCCTCCCCTTGCACAGGATCGGAAACTTCTCCGTGCACTTTCCTGAGGAGTTCGTCGCCCGGCTCAAGGCCCGGGGGCACGCGGTGCAGCACGTTCCGGCTGCCTCTTGGCGCACGCGTGGAAGAAGATCAGCGGCGAGGGACCTCTCGCCGGAGGAGTTCACTCAGGTTAGGATCGCGGTGAACTGCCGCGGCCGTGCTAGCCCGGCGGTACCCATGGACTACTTCGGCAACATGGTGCTCTGGGCATTCCGAGGATGCGGGTAAGAGACCTCCTCTCCTCAGCTATGCCACGGTGGTCGGCGTCATCAGCGACGCCGTGGCGCGCGTCGACGAGCGGTACATCCAATCGTTCATCGACTTCGGGGAGTGGCCGCCGGTGAGGAGCTGACACGCGACGGCGGCGGAGCCCGGTACGGTGGAGCTGACACCGACGGCGGCGGAGCCCAGCACGGTTCTCTGCCCGGACCTTGAGGTGGACAGCTGGCTAGGGTTCCGGTTCCACGAGCTCGACTTCGGCGGTGGGCCGCCGTGCGCATTCCTGCCACCTGACGTGCCCGTCGAGGGGATCCTGATCTTCGTGCCGTCATGCGCGGCGAAGGGTGGCATTGAGATGTTCGTGGCGCTCGACGACAGCCACGTCAAGGCCTTCAGCCAGATATGCTACTCCATGGACTGATCACAATTTTCATCAATGGATGCACCGACAACAGTGTAATATACACCATGCTTTAAAGGGGATTTTGGACTATTTGCCATCTTCCCCAATGCCACACTCCCAAATGCCATCTTCCCAAAAAAAACTTGTATAAATTGCCATTGGTCCCCCTACATTAGTTGATTTCATGCCATTTTGGTCCATTATTGACGCTACATCAGCAGCCACCTCATGACACCATAAAAAAATGACATTGATACCCCTGCCCTTTCAGTCTAAATTTAACACAGCCAACAGCAAATAAAACATAACCAACTTAACTGATAGATGCACAATAATTTCACAAGCAAACACAGCTTCGAACATACAAACAGAACTTGCAAACGCTAGACAGATCAATCTAAAAAAAAGAATAACAGGAAAAAATTCGATGCCAAACCAAAGAGAGGGAAAGACGAAGGATATATTGTTATTTTACCTGGGATTGTATCGTCATTTGGCCACCGCCGGCAGAGTCGCTGGAGCTAGCGACGCGAAGTCGAACAACGACTAGGGACGCAAAGCCTGGAGCAGGGAGCGATGCAAATATCGGAGTTTTTCTCATACTCCTAGTTAGCAAGGGCAAAACAGGGATTTTGCCCCATCCAAAGCAAACGTGGCATAAAAAAGGAATAAAATGGCTGGGAATCAACTAATATATGGATCTGGTGGCAATTTATCTAAACTTTTTGGGAAGATGGCATTTGAGAGTGTGGCATTGAGGAAGATAGCAAATAGTTAAAAATCTCTTAATCAGGGGCGGATCCATGAACAAAAAGTTAGGGGGCTCAACATATCGAGTACACCAGTATAAATACATTACGTCCAGGGTTTAATCATTCGGTTTAGTGTTTTGTATCGGTGGCGGCCGCAATACTGGAATTTATTTCGGAAATTTCAGTCCGAAATTATACAAATTTTTGAATAAAATTTGACCAAATTGAACAAAATATTACAAAAATCATGAACAAATGAAAAAAAAATTAAAAATTGACCGAAATAGTATCATATCGGGGTCCGATAAAATCGATCGATCCGAAATTGTGAACCCAGATCATGTCTAATATAAGATTACAATACCACAACAGTATATTGTAATTGTAAGTGGTTTTATATGAAAAGATTTAGAAATAATACGAAAAACATCACAACTTCACAAGACAATTGATTGGTTTGCGCATTCCTGGATCACTAATAATATCTGAGCAACAGAACTTCACCCTTGCCATTATTTGTTCCATTCACATCATCCTCTGCAGTAGGAGTACTGCTACCTGCTGCCACTTGAATAATAGTTGAACAATGTTTTTTCTGACATTCTGCTCCCTGCTCGCTCCGGCCCCTCCACGGCTCCACCAGCCTGCTGGCTGCTGCTGCTCGCTCCCGTGGCACCGCCAGCCTGCTGCACTGCTCCTCTTGCAGTCCCGCTAGCGTGCTCTCGCGGCATCGCGCTGCCGTCGGCCTGCTGCTCGCGCAGTCGTGTCATCGCGTGCTCCGACGCTCCGCGGCTTGGCTGCCGGCTGCCGCAGTGCCGCTCACAGCCTTGCGCCCATGCGCCGTCACTCGCTGGCACTGTGCGCCGCGGTGCTGCTAGCCAGCCCGCGCTCGTGCGGTAGCGCCGTCACACGTTTCGTGCACGCCGTTAACTTGTCGGCGCCGCTCGCTGCCTGCCTGCCTAAGCTACCTCGATTAGTTGGATTTGGAAGCTAGGGTTTGCCATTGGGAATGGGGATTGGGGGTTGGGCGGAGCATAGAGAGCTAGATGTGGGTCTATGTGAGTGAGTTCAAAGCCCAATAGGCAATAGGCAATTTTTATGCCCTTGGCTGCCTGGCACAATTATGCGGATCGTTGGCCCAATACGCGGTTTCTCCAACCTCTAGCCATCCGGAGACCTTCAGCACCCTACCTTATCATCCATGGTGAAAAAATTGAAGGGGGAACTCAGGGAGGTATCCATGTGTACGGTGGGTGTAGTCCCCCCTGCATCCAGGTTGAATCCGCCCGTGCCAAGTGCCAACGCGGCTCGATTGGCTCCTCCATCTACTTCATTTGCCACTGCTGTCACCGCCTCCTCCGCCTCCCTCATCTGCCGCTGCCACCGCCCCTAGTAGCACCCTGGACTCGTTCTTTTCGTGTGACCTTCTCCACCGATAATGGGTTTGGTTTATTGGTTTGGTTGTTTCGTTGTTTCGTGTCATCAATTTGAGGTCTGGTTGGATGGGTGGATTGGTTGGTTGATTAGTTTTCAAGAGGGAATGAGGAGGTCTTGGAAGCCATGGTGCCAGCCGAGAAAAGAAGCGTCGCCACTGTATCACACTACTGCAGGACAGGGTTATAGTAACACGTCTTTGTGCTACTATATCTCCAAAACGTGTTACTGAGGATTCTAGTAACACAACTGATATGTGTTCTTGTTGGCCGTGTTACTACACATGGATCCTTGTAGCACATATAAGTGTTCAATTGATAAGAATAGGTGTTACAAGTTTTTAGCTAGGAAACACTTTGTTTATCTCCTGTAACACAACGCCCTGTGTTGCTACATAGTCGAGTAAACAAATTTTTGGCCATAGTAACACAAGTACAAATACAAGTTCTCAAGAAAGTAGTAAAACCATTTTTAATTGTAGCAGCACATTAATAGCATGATTAGCAATATAGTTTAAGAAATCATTGCTTGTTGCTGCTATATATTAAAATAACTAGTTGAATCCCCGCGCATTGCTGCGGGCTTAATAAGTTATTTCAAACATAAAAGTTAGTGTGAAACTGTGAACCAAAATGTATGCTTTTTATTACTGTCAGTGTGGGTCAAGAGACTCATGTGCATTTATATATTAAAGCCTCCTGGTTTATGGTACATACTGAATTCAAAATAACAAATCGGTGTAAATTGGATTTCATTATAGTAGTCCAGGAAATGTTTGATTATACACATACTTGATACTACCACGGCACACAACATACTGTAGATTACAAAAATGACAAATGAATTATTCGAAAGGGAGTTGAACTGCACTCTAACTCTACATATTTAAAACCAATTTGAACAAATTGGTTTTAAATATGTATTCCAATAAGGAGGTAGAAACTTAATTCATGTCTAAAGTACCATATGTGTGTGAGGGATTAATATGGGGTGATTAGTTACAGGTTTACAGCCACTATAATGGCTATAGGCATCGAAGTATTTTAAATGTAAGATAAAATGAAATAACACATTTTGACATTTTTTTTTATGCTGCTGGCAATTGACATTAATTGATTCTTGTTGTAAAGGCGACTACCTTCTGCTGGAGTACATATAGTTTATATTTAATTGTAGTGTGACTGTCTTCTGCCGGAGTTCATGGAGAGGCAAATGCTACAATTGGTTTCAAGAAAATAGGGGAAATCTTATACATGGATTAGGCAGGATAATAATAATCCTGAAATAGGAATTTGCATTCAAAAAGTGTAATCCTAATGGACTACTGTCGGAAAAAGATGATTAATAAAGAGATCAACAAAATATAATAATTAGCAAATATTCTATATATGTAGCTTAATTTACCTGTTTAGTTACCTGTGCCCATGGAGATGATTCTTGATTCCTGAACTTTCAATATTCCAATAAAAATTTTGTGCTACCCTTTTAAAGCTGAGATCGAAGACCCTTTTTTGTTTTTGCATGCATGAGGGCATGACATTGAAGAGGAACGTATGAATATCATTGAGATAGAACATGAACTGTTGCAAATGGAAAGATTTATAACCTGCAGTAGTGCAATTTCACCTTGAATATAATCTGTAAACAATTTCCATTAACTGAATTAACCAACCAGAAAGAAGTGGAGATAGATACCTTTGCACAGAAGTACTTCTACGGCGTGGCCAGAGATGTATGGTCTACCATCTTTAGTGCAGGAGGAGAATGCGGCAACTGTTGTGCTCGGTAGATCCATCCAAAGCAAGCAAATTACATGGATTGAGCTAATCACAGTTTTCTCGCATGCAGAACTGCTGAAGATGTGACCAAACTGAAAGCAGAGTAGATTAATCCGGTGCCATGCTTGAGAATACCAGCGGCGTGGTGATGATATGAGTAAGAAGAGACCCTGCGAGTGTTGGTAAATCGACGCAGTTATAGTTGAAGTAGGCAATTGATAGCGGCTGTTTTTTCTAGTTTAATTGGCAGTGATTTGATGAAGAGGAAGGATGAGTGGAGCGCAGGATATGAACGGCCTCTGTCGCTGCGTTTCCCAAGTATGTGAGGATTGCACGGTCCAGGACCAGGAAGCAAGCCGATCGAAATCCCGTCAATGCGTGGTTTCGCGGAGTGTGTCCAGCAGAGGTTTGCAGGAGTCGGACGGGCTTGACAGGGCCTGCTAACCAACTTGGGCCTGATTTCTGTGTCCAGCGAGAATAAGATCTAACGGTGTTTGGCATCTGACAATAGATTGTATCAGACGCTCTAAGTCTCGATGACGTGGCTTAACCTGGTGCTTCCTTTTATGAGTTAATGTTTTGCAGGAGTTCGGACGGGCTTGACAGGGCCTGCTAACCAACTTGGGCCTGATTTCTGTGTCCAGCCGAGAATAAGATCTAACGGTGTTTGGCATCTGACAATAGATTGATCAAACGGCTCTAAGTCTCGATGACGGGCTTAACCTGGTGCTTCCTTTATAGGAGTTAATGTTGTAGTGGGTACCACTATATAGAGAAGGATTATTAGAAATTCTTTATTATGCACCATACGTTTGTTGACTTATTGCTTACATTGAAGTATACTGTTATATACATCTACAGGGAACATGCACAATACAAAAACCAAATTCTAGTGCTCAAATCAAAATATATAACTATTTCTATATTCCATGCATCTTTGCATGCCGCTTGTCCCATGGTGACTTGATGAGGCATCAGCTGAACAACCATTTCTTATTGAGTTCAACTTGTCATCTACTTTTAAGTGTGCGCACACACCTCGCATGCTATGCAAGTACCTGTAGTGAGAAACACGATATTTAGCTATTAGCCATTAGAAATTAATGTGCATTATAAATATTAAGCAGATAAATGAACAAAAGCATTCAGTGCACATCCTGTTGAATCAAATGATAATATCTAAGGCATGTATAGCTACAGTTTTAAACATTGTTTTGGTTAAAATATCACGGATGCTCTGTTTCTCACAAAATCTCAAAAGTATAGTCTAGAAAACAATCAAGAAGCCTGATTGAACAAAGAAAAGAAAAGCTAAATAATCTGTGGTCTCAGCAACAAGACCATTGATTTCCTTGGAATGAGAATTAGGGGTTTATTTTTATCAACATTGACTTCATGAAGTAGAGATTTAAGATCATAGCAGAGTATTTCTAATTTGTAATGCAAAGCATTGAACTAGTTACTAGTTATATGATGTACACAAAATTGAATTAAAACTATTTCATGATTAGAGTATACAGGCCGTAACTATACCTTGATGCATGTTTTCCATATATCTGTATATAATTTGCATTACAAACATAAATGTTTACTTTATCTGAACCTCTGAATTAGAACCTGAAGAAATAACAGCGCTCTGAAAAAAAAATACAACCATTAGTCAAGAAAATAAATGGAACCGAAGAAAGTACTACAAAACCAGATATCACTTAAGAAAACACAAGACTTGCCAATTCTGTTTGTACCATCATTGTAGTCAATCACTATCATTTCATAAAAGCAAGTTCCATAAAAGATTGTTCATTTCCTCAGTTAAAAATCTGATACATTTCAGCATATTCCAATTTAGCCAAAAAAGCAATAGCCAATTCAGAAGTTAATATCACACTCAACATCTAGAAGTCTCAGTTTTTCCAGCAATATAAAACAACTCCAGAGGGCAGTAGGCACCATTCACCAAGCCTGCAGAAATAAATTACATACTCTAGATACTCTCTTGTAAGCATATATTTGTCATACAGAGTATAGATATTGCTGCTTCACCAAATCACAGCTTCCTTCTATGACAATGAAGATTAGAAACAGCAGAGCCAGTTGAGGTAATCACTATTCATCAATAGAAGTCCTGATCATAACTGTGACTAGATGCCATATTCGCATCAACTGCAATAGCCAAACATTAGTTCAAATAATTCGC
>CM020178.1:31932755-31953679 GCA_009805545.1 Oryza longistaminata | reverse complement strand
ACATTAGTAGTTTTGTAAAGTTATTGCAAAATTTAAAATTATGTTGTCATTTTAATATATTTGAATAATATAATGAGAAAACATATATACTATTATATGAAAGAAAATATAATGATGCTAGACGTGCAATCTGCACGGGCCACCATGCTAGTTTCTCTAACAACAAGTAGTCCAAAGAGAACTGAATCCGTAAAACCATTAGTCCATAGAAATCTAAGGTATACTCTATGGGAACTAATCGTACAAGACCTTTAAAACAAATTATTGATTTCTATCAATTCCTTTGAAATTCCTACGAAATGGATTATTATAGAGGAATTTCCAAGGAAAATTAGAATGAGGTTTTACCTTATGTTTTCTTCTTCCCATGTCTTGAATTCTTACATTTTTTTCTATGTAACTATCAAACGGTAGTTTTAAAACGTTCATGTGTTTTCAATTCCCCTAGTAATCCAATGAATATGATATTTTATTTCTACATTTTTCCTATTCCCATGTTTTGATAATCATGCGTTCAAAAGGGGTCCTAAACTTGTAAAATTATTGTCCCATTTTTCTTTTCTTTAATCCCATTACAACACACGGGTACGTCCCTAGTAAAAGTTCGAGCAATTCTGAACCAAAACAAAACACGCTTGGCTAGGATGGGTGATGATGGGTCTCTCTCTCTCTCAACGTTTTTCTTCTTTTTTTTTTTTTGAGAACGTGATGATGGGTCTCAACTCTCGCGGTCTCGCCCACATATGCAAACAAATGCTTAGACGATCGCATTTTCAGTTTTTCACCACCGCTAATTATACGCTAAGCCCAATACACCCTCTCGTGGTCTTTTTGATCCCCTTGCAAGTTGCAATTTCTACTCGTTTTCATGCGGCGCGCTTGCTTCGGCGAAGCTTCGACGGACGACACGACGGAAGGCACGGACCATTATATAAGCCGACACCACACCGCCGCAGAAGCAAACGGCAAACAAACAAGCACAAACATCCGCTTTAACGCTTGATTAGGCGAGTAGTTGCTGCACGCGCAAGTCATGGCATCCGTGGAGAAGTGGGTAGGGTTCGGGTCGGCCATGGCCGGCGTGGGCTTGCTTTGGTCCCGGATGCCGGAGCACGTCCACGAGGAGGCTAGGTACATCATCAGTAGCCTGGTCCCCATGGTGATGTCCTACTTCAACCACTACGAGCAGATCACCATCTCCAAGTACGGCGAAGAGCGGTTCCAACAGAACAAAATGTTCGACGCCGTCTCCACCTACCTGAGCAGCGAGTGCGCCGGTGGCGCCAGTAAGCTGAAGGCTAACCTCAGCAACAACAGAAAGGACAAGCCACTTATCACTCTGGACGAGAACCAGGAGGTCGCCGACACCTTCGAGGGCGCACGCATGTGGTGAAGGCTGTACCCCAAGGCCCCCAGGACCAGGGGGGGCGTCATCGTCAGCCTTCATCCCAGAGATACTGATGAGCCGCCGTGCTTCAGGCTGGTGTTTCACAAGCGCCACTGCCAGCTTGTGCTCAACTCCTACTTGCCAAGCGTTGTCACGCGGTGGCGCGAGCTAAGCGCAAAGAACCGACATAGGCTACTGTTCACCAACCACACCAAAGATGGGAAGAGCGACTGGAGCAACGTCCCGTACAATCCCCCGACGACATTTGACATGCTCGCCATGGACCCCGAGAAGAAGTATGAGATCATTAACGATCTCACGGCGTTCCAGGAGGGGAAGGACTATCACTCGAAGGTCGGCAAGGCATGGAAGCGGGGCTATCTTTTGTATGGCCCACCGGGCATGGGAAAGTCCACCATGATTGGGGCAATGGCCAACTTCCTCGACTATGACGTCTACGACCTCGACCTAACTTCCGTCAAGAACAATGCCGAGCTGCGGAAGCTCTTCCTTGATACGAAGGACAAGTCCATCATTGTTATAGAGGACATTGATGCAATTGAGGTTGAACTCACTACAAAGCGCAGGGGCAAGAAGGCAGCCAACGGCAATGAAATCGACGACGACAACCATGTGTTGATAGAGTTTTCTGACAAGAATGATGACAAAGGCAAGGTGACGCTGTCGGGCTTACTCAGCTTCGTTGATGGGCTGTGGTCGGCATGCGGTAGTGAGCGGATCTTCGTGTTCACAACAAACCACGTTGATCGGCTCGATCCGGCACTGATCCGGCCAGGGAGGATGGACAAGCACATTGAGATGTCCTACTGCCGCTTCGAGGCTTTCAAGATGCTCACCAAGAACTACCTGGACATCACCGAGCACCCACTATTTTGTGAAATCGAGCAACTGCTCAACGAGACTAACACGACTCCGGCAGACGTAGCTGATAACCTCATTCCGCGGGGCAAGAGGAACAATGAAATCAGTCAACTGCTAGATGGGGCACCGGCAGATGTGGCCAACAACCTCATGCTGCGGTGCAAGAGGAAGAGAGACGCGGACGAGTGCCTGAAAGGTTTAGTGGAAACACTAAAGAAGGGCAAGATGCACTCCGCAACGCCTCCTATTGATACCATGGATCAGGCCAAAAAGGAAAAACCAAAGAATTAGTTATACCACATGCGATATTTTTTAGATGAAAAACTATTAAATGTAACTATAGTGTAATAAGAGTGTAATTATATTGTAGCTGCATTATAATAATTGTGTAACTTATATGTAACTATGTAACTAGTATGTAACTTATCAAAACTAGCATGTGCCTGTTGTGGCTCGCTTTGCAAGCTTTCAACCCACAGATAGCAGGTTTGAATCCCTGCCCCGCACAACTTTTGAACTTTTTCCCCTTGTACGCCGCACGAATCTCAATGGCAATCCGATGATTACAAATTTGGAAGTTTGGAGGGAGACAAACTGTTGAATGTCTTTACCCGTTCCCACTACTAGAGATCTTGTACCAGTCGGAAACCATCCATAGGTGACGGTTTCCTAGCCTATGCCAATTTTGCGGCACCCATGCCCAAGGGCAAAGTTCCCGGTTCTTGCACCTGTAGAGATTATAGGTGCCGGTTCTTACCCCTATAACTGACACCTATAGTATTCAACGAATTAAAAAAAAGGTGGCGCGGCGGTAGTAGACACATGCGGAGATACCGCGCTTGTGGGCGACGGCCAACGCGTTGAGTGAATGCGACTGCTGCATAATAACGAAAACACCCATCCCATCATCCCCATCCAAAACACACAATCACGAAGACACACAAAAAACACATGTCATGGAACAACGGCGGCATGAGCACGCAGACATGGCTACTCCTGTGCTGGAACCCCTTTCGGACCGGCGGGTTGGTGTCATCGGGGCCACCTCCTCCACCATCACCGTCGTTGCCACAGCCCTTTGCCACTGCCATGGGCGCCGCAGTGGCCACCGCTCTTGTCTACCGCCACCAGAAGGGTAGAGGGAAAAGGGAAGGACGGGAGAGGGAGAGGGAGGCGGTGAGGGAGTGGCGGAGGGAGAAGGGTAGCAGCGAGGGAGTGGGGGAGGGAGAGGGGAGGGGCGGCGCACGGAGTGGGAAGGAGAGGAGGCGTGGCGAGGGAGTGGTGGCGGTGGAGATTGCGAAAGAAGGGGGAGAAGAAAGAGAGGGGGCGGTGGATTAGGACACACTCCAGTGTTGTGGACAACGACGCTTGAGATGCCCGCTTGCAAAAATAGACTTATTTTGGTATGCGGACCCTTAAGAGTCTCGCCTACGAAAATCGTTTTTTTGTGTGTGGTCCTCTTAAGGAGCCATATGCGAAAATAGATGTTAATTGTTGTAGATGCGACCAGTTACGGTCCGTCTGTAACCTAAGAGGGTCTCATCCAAAAAAAATATTTCCGTAGTAGTGGAACCGGCACCTAGTTGTCTAAAGTTGCCGGTTCTGTTTTTCCCCATCCCATGGAGGAGTGAAAAGGTGTATAGATGTCAGTTATATATTAACCGGCATATATGAGCCAATAATTATGAGGGGTTTTATGGTAATGTCTGTTAGTCATTACCTAAAATGACGAAATATACAAAATTGTGGCGTATGCTTTAGACACATGCTTCCCATGGACCTGGCAAGTAGTATGTGATTACTAACGATCTCACGGTGTACTAGGAGAGGAAGGACTACCACTACATGGTCGGTAAGGAGGGGAACCGTGCTTATATATGGGCCGCAGGCACGGGCAAGTCCACCATGATAAGACCTACAGATAACTTCCTCGAATATGAAGTCTACGGCAACCACCTAACTTCCGGGAAGAACAACACCGACTGCAGAAGCTCTTCCACGGACAAAATGTTACGATCTAACTTGCTGGATTTGAATTCGGGAAAGAGAAGCAGAGGAAGAACAGAGGAGAATAGCAACTTGGGCGAGAAGAAGAAGGTTGATATTAAGGGAGATTCGTTTTGTCTACAGATTTCACACCTTCTCTCTCGCGTGCTCGGTATTTATAACACATACCAGCACTTAGACCTTGGCCCATTCCGGCCCACTTATACGCACACTGGGCCTCCTCTCCCTGATGGGTCGCCTGCTTGCTTTCAAAGGGTTGTCGCCTACCACCGTCTTCAGTGTTGGCGTAACACAAAAGTCCATCATTGTTTTGTTGGGGACATTGATGCGTTTGAGGTCGAACACACTACCAAGCACACGGGCAAGAAGGCAGCCAATGGCAACGAAATAAACGTCGATGACAACCATACGCTCGCTGATAGAGTTTTCCGACAAGAACAATGAAAAAGGGTCGGGCGGGCCTATTCAGCTTCATCAACGTGCAGCGGATACTTGTGTTTATGACGAACCTCTTTGATCGGCTTGACCAGGCGTTGATCCGACCAGGGAAGACGGCCAAGCACATGGAGATGTCCTGCTGCTGGTTTGTGGGCTTCATGGTGCTCGCCAAGTGCTATCTAGTGTTCGATGAAATCCGGCGACTCGATCGGCGCGACGATGAAACCGATATGACACCGGCCCGCAGTTGTGGCCAACCACTTCATGTCCCAGTGCAAGAGGAAGATACAAGCATATGAACGATTGGTGCAGAATATACGTAGGATCGAATCACAAGAACTAAGCCAACCAGAGGGGGGTGAATGGTTGGTATATCCAAAAACCGAAAATTTTTAGCGGAAATAAAAGTTACCCTCGAAATCGATGGATCACGGCCGGGGGCGCGGCCGGGATGTGGTGTGGCGGAGATTCGAGTGCCAAACTGCCAATCGATCGAGATCTTGAGGATGAAAGGCGCGATCTTATCCCCGAGCGACATAAACGTGGTGACGAACTGACGACTGGCTACGTATGTGCTAGTATCAATGCATGTTTGGCTACGCGAGCTTGTTGGACTCAAACGACTCAACACCACATACGGAACGAATGACCACATACGGAACGAATGAACCAGCGCACGGGAGCCTTTCCGACGACGCTAGGCTGTGTTCGGTACTATCTTTTCCAACTCATTTCTCTTGTTTTCCGCGCGTACGCTTTTTAAACTGCTAAACAGTGTATTTTTTAAAAATAGTTTATATATAAAAGTTGCTTAAAAAAACCATATTGATCCACTTTTTTAAAAAAAATTAGCTAATAATTAATTAATCACGTGCTAATGGACCCCTCCGTTTTTCCGTGCATGGGAGATAGGTTCTCAACATCCACCTCCAAACACAGCCTTAGGTTCCGTTTGAATCTCTAAAGATGAAAATGAAGATGAAAATTAAGTGTTTTAGTAAAACGATGTGGTAATAACTGATGATTAATTGAGTTTTAATTATTACAAACTTGAAAAATGGATTAATATGATATTTTAGAACAACTTTCGTATAAAAAATTTGCGTTCGAAACACACCGTTTAGTGTAGTTTGAAAAGCGTGCCACGAAAATCCAAAACTTAATATGCTCTCTTGGGTTCTCCAATAGGACCTAAGTCGGCGACTTATGGAATGGGATAGACATTCCTACTTGAATGGCGTGCCTGGAATGGATTGCTGGAAGCCTCCAAACGGGCTCGCATTTGGTCCTGGCAGGTTGGCAACATCGTACTCCCTCCGTACTCATAAAGGAAAGGAAGTTATTTTGGATAGCGATACGGTCTCTAAAATATAACTTTGACTTCTTGTTTCTATAAAAATATTTATTAAAAAGTGATATATGTATGCTTTTGTGAAAGTATTTTTCAAGACAAATCTATTCATATAATTTTTATATTTTTAAACTTAACAACGTGAGATTTGTTCATGATTTATATTCCCAAGATTTGACTTAAACATTGTATGAGTACGGAGGGAGTACTTCCTCCGTGGTACGAAGAAATTTTTTTATATTTGTGTCCAACATTTGATAGTCCATCTTATTTAAAAAATTACAAAAATAATCACACATATATTTTATTGAACATGCAGACTCAAATTTAACTGGTAGAGGTAGAAAAGAAGTACTAACAAATGCGACGGTGTGAATTTGATATCACGATTGAATTTGGCATTTTGGTGCTTTCTTTTCATCATTCAATGACTGAAATTTTTAGGCTGGCATATTAATCATCCATCTATAAATTGACGCTAGGGAAAGTCTGCAGATGCTTAAAATCAATCTCTCTTGGCTCTTAAGAAGGAATAACTTCACTTTAGTTCTCTTAATTTGATGCTGAGTCTAAAATTTATCCCTGAACCAAAATACTAAATATAGCGCGTCTGCAGCACGTCCTTCAACTCCTTAAACCAGTGCAAACTTGGTTCCAATGCGGTTTGGATGATGGTTCGGCTGACGTGATGTCTACGTGGCTGGTTTGACTAGATCTTCATCCCACGTGACATTAACGTGGCACTTGCAATCATAAAAGTGATGTCTGTCCTGCCAATACTTACTTTTGTCCCAGAGACAATGTCAACTCCATTCTTGGCATGGTTCAGAGCTTGGAGCATGGTGATGAGTGCTGACCTGGCATCCCCCTCCTCATAGACGCTTGTTAGGTAGTTGTGCATCTCAATGATATTCTAGCACGAATCAAAGGCAACCGTAACTACAAGTTCACAAGGAAATGCATGGCAATTTTCTGAAGACAAACAAACTGCACTGGAAAAAAAACAATTGGTCTATTTACCCTTTGATCCAAGTCAGCAATTTCATTCATGACTCCTTTGAACCAATCAAAAGAGCCTTGCTCACGTGTCACCCAGTAAAAGTAAGCATTTGTGGTCTTCAAGATCTTCTTTGGTCTTGAGGTAATCGTCATGAGTGTGCCCAGATCAACATGTGGCTTATTCCGACCAATTGGTGGATAAAGATCAGTAGAAGCATCCTGCAAATACGGAGAAACAGAGGACACCGAAAACGTAAGGCACAGCTAAAAACGTACATGGTTACTATACTACACAAAGAAGATAAGCATGACAAGGAAAAGAGTAATATTTTATTTACTTGCAATACTAGGAAGACAACTGCAGAAAACATACCTCCTCTTCCTCCATTTTGATGATGTTATTCAGAAGATCTTTTAATATGCTAATAAAGGGTGTCGCACCAATTCCTAATCCAACAAGTAATAAAACATCATACTTGCTGTAATCCTGAGCAGGAGAACCATACGGTCCATCAATCAGAAGCTTGGGTAAGCTGCATAGCCAAAAGGACAAAATTATAAATGTTAGTGCACACAAAGCACAAAATTTTGTTGTGGTAAACATAGGGAGTGTTCATACGTTTTCTTAGTTGTCTCATCTGCTCTAAGAAGGCCGCTTTTACCACCCGCTGGGGGCTCACAAGCTGCAGCAAATACTCTCTTGAGTTCTCGTGTCCAATCACCAAGTTGTCGAACATGAATGCTGAGGTAGTCATCCCCAGGTGCTGAAGTAATTGAGAAGGGATGCCTACAAGAGACAATAAATGTTAATGTTAGATTAATTGCCCTGAGTTTGCCTCTCGTACATATGCACTACACATGAAAATTAGAAGTAATCTATCTTAGCAATGTTATCCAGTGTACATAATTCAATTGAATTTCAGCTGAAAAGCACCAAGTACCATTCAAAGGGAGACACTGCTGGACATTGAACAAACATATATTGTCCACTCTTGTAACGGAACGTGGGAGGCTTGGACATTTGCAGTGTCAAAACATTACCTGGATATATGGCCACCTGCTAAGAAAGTTACTGAATTAGTACAAGGCACAAAGTATCAATGCTCAATTTTGTAATGTCTTTGGATTGACCTTCAATAGCCGGACAGAATAACTGCCAGACCTGAAGAACCTTAGAATCCTCTCCCCTACATACAAGCAAACAGGCACTGAAAGATACATCCATGTCTGCATTGAAATAAAAACATGAGGACATTAGAAATTCAAATTATCTTAGACCAATGAATGAAGATAAATTCAAAAATATCTTACCGTTCTTCTGTACCAGACATGAATAAGGTATAGACACTCTCCATGAACAATGAGCGCGATATACACAATGATGAACAGATGATGAGAATACCAAAAGGCATTGAAGCCAGTCAGTTTGTCAAATGGCCTTGGAAGCTTAACCAAGCTACGGCGGAACCACCGGGTTGCTAGAGTAAAAGCAATTATCATGCATACAACCATGATTACCCCAGTGATGCCCTCCACTCCTTTGACCAATGTAAAATATGTTGGCTTTATTTCCCCAAAATACTGGCCCAAAGGAGCATACTTCTCATCTGATGACTTTATTAACCGTGGAAAATCGCATACAAGGTGGTTCCCTGCATGGAGGATTATACCAACCACAATTGCTGCTGCAATAGTCTGCCGTTACAACAAAAACACAAGTTGTTAGTTTCTTTTTCGAGTTTGTCAGCAGAAGAATGTTCAATATATCTACTTATATTATAAGTTTTTCAGTTGTGTCATGACCCTATTACTTGTGTTTGTATCTCAAATGCAGCATCTACATTCTAGAGTACTGGGTCAAGGTCTAAATTCATTGATTTCAATACAGATCACTGTGCTAGATTGTATTAAGGGGATAACAGAGGCAATGACAGACTATTTGCTAACCTTGTGGAAGTTGATGTTGTCATCAAAAGGTAGTACCCGTGCAGCCCTTGTACTTCGCAACCAAGTAATGGTGTTACGGCATACTGGCAGGAGGATAATTGCCATATTCAGCTTTAGGGTTTCAGCAGCTCCTTTTGCTGTTGTGACACAGTAGCCCATCACATCAAAGACATATCGGTTACGATACTGCATGAATTTCCAGGTGAACAGTCCAGCCATTATCCCAATCCACAATGCAAGCACCCATAAACGTTTCCAGTTGTCCTCGAAATAGTAGCTTAAAGAGGTGCTTATTTTGCGGATTGAACTCTTCTTCCTTAGCCCTGCAAGATTCTGGCTCAGTGCTTGGCTTGTGTAACTAAGGGCCTGACTATAGTTCATATAGGTATCTTTCTGCAACAGAAGTGTCTCCAATTGCCATAGCTGTAACACAAACAAAAAAAAAACAGTGTATTTTTCAGAAGTCATGTCATTCACATTTCATTGATGCAAAACTATAAGCACATTTAGTTGATTTGAGGATAATATTCTATGAACAAAACATAAGCTACTCTCTCAAAACTGGTTCCTAAAGAAAGAAATTGTACTATGAAGGTCCATAAGCTCAACCACTGGGCCACTATACATGTACTACACATGGAGGATACTGAATACATAGCACAAGACCGCCTAAATTAATATATATAGTGTTCTGTGATATTAAAATGGAATTGCTAGAAAACTTCCACAAGTTCTTTTGCCCCCAAAACTTTCGGATTTGTAGCCATCGGATTGCCTCGAGATTTGTGCATGAAGGGAAAAAAATTGCTAGAAAGAAATTTGCACACATGTCACGTGTAATATTTCGGTGCTAACCAATCAAACCATAGTTAAATACAAGTTTTATATAAGTTATATCATAGTTACAGTATAGTTACAATGCAGTTATAGTATAGTTACAATGTAGTTACACTTCGATTATACTATAGTTACATGTGAAAGTTTTTCACTCAAAAAACTTGCGGCAGTTTTTTAGATACTCCCTATTAAAAATGAAAGTTGGTCCCTTCCATTAGCTCAGCAAATTGTTTGCAAGAAACACATGAGCATGTCAACAACAGCACATCAATTTTCACCATCCAATACATAATAATATCAAGATTATATAACAACAGAATTATGCTGCAATGGCAAAAAATAAAATGTTGCACTACTAGTAGAGATCATTGTAAAACACCTCCTTTTTTATATATGAAAGGACTTTCATGTAAAAAGTTGTGCAGTCATACCAGATGCAGTACATGGTACTTGTGATTTGTGAATAGATGCAACGCTTCTCATCAAGAAGATATCAAACATTTTCTTCAGATGCATATAATTCATAGTTCAATAATTTAATTAAGAGAAACTCGAATTTACAGTTTGCTGCTTTACTAATATTGGCAAATGTGTCCTGAAATTCCCCTATGAAATATGTATATGAAGGGCCTGTTCACTTTGATGCCAAAAAAAACCTTACCAAATTTTGGTATTGCCAAAATTTTAGCAACTTGCCAAAATTTAGGCAGGATTTCTTATATAGTTACCAAAATTTGGCAGCAAACTAAATGTAGCCATTTTTTTGGCAACTTTACCAAAATTTGGTAAGGTATTTTTTGGCATCAAAGTGAACAGGCCCGAACTTTCTCAAGCTTAACTAACCATTTTGGACAAACAAATATTAAATCAGTGTTGACTCAAATGAAACAATTGTGTCAACTAGTTATCTCTTGCTATCTTTTGAAAAAGAGGCATCAACTTATCGAACATGTAAAGTTAATTTACTTCAAAATACTATGAGGGTAAAAAAAGTACGAGACAAGTTAACACTACACGGCGATCTAATTGGTACGGTTGCACAAAAATATGAATCCCCACCAAACTGAAGTTGTAGCTATCCCACTGCTAGAAAAGGTGGGACTTGAATCACCTGGTGAACTAAAACCATAACAAATGAGGCCTAACATGGATCATGGATGGCAATCACCAAAGCCACTGGCTGCATGGTCCAGATAAACACCCTTGATCGACATTCCTACTAGTACATGAGCGCATGGGTTAATCCTGGTTCCTAAATCCCTAGTACTTGCTACCCTGCTTATTAGTTACTACATCAGCTTCCCTACCCTTGCACCCGGGCAAGGCAGAGCAATGCACGACCAAGAGCCATGGAACCGTGATGGAACATTTCTGGCATTGTAAATGATTCCTTTGTAAATGGTGCGGCAACAAGCTGTGGGCAGCAAGGATGGCATTGAATTAGGCAGGGGAGCGAAGCGAAACTGTTTCCAAACTGAAATGGATGCTACACAGCTACACTGGTCTACGTCTGCTCAACAACTTCGATATAAATGATGATGGGTGGGCAAGAAGTTTGTGGGGTACCAGCATCATCTTATATACCAATCGCGTCCGCACTTAACCCCAAGGCCCCAGCCGCCGCACCGCCCTCGTCTTCTCCGGCTCTCCGCGCCACAGTAGCGTCGTCACCGGACTCACCGCACAGCGTCGCGGCGCCGGCGCGTGCTGCTTCCTCTTCGTGCTGAGGCGGAGCACCACGGCAGCCATGTACGCCGTCTCATCTTGCCCTACCTCGCAGCTCATTTCATTGTGAACTGAATGTATATGTCGGTATATGCTTATGCGTGGACACATCACGATCCTTGTTAGGCCTGATTTAGTTCCCCAATTTTTTTTCCAAAAAACATCACATTGAGTCTTTAAACACATGTATGGAGCATTAATTAATATTTTAAAAAAACTAATTGCACAATTAGGGAGAAATCGCAAGACGAATATTTTAAGTCTAATTAGTCCAAAATTAGCAATAAATACTACACTAACCCACATGTGCTAATGATAGATTAATTAGGCTCAAAAGATTTGTCTCACGGTTTCCAGGCGAGTTATGAAATTAGTTTTTTTATCCATGTCCAAAACCCCTTTCAACATTCGGTCAAACATCCAATGCGATATTCAAAAATTTTCTTTTCGTTAACTAAACAGCCCTTAGTTTCTTTTCCCGGTCAGGAGTGACTCACAAATCACAGCAATGAAAAGAGCCGAAATGATGTGGTTGGTGCGCGGTGCGCCCAACTGGAGCCAATAAAACTGCCAATGCACTGTATAAATTACAGATTACAAACACTCAATTCGAGTATACCTTTCCCTTCACCTTTTTTTTTTTTTGTTTTCTGTATGTATAAATACAAACGTGAAACGTGCTTCTGGCCTTAGCCAGACACTCAGCTGCATGAATAATATACAGTTAATTAGCCTTTGTGACCTTCCTATGTGCTATACCATCCTACTTATAATCTCAACTAAAATCAGGAGAAGCTCAAGGTCTTCAGGTGAGCTCTGTACATTCATGACTGCATAAGACATGCTGCAAAAGCCATGATGGACATCGCACGAATTTATATGATTATCCCAAATCACTCTTGTTGTTGCTCCTTTTATTGGTTGGTAGCAAGAACTGTTGGGCTAACTATATGCTTGCTTCCTCACCTTGCTATCTCCTGTCCATTATAATGAAGAATATACGAAGACAAAAATGCTATACACATAACATAATCTATCCTTGTTTCCCCTCAAGTATTTACTTGATTTCAGAAATGCTCCTTATGGAATTCGAACTTCGTTGTGCATTTCCCGTTGAATTCATGGCAAAGTTTGCTTAGCTCTTGTGCCAGGACTGGAGCTCCACAGTAGAATACACCTGTATGCAACACAAATAAGTACTCAAACCATATATAATGTGTCTACGATATCACTATATTAACTATATAGATCAAATGTTGATGAGTAACTCAGCCCGAGGTGGTAACTTGTTTACAGATCTGCTCATTTACAACAGAGCTGAAAGTGTAGAAGGCGTGGAATTTCAAGTTTTCCCCTTTCCCATTTTTGATTATATATCATTGGAAGTTTTGCATTTCTTTTATGTAGTACTCAGTACATCTAATAAGTTAACATAGATATATGCAGAGTTAGGTAGTAGGCATGAATGACCAAAGGAAATCAAGATAAAGATTAGTTAGACTTGAAGCATGTAAACTAACCTATTTTGGCATATGGATGCTTGGAGGAAATTTTAGAAAGGACCTTTCTCCAATTTGGTCGTGCAAAATGTGTCCGGACCTGAAAAACAAGTGCAGTAACAATTAAATGGACAAGGCAAATGTGATTTCTATTAACTTTGAGTTCTTTACGATAATAACCAGTGAGGTGAAAAACAAATCAGTGTTGACTCAAATGAAACAATTGTGTCAACTAGTTATCTCTTGCTATCTTTTGAAAAAGAGGCATCAACTTATCGAACATGTAAAGTTAATTTACTTCAAATACTATGAGGGTAAAAAAAGTACGAGACAAGTTAACACTACACGGCGATCTAATTGGTACGGTTGCACAAAAATATGAATCCCCACCAAACTGAAGTTGTAGCTATCCCACTGCTAGAAAAGGTGGGACTTGAATCACCTGGTGAACTAAAACCATAACAAATGAGGCCTAACATGGATCATGGATGGCAATCACCAAAGCCACTGGCTGCATGGTCCAGATAAACACCCTTGATCGACATTCCTACTAGTACATGAGCGCATGGGTTAATCCTGGTTCCTAAATCCCTAGTACTTGCTACCCTGCTTATTAGTTACTACATCAGCTTCCCTACCCTTGCACCCGGGCAAGGCAGAGCAATGCACGACCAAGAGCCATGGAACCGTGATGGAACATTTCTGGCATTGTAAATGATTCCTTTGTAAATGGTGCGGCAACAAGCTGTGGGCAGCAAGGATGGCATTGAATTAGGCAGGGGAGCGAAGCGAAACTGTTTCCAAACTGAAATGGATGCTACACAGCTACACTGGTCTACGTCTGCTCAACAACTTCGATATAAATGATGATGGGTGGGCAAGAAGTTTGTGGGGTACCAGCATCATCTTTTTGTTATGAATGATGCGTCCCTTTGCAAGTAGTTGGCCTTGACGCTGTGACGGACAAATTTTTGTTTAATTATCATAACAAGCGCGCTTGGCCGGTTGGGGGGCACCCATCACCGGAGCAATGTGACAGATAAAATAGAACTGCACGAAGTCATCAATTAGGCTCTACTGGTACTACCCCACTACAGCACTACCATCCCAAAACAGACAGCTTCAGTCAACTATTCCTAAAGGTTTGGTAGCAGTAAATAGTGAGGGTTTACAGTGCATGAGTACAACTATTACAGATATAAGCGCATTATGAGGGTTTACACCAGCTTAAGAACATCGAGCTTACCTCAATGTAGCCGAGTCCTTCAGGATCAAGCTCCTCCATGATCAAAGCGGCGTACTCTTCTGCTTGCTCCTTAAGCCTCGACAGCTTATTGGCAGACGCGCTCAACATAATAATCTGCGCGTAGGTGAAAGGAGAAACACGAGCTGAGTCAACATGATCCAACATCTTCCAAACCTCAAGAAAGCAACCCAGAACAGCCAAAAAACCCTACCAACTCATTTTGCTCCGCAGCACTGTTAGTGACATCAGTGAGAGGCAAAAAATTAGCGAATCGTTTTTTTTTAAAAGGCTACTTTATACCTCATCTTGTCAACGCATCGTTTGAGCTGATCAGAGAGCATTAGTGGGTTTGACAGAAATGCCCCTCACCTACTGCCGCTTCACAGGGCTTCTGTAAGCCACGAAGCCCACCGGATTACCGAAACTGCCCTCACACGTTCTAGAAAGGGTACCCCTTTTCGGCTTTTCCTAAAAGTTAAAGAAAATGAGTGTCCCAAAACTGGCAGGTAGGAGTTGGTGTCGCCGTGATGCTTTCCCCGCCGGTTTCGCTCACCGACTCCGATTGGAAGCCAAGCATTTTTTCTTCTTTTCTCGTACCTTTGTACTGCATGCCTCTCTCCTTTCCCTGCGTAGTACGCTTCTGATCTAAAATGTCCTCTCTTATCGGATTGTTACGTGTTAATTAAGAACTGTTCTTCCCTCTGATCAGAATTAAGAAGTAATCCTATCCGGTAAGGTTGCGAGTCGCGACTTAGAGGTGTGCATATTTTGGAGGGAGAAAACAAATACTGGTGTGGCCGAAGCAAGGCGAGGACAGCTCAATCGACCAAATATACAACTACGGTTGTCAAAACAAGGTCTAAATTATTCGATTTGATATCCTGAAATAGCAAATTTAAAAAGAATGGAGAAAAAAAGCACAGAAGAACTCGTACTGCTGGACCACCAAGCGTAGGAACAGCATAGACATGGGCGTGGATTATGTTTTGCTCACCTCTTTCACCTCCGCCTCCGTAATCCGGCCGTCCGCGTTCTTATCCACCCTGGTAAAAATGCAGGCGAGAATCGCGACAAAATTTAGCAGAGTTGATACTCTGTTTATCTAGTACTAATGGCGAAATTGCAGAGATAGTGGAATTGGGTAGCTAATTACATTTCGAAGAAGATTTGGAGACGGGAGTCGAAGCTGTTATCGGTGATCTGCTGCCAGATCTCGCGGAGCTCCTCCTTGTTAATCGTGTCCACCTTCATCTGTCGTCGCCGGCTCAGCGTGTCGAACAGCTCGAGCGCGAACTCCTTCGATTCCGTCATCCCTGCACGACGACAATGTCGCGGATGCTGCGTGAGAAAGCAATTCGGTGGGGGGAAAATGGTGGTGGTGGGCGATCGGTGGGTAGGGATACCGATGCATTCGGCGAAGTCGGAGCGGGAGAGGTAGCCGTCGCGGGCGAGGCGGTCGAAGTTGGCCTGCACCTCCATCCAGGCGTTGTTGGCCTTGTTGCTGCTGATGAAGCGGAGGCCGCGGAGCGCCTTGTGCGCGCCGGAGCGGGTGCGGTCGAGCTGCGCGCGCTGCCGCCGCGCGGCGCGGGCGCGAGCGCGACTCGAGGCCCGACGGCGCCTGCGCTTCGCTGCGGCTGTGGCTGCGGCCGAACCGCTTGGTCAGGTCCTGCGAGAACTGCCGCGCCCGGGCATGGCCTCCGCCTTGAGCTCCTGCGAGAACTGCAGCAGCCGGTGCGACGAGCTCCTCCGGTCGACGGCGACCTCGACCGCGACGACGACGACGACGGGCCACCCGTGAGCTCCCCCCGCGCCGACGCCGCCCCCGCCCCCCGCCGCCGCCGCGGGCTCGACGCTCCGAAGCACAATGTGTCGTCGTCCTGCAGGTCGAGCGTGACCTCGACCAGCTCCTCCCCGTCGTCGGAGCTCCGGTCGTCGGACCCGCGCGGCGACGAAGCCCGTGCTCAGCGACTCGCGCGTCGTCCCCGCCGAGCCCCATCGCTGGGGGCCCGAGGAGGCGCCGCCCCTCATCGCCGCCGCCGCCGCCGGACCAACCTCTCCAGCTCGCGTGATGGGCCAAATGCTCGCCGGACGCGGGCTGGATGGATGTGGAATCTCTGGGGAACGGAGCCCTCGCGACGCGTCGGAGCGGGAGACGAGCCGAGCCGAGGAAAGAGGAAGAGCAGCGGGAGAGCAATTTATGGGTGACAGACAGGTCGACCAAAAGCACAAACAATATACAATAATTAACAAAAGTGAGTTGAGTTAAGTTGAGTACGCTTAGCTTAAGTACTGGGATTACGCTCGCATAAACCTTAGTTGGGGGAGAAAGGGAAGTCGAGTGCTGGAGAAAATGACAACCGCCTTTTCTCTCTCTCTCTCTCTCTCTCTCTTTTCTGCTTCGATTCGTTCATACAACAATCTCATTTACTGGTACGCTTCTATCTAGCGGTAGACCGGTAGTTTCTTTTTTTCTTCTTTTGTCTTTTTTTCTCTTTCTACATGCATTATAACCCACTAGATTTTTTTTAGTCACGCAGTAAGTTACAATTATACCCTTCAAGGTGGCACAATAAAATATGCCCCAATATTACTTTCTTAATAAAATAAAATATATAGAAAACGATCAATTTACTCTTTCAAACCAATTTATTTAATCACTTTATCTCAAAACTATTTTTAGCTCATTTTATCCTCTAAACTATTAAAAATGATTCACTTTACTTCTTAATAATATTCTCTTTTTTTTACTTTTTATACGGCGTACTTTAAGCTGAAACTTTTTTAGACCCGTAAATAGCATGATTATCAAAGTTTAAAAATATTTTTAAATTTTATCATGGTTGTTTGCTCGAACTTTAAAATCTTGATGTTTTAAATTGGCCTCAAGTACCTCCAACCTACGTAAATAGTGAGAAAAAAATCTAAAAAAAAATGTGTAGGCATAAGTTGTAACACATCTATTACCCTACCAAAAGTCTAATACTAAAAAATATAACTTACTTAGAGAGAGAAAAGAGAGATATATCACATTAGAGAGTAAATTGAACCGTTTTCAATAATTCGGTGTGTAAAATAAGTTTTTAAATAGTTTATGGTGTTAAGTGTTTCGGTGAAATAGTTTCCTGGGTGTAAAAGGGACTTTTTTTCAATAAGATATCATGATATATTAGTTATATTGTGAATATATGTCCCCAAACATAATTTATGGTACAAAACATTGCTCGTTCACCAAATTTCAGACGTCAACAACAAAAACATAACAAGGTATTGTACGAAACAATCTCAATACACAATTAGTACAGTATTGTTTAGAAGGATTAAGCTACAATGCTACAACTTAGGCCACCAACTGATTATCAAAAACCTGATTCTCAAGTGCATGGGTCCAGTGGCGTAGCCGTAATTTTCTTAAACCTAGAGCTCATCCAGCATAATTTACATAATTTACCTTTATTTTTCATATTTTGAGGTTTTCAAATGTAAATTTTAATGAATATTTAGGCTTAGGAGTAGGCCTAGTTGCCCTACCCCTGTTCCGCCACTGCATGGGTCCCTTTTCATCTGCTCGTTAGCTTATCAGACACTAAAGAAAAAAGAATTTTGAAACTTAATAGTGAACTTCATTTTGTATTTTTATCATCATGGTATATTTTTCAGCATCAGCTTTTAAACCACATTACGTGGATATAAACATTTTACAACCCATAATATTTTTTGTCGTTTCATTTCTTTTTTCACAGCTTATCAGCCATATATATACTTATCTATAAACTAGTCATCCAAATTTTACTTATATGTAATATCCAACTCTCCCGAACAATACATCGACACATTATTTTTAAAGATAGATGCAATAAGTTGATACTACAATATGGGTACCCTTTTTTTTTCTTTCTATCTACCCCTCCTTGTACAACCTAGCTTGTTAATACACGTTGTGTCTTTCCAACCATACACAAAAACTAATATTTTTTCCTCAAAAAACAACAATATATACTTGGGGTAGAGCAAGCGTAGAAGGCAGTACGTAAAGCGCGTATGTTAGGGGTGTAGTTTGGGCCTCTTGGGCCACATCCTATATAACTATATAGTTGATCCCCACTTACTGTAGTTAATGTTAATTTCCCGCACTCTCCTGCAGCCACGTCATCAGCTAATTAGAGCCATTGGATCATTCAGTATCACGAAATATCATGCGTTGGATTAGACGTTGAGCAGCCTTTTGCCATGCAACTGAAGGCCTATTATTCATGCATGCTGAGCCCAACTAATTGCAACGCACACACTCTTCTTCACCCGTTCACTGGGACGTCTCACTGCTTCTTTAATTATCTCCTGGGAAACTGAAATCATTTATTATCTCATTTAAACAAGGCACTAAAAAGCGTCACCAACAATGACCCTTGAATATCCCCTCCTATCCCACATTCAAGTATTCAAAGCATTGTTTTCTCCACAACGAGATGATGCCTGACGGCCGGAGACTCTCGATCAAGGCACGGCAGGTAGCAGGGCCGCCACCGGCCAGCATTTCTCCGGCGCCAGTATGACCACGTCCGGTTCTGGCAGTCATGAGGGGTAGCATATGATAACATTGTTTGCCCTTTCAACAGTTTTGCTTCCTCTGCAGCACCACATATTGGATTGGCCAATTGGAATTTTCCAGCGCTTATGATTGTGGTTGCGAGCTCCTCTTCCATTGCAGGTATGGTGTCTTACATCTTGAAGCGCATCCCCATTTCTGAGTTCTCCACCGTCTATATATGCCTTTCATCTTCAGTTCTAGACAGGACATTGCTAGATTCTTTAGTTTTTTTTAACAAATTTAATTCCTTCCCATTTCATCTAAACATTATCTTATCTACATTTTTGTTTGTACCACTATTAAATGAGTTAAGATTATTGACCAATTTAATACTCACGGTTCAATACGATGAACTGTGAAGTTTCTCGATCAAACATTCGATGTGATATCTTGGTTTGTTGTTTTGCACCAGTTTATTTAGATGCATTCGCTTTTTTTTCCCCTTAAGGTATGGGTAAGCTTCCATTGTCTTTTTTTTCATTAGTTGCCTAGATTAAATGTGGTCTTTTAGGGTTTTGTCTATGAAGTGCCAATATAATCTACTATCATACTCCTTTTTGAAAGCATAAAGGTGCTATACTCTATATCGATTAGTGTGTAATTAGGTATTATATAAACTTTTTTTTTAAGTTCTCGTGGGTGTAACATAAAATCTACATCTTAATGCATAACAAAATTTTACTTATTGCTTTATAAGGATCCGCGGCAACGCGCGGAGTATCATCTAGTTAAATTGAAGTTTGATGCATGAGGAAGGATAAAGAAGAGAAAGGTAACAGAAAAATTGCTAGAGCATCTGTCGTCTCAACTCTTATATGAGGGTAGTCTCTGTGTAGACTAAAAGTATATATCGGCCTTATCTTAATAAATGCTAGCAATGGAAATAGAATCCGACACATAAATATCTTAATAGGTGAAAGCAGCAAGCTCTCTCAAACAGGGACGTGCCTCGTCATCTGAAATATCAAGGACCTTAGGAGAGGGAGATGAAAGAGAGATGGACCGTTGGATCATTTGGAGTGGAGTTCAACCAGGAGGCTTCCAGACCAGGTCCCTGTGCAGATTACTAATAAGGGAGCGTAGCAGAGCAATGCCTAAAGCAGGGATTAAAAAAAATCTCATCAGATGATTTTTTCAGCTTTATCACTTTGATAATCAATCTATTTACATGTATACATGTGCAATACAATAGGCTACAAGTAACAAGTTCTTCATATAAACGACGGAAAAATACCATTCAAATTATGATAGACTTTGCAAGCTATATATGTTATAAATACTACTGTTAGTATCGATCGGTCTTCAGAATTATATTATACACACACACCTACAAAAATATAATAATGGGACATCAAGTCTATATGCAATTTCATATGTTGCCACTCGGAATTTATAGGAAGCCACCATTCAAGCCTTTTTATATGTAGCTTTACACAATGTATAAGAGAATATATATAAAATACTGTCAATGATGTCAATTTTATATGCTCGGTACTGAAAAACATAACGGCATATGGCATTCACCATGGTACTCATGAAACATGCCCATGAATGTCATGAGAAATTCAGCACCAATAGACAGTGGCGCAACTACAACGACACATTATATAAATATAAATGAAGACATGTAGTCACTTAGCGGTATTTATAAATGCTAAAGGCAGAATTGATTTGACATATCATCTAGCTTCTATCTATCTATTATATACTAAAAGTCCATTAAACTTCCTACAAACACTCTTACGCTGCCACGTAGCATCCTACAAACGCTCATAAGCTACCACGTGGCTCTCTAATAAACTAATAGGCCCACTTTTTAATCTATTAGATTTATTTTTAGAAAAAAATAGACCCCCACGATCCACCTCTCTCCCCCCACCAGCCCATCCTCCTCCCCACCCCCACGTACGTACGTATGTACGTTGCTTACTCCCCCTCCCCCTTCCATATTTTCTCCTGTCTTTTCTGCTTTTAAGTTCTTACAATTGAAAATAATATTTTTAAATAATTTATGTATAGAG
>CM020178.1:31903167-31932512 GCA_009805545.1 Oryza longistaminata | reverse complement strand
GGATGGATCTAGGCTGTATTTAGTTCCACGTTAAAATTGGATGTTTGAAGGAAAAAATTGGAAGTTTATATGTGTAGGAAAGTTTTGATGTGATGGAAAAGTTGAAAGTTTGAAAAAAAAAAGTTGGTAGCCTTAGATACATGTGTGTATGAATGTGGCCGGTGCTAATTCATATGAAATGGAGGAAGTAGTATATGCAGAGTGATTAAATCAGTTAATTGCTGATTAAGCTGTAATGATGCAGCAGTATTATATCTAATCGCCTCGTGCGTGCAGACGCAGTGCACCGATCGTGTGTATATATTACTGTATATGCCGTACGTAGCTGGAGAACAGCACGTACGGTGCAAAATTGTGCTTGCATGGCGCGGACGTGACAAAGAAATATATATATACTGGTCGCTTATTGACCGTTGACTGCATGCACATGTCCATTAAAAACTAAAAATGTAGTAATACTAAAAAAAACTGTCAAATGTGCATCTATATGTACGGTGATGAAGTTGCTTTCACGTACGTGCGGAGAAAATGTATCTTTTTCAATTTTCAGCGCGGCGAACTCGTCCAATTAAGTTAAACCAAAACGAATTTCTATGGAAGAAATGCATGTCATATATTCATATTGTTAGCGGTACTACTCTGCTCAACGCCTCAACTAACTGTTCAAAGTTTGGGGGATTGGGGAACATTGGCCACTTAAAATATTAAGCTGACTTTATAAGGAATTTTATATGATACTATTCCCATTTAATTCCGGAATTTGCTTACAAGTGCTAGCATATTTTGGCCAATTTATTCTAGCATGCATCACATTGAACCAATCCAATCAGTGAATGAAGAGTTGGTAGCAAAAACTATGTGCGCATCAATAACTAATTCTCGACGAAAATCAGCGGGCACTGGCTGGCATGGTGAACCGCTGGTTCCCCCGGATTGACGAGTTCAATTAGGTTAACTACTCAGCTTCAAATCTAGCTATAACAAAAAAAAAAAGGAATGGAACAAAATCCCAACCGATTCCCAGGGGAAAATAAAATGGAATCGCAACCTACTCCAAACCTTAAAGCCAGCTCGAATCGAGAAAAATCCAAACGCAAACGACAGTCCTTATCTCCAGCCGAAAGGGAAGAAAGAACTGAAGAAGCGACTGGACCATGCCTCCGTTGCTATGCGACAGTGCGACACCATGAAATCCAAGCAGGGGGAATGATTGATTGATCTGGACCTGGAATCTCCTCATGTGTGATGACTGATATGTCCGTGTGTTCCTCAGGTTAAACTAGTCATCCAAATTTTACTTATATGTAATATCCAACTCTCCCGAACAATACATCGACACATTATTTTTAAAGATAGATGCAATAAGTTGATACTACAATATGGGTACCCTTTTTTTTTCTTTCTATCTACCCCTCCTTGTACAACCTAGCTTGTTAATACACGTTGTGTCTTTCCAACCATACACAAAAACTAATATTTTTTCCTCAAAAAACAACAATATATACTTGGGGTAGAGCAAGCGTAGAAGGCAGTACGTAAAGCGCGTATGTTAGGGGTGTAGTTTGGGCCTCTTGGGCCACATATAAACAACAGTTATGTCGTTGTAGCCGAGTCAACTGCTGCCCTTCTCCTAACACTCGATCGTTGGCTCTGCCTGCGTCGTAGGGGAACCGGTTGTTAATGTGTGCTGCCAGAAAAGTTCACAAATCAAGCATTCTTAGCATAAACCCATTGGCTCCAATTGAAGGTTTCTTCCTCAAGGAAACCACTCCATGTACTATCGTGTTTGATGTGTACCACTTCACCTACCAGATCGACGGAAACTTAGATGAGTGTACGTAGGATCTAGGGGATCATACGTGTGCTCGTGTACCGGAAGATTATCAATACAGCATTCTGTCGCCAAGTTGAAGGAAGCCGTCGTCACTGGAGAAAGAGGGGTTTAATTTGGCTCGAAAGGCAAGGAACAATTTAAGGTGCATGTTTTAGCCATACTACTAGCTTAGCTTGCAGTGTCGACCTGCCTTCGAGACATATGAGAGCGAAAAGACATGGCACCAACGCCGTGTTCAGGGCAGCCGTCGCTTTGTTTCGTGCGCACACGTGCATATCGATCCAACTTACCTGCTCGGTGTGCGTACGTACGGCAGTAGCTTAGCTTCTAGATGGATCAAACAGTAGTACGTATTCGTGTCAATTGCCAAGCCATATATATGCAGCTTTTCCGTGGATTGATCTCAGTGGATGGGGCCAATTGAAGAACCCGAATAAGGCACGTTTAGTACGATGATCAACATCCAACAACGACCCATTTTTGTGTCTCTGTTTTATATTTTATATTATATAAGTCGTTTCGACTATTTTTAGTTAAACTTTTCTAAATTGAGCTAAGATTATAGAGAAATTTAACAACATTTACAATATCAAATTGGTTTCATTAAAATTAACATTTATTATCGTTTTATATGGTTTGATAATATGTTTGTTATATGTTAGAAAAGTTGCTATGTTTTTTTATAAACTTATTTAAATGTAAAAAAAGTTAATAAAAAAGTCAAAACGATTATAATATGAAACAAACGAAGTAAACAAAGTATTTCCTCCATTTCATATTATAAGACGTTCTAACACTGCCCACATTCATATATATGTTGATGGATCTGGGTTGTGTTTAGTTCCACGTTAAAATTGGAAGCTTAAAGAAAAAAATTAGAAGTTTATATGTGTAGGAAAGTTTTGATGTGATGGAAAAGTTGAAAGTTTGAAAAAAAAAAGTTGGTAGCCTTAGATACATGTGTGTATGAATGTGGCCGGTGCTAATTCATATGAAATGGAGGAAGTAGTATATGCAGAGTGATTAAATCAGTTAATTGCTGATTAAGCTGTAATGATGCAGCAGTATTATATCTAATCGCCTCGTGCGTGCAGACGCAGTGCACCGATCGTGTGTATATATTACTGTATATGCCGTACGTAGCTGGAGAACAGCACGTACGGTGCAAAATTGTGCTTGCATGGCGCGGACGTGACAAAGAAATATATATATACTGGTCGCTTATTGACCGTTGACTGCATGCACATGTCCATTAAAAACTAAAAATGTAGTAATACTAAAAAAAACTGTCAAATGTGCATCTATATGTACGGTGATGAAGTTGCTTTCACGTACGTGCGGAGAAAATGTATCTTTTTCAATTTTCAGCGCGGCGAACTCGTCCAATTAAGTTAAACCAAAACGAATTTCTATGGAAGAAATGCATGTCATATATTCATATTGTTAGCGGTACTACTCTGCTCAACGCCTCAACTAACTGTTCAAAGTTTGGGGGATTGGGGAACATTGGCCACTTAAAATATTAAGCTGACTTTATAAGGAATTTTATATGATACTATTCCCATTTAATTCCGGAATTTGCTTACAAGTGCTAGCATATTTTGGCCAATTTATTCTAGCATGCATCACATTGAACCAATCCAATCAGTGAATGAAGAGTTGGTAGCAAAAACTATGTGCGCATCAATAACTAATTTTCGACGAAAATCAGCGGGCACTGGCTGGCATGGTGAACCGCTGGTTCCCCCGGATTGACGAGTTCAATTAGGTTAACTACTCAGCTTCAAATCTAGCTATAACAAAAAAAAAAAAAAGGAATGGAACAAAATCCCAACCGATTCCCAGGGGAAAATAAAATGGAATCGCAACCTACTCCAAACCTTAAAGCCAGCTCGAATCGAGAAAAATCCAAACGCAAACGACAGTCCTTATCCCCAGCCGAAAGGGAAGCAAGAACTGGAGAAGCGACTGGACCATGCCTCCGTTGCTATGCGACAGTGCGACACCATGAAATCCAAGCAGGGGGAATGATTGATTGATCTGGACCTGGAATCTCCTCATGTGTGATGACTGATATGTCCGTGTGTTCCTCAGGTTAATGACAATCAGCACTGCAGCCTTGGGCACGAGTGTACTTCAACCAATTCTTGTCGGCAACAGTATTATTGTGTAATCCTAAAGAGCAATGTCAAATGCAATTGTTTTTTTAAAAAATATTATTCATAAATATAAACAGTATAAACATTACAGATTGTTTAGCCAAATATTAAGTTTGAGAGGAAAAGATACCTTCAATCACCTTATTTGTTAAATTTTAAATTTTGATTTGCTTAGATTCCAAGCACTTGGTTGGCTGGATTACAGTGCAAAATACTTGGATTCCTCATGTATTGTGGCCAATGTACCCAAAAAATGTTTATATTATGTGTAAAGTTTAAATACTAAAAATTGATTATATCTAGGAATATAGGGATCGTTAGAGTTACTTTTGGTTTTTAAGGAGGTATAATGACTTAAAATGTTCTACCTCTATTTTTCAATATAGGACGATGTTAACTTTTTGACACGCGTTTGATTATTCATTCTATTTATTTTTTTTACAAACCAAAATAATATAAGTCATACTTAAAGAACTTTTAATGATAAATCAAATTATAATTATATAAATAATAATTATTATTATTAATTAAAAAATGATAAATATATTTTTAAAAGTTAACGATGTTATGTATTTTTAAAAAAGTTTAAGTAGCAGCAGCCGCACTGCAGCGGACCAGCGGTAGACGTTGGCACGGAACAGTGACCAGCCGACGTGAGTCCAGCTGCAATGGCTGGAGAGTGGAGACGGAGTGGGACGCGCATCTTGTGTGATGGACAAGGGTGACACCGGGAGGGCATATGGCGAGCGCGCGCGAGGGGGTTAGCAAGCAAAGCAACTCTGCTTTTGCATTTGCGGCTCTGAAGAAAATCGGCGACACCTGTTGCTCATCTCGGCACCTCTCCTCTGGCAGGTTTGGTGTCCATGATAATCCAAGGATCTTACGTGATACTGACCATAAGGCCCAGCATCACATGATCCTTTTTTGTACGCAAAGTGTGTGCATGCCATGAGCTCGTACAGTGCACCCATCGATCGATCATCAGCTTTGATATAAAAGGGATATTATTGGTACTAGTGGCCACAGCATTACAGATTTACAGGGTCTTTTGAATGAGTGATTGGTCTGGAGCTGGTTGACTAAAGAGGCTAAGGTTGATTCCATCATTAGAGTACTGCACAGGAACAGGAATGGCGATGCATGCGCGTTTGACTTGCAGTTCAGTAGTAGTAGAAGCAGTAGTAGTAATAAGTCAAAAGTCAGCTCAAGAATATAAGGCTGTGTTTAGATCTAAAGTTTGGATCCAAACTTCAGTCCTTTTCCATCACATCAACCTGTCATACACACACAACTTTTCAGTCACATCATCTCCAATTTCAACCAAAATCCAAACTTTGTGCTGAACTAAACACAGCCTAAGTATAGAACTGCACCAGGCAGATGATTTACGGCATATTTCAGGCTCAGATCAATAAACAATCTTCTCATGCCTTCCATCTAGGCTGTGTTTAGTTGGATCCAAAGTTTGGATTTTGGTTGAAATTGGAGATGATGTGACTGAAAAGTTGTGTGTGTATGACAAATTGATGTGATGGAAAAGTACTGAAGTTTGGATCCAAATTTTGGATCTAAACACAGCCTTAGCGAAGCGCGTCATGCTGATTACTGTCGTAGGTCAAATCAGACAGAGTTAACTAGTAGTACTCATTTAAATGAAGGGATGCAATATAATTGATAGATTCAGTAGCGAAAAACTGAATCTGTTCACCTCTCCGTCTCCCGCATATATGGCTCAGTTTACTAGTCCTGCCCATGTATAACAATAGTCAAAATGGATGTTTTCAGAGTAAAAATGGTGGGGAAAGAATGATCAAGTTGGCTATCTGACGATCAGAAAAGCCAAAGGGAGTGATGAATAAAGCAAAATCTGTACTAATTGACTAAGCTGTCATACATGTGTACCCGTCTGACTTTGCAACGAAAAGTAGGAAAGGCCATGAATAAAGCTAAATACGCATTGTAAACTCGACTACAACGCAATATGCTAGGTCGTCATAAGATCCTATTTATACATTCTTGAAAAGTTGGCTTTTTCTGAGAGCAGGTAATGATCTGACAGCACGGATTCTTTCATATTTGTCATTGTAATTACAGTCTGGGAAAGACGGAAAACTTCTTTCGACGAGATGAACACTTGTTCCAATTTCTTTTGTACGATTTGAATGAGATCTAAGAAGAGGAAAAAAGAAAGGCAAACATGGTTGAAAGGAGAGAAAAATCAAAAGGTAATACATGTTGTCAATAGAGTATAATTGCTTTGGAAGGCAGCTATAGCTAACTTGCACATGAAGAAGCAAATTTTTCCCAGAAAAGATCTCTTTGACAGCCAATCTAACTACATAAATGTTTCATTGAAATACAACCTCTGTTATTTTTCTAATAAAATGGTACCCTTTCAAAGTATCAATGCATTCTATGTGGATTCCTTTGACGAGTTTTGCACGTCACTTTCTCTATGATCTCACGATTTCCCCTTAGTTCCAGGGATACCTTATTAGTCAATAAAATGAATAAGCTACCTGCCCCTTTTCTCATCCAGCCTTTTCAGGAACGACCTGCCCTAAAGAAACACAAAAAATATTGCAACTAGTTGGAGCTTTGAGAGATGAAAATTTGACAAAACATGGATGACTTCAAAGGCCGAGTCCAAGGCTAATTAAGCTGCGTATCCAAACTCCCTCGAAGAAGCGATCACAATCGAACAACGCAAGGGAGAAGATCAACCACCCTCAAGTAAGAAAATGAAATGCTACAGCGAATTCTAAAGGAGATGCCTGGTTCTTCCTGAAATGTCAATCTTGTCATGTCATCGACCTACCACCTAACACTAGACTAACCTCAGATGTTCAGTGAACTCATTGTCCACTAGGCCTGGTGATTTGATAATTAACCTAGGATAAGGCACGAGTGGACCGAGACAAATTGACAGTGCAGTACAATAAATGAAGAATTACATGGCTGATTTGTAACGCGTCTCACCAAGGGCCGAGCAAAAGCATCAAGAAGTAAAATAGGTGTCAACTACTCTACTTAATGAATAACACCAAATGACTTCTTTTTGAAAGATCAACACCAAATGACTTCATAACATGTGATCTTGAACTGGACGGTACAGAGAGAACAGTACTATGAAAACTCGAAAAGCAACATTCGAAGCAAGACTGCAAAAAAATGTGGAACATATTGCTGCAACGCTCGAACGTTTGAGCTGTGCTTCTAGAGGAAAGGTGATGCAGCGAGGGCACCAACTATTAGTAGGTCGCAACCTGCAAAGTCAGGAGCAAAAAGGTCAAATCTCTCTTTGTCAAGCCTCTCGAGTAGACGTGCTCAGATGAGCATGACCATTATTTTTCCAGAGATGGCCACCAGTCTCAAAGACTCCATGACAAGCAGGTCCTCTCTGCACCAAGAGATCATCATCTTAAGCTTACATCCTTGATTGTAACCTTGGGTTGGTATATTCAATGAAATGATTCGGTGGTAAAACTTTCTGCAGGTTGAAACAGTGATCACTTCTCTGCGGGTAGCTGAAAGTTTCAAAATGTATCTTTCAAAAGGATGTAGATCCCATTATGCTGAACAGTCCGTTCCTTCACTATAAAGTTGTCTAGCTACAATATCCAAAAGTGAAGAACCTGGCTACGACCCTATTACCTGATATACAGCTATGTACTCCAATGGAAGGAATATCGATACTCCAATGGAACATCGATGGAATGATGGGAACATCTTTGACAACTTTGCTTCATGCAAATGCTTCCGTGGGAAGCTTGTTGATGTCCTCAGATACTAGATTCTTCACGAATGTTATGTGTCGTTCACCTACTGATGTCTCCGTCATAAAACTGCAAGTTCATAGCAATCCCAACTGAAAACATCCAAGCACTCTAGTGAAAACTTGTTATCTAAGCAGTGTCGTGTGAACATCGGAGCTTTCAGAGGCAGCACATCTGACAGCGAATTGGTTCCACGTTCACAGCGCGTCAAAAAGATAGTGTCAAGGGAGCAAATACGATTTTATAGACAGCAATATAAACTACAAGAATGTATCGTGTAAAATGTCTTAATCAAAAACAAAGGAAATAAAAATCATATCTTAGGATGAATGGTAGGACAAGAGGAGCACGAATAAAGCGAACAAAGAATTCCATCCAAAGCTCACACAATCTTCGGTTCCAGTTCAGACATTAATAAGGTCCTTTTCTATAACCTGTAAAGAAGATGAAAAATTGAGTTTTTCAGAAATGCATTGTTGATAATGCAACCACGAACTGCTACTTTATTCTCCGAGTTGATAAATACTACTCTACTATACTAGTGCAATCCAGCGAAGAGAAAATAGAGACCCAAAGCGCAACAGCTGCATGGCTTTGGTTGCTCCAATCAACAAACTGTGTTCACACTTGCATGGAGACAAAAGTGATGTGCGGATTTGCTGTGCATTTCGTTATAGACTTGGAAAGGGAACCAACATAATCTTTGTGCAGAAGTAAATTCCTAGAACCAAGAATAAATGTCTTTGCTTTCTTCTTATTCTGTTCAGAATAAAAAGGATAGCTCTAGGCCAAGTGGCCAACACCAAAAAGTTTGCCTACAATTTATGTACACACCGTAGCATTGTGACTTCTATCCGTAGGTTAGAAATCATTGGCCAGATGACATATCCTCGAAAAATGTCTTAGTGCAAGTTTGATCTGAACCAAACTGGCATGGCATAAAACATCTATTAGCTAGTCCTGATAGCTAATCAATCCACTGGTAAGCAACATGCATCAGAAACATAGTGCTTATTTTCTGGATAAGCCAACTATTGCTATATTTTTCTTTTTTAAAAAATGGAGTCTACTTTAGCAGAACTTGAAGCTCAGCACAAAATATGTATCAGATAATCTGAATCCAATAATGCACATATATACACTTTATAAGGATAAAAAAGGTGCTCCTAAAAAAAGGAGGACGAAAAGGATAGCTCTCACCTCTCAGGAACACACAGTTATTCCAATACATTATGAAAAGTAAAAGCCGAAATGGACTATGAATAATTAACTTGAGATTTGGAGGATTGAAGAATTAGAGCTTCTGATCCGAATCAATATAAATGTAGTTTGCTAGACCGATTTGCATGAGTGGTAGGAAACCTGAATCAGAATAAGGGTAATGCATTAGGCGATGAACTTACTGTGATTGAGCTGGAAGGTATCATTATCCTTTAAGTGGGGAAGTGGGGAACTTTGACTGTCATCCTAAAGGAATTGTCTGAGCACTATTCTTTTCTGTTCTTCTGAAAATCAAAGCATTGTAGAAGTATATATGCATTTCGAAGCACAGTTGCTTTGTTAACTACAAATCCTCCAAAGTAATTTCAAATAATTACGCAGAAATAATAAGAAACCAAACTTGCAAAGTTTGATAGGCAGCATGGCCACCATTATAAGGGAACAAGTAATGACAAAGTCATGACTCTTTGCATATATTATGACCAAATCCATAGTACTGTTGCTGAAATTGTCAACAGTAAAGGAATAACACTCTCCATAAGACTAACAGAAAGGGGCCAGATAAACAATAATGCAATTAGATGTTTCCTGCTACAGAGAACATCACACAAAATAACAAAAATATTTAATATAGGTAAGGGAGAATTACATGAGTCACCTTTGAGCTAAAAGACAATAATAGTAGTAACTTTCAGTTGCAACGGCCATCATGAGTGCAGTGTGCGACTGAACATAATCATTTCACAGGATGGCTGCTAGACCCTCCTTTTTAACAGGCGGCCTGTTCCCTGGAAATGCACTGCGGGATACATCAACAAGTGCCTTGAAGCTGTAGGGCTCATGCATAGAAAGCTCTGAGAGCACCTTCCGGTTGAGCTGGATGTTCTCCTTCATCAGTCCATGCATGAAATTTCCATAGTTCACCTGGTAGTCAAATGCAAGAAAAGAGCTACTTAAACTCCAAGATGTAAGTCTAGTAGTGTTATCTTGAAATGTTTGTTTTGAAATGCTCAAGCACAGGATGGAACGGCGTATGATTAGATCTTTCCTAGCAACTACCAATGATATTTCCTTTTTGACAGCTTGAGTGCAATGGATACATACCCCATGCAATCGTGTACCAGCATTGATACGCTCTATCCAAAGGGATCGCATATCCCTCTTCTTGTTACGTCTATCCCTGTAGGAATATTGCAAGGCTTTCTCAACCCTCTCCCTTGCTATCCTTATGCAATTTTTCGCCCTGCCTCTAAATCCCTTTGCCAACTTGAAAATCTTGCCCTTGTTCATTTTCTAATAATAGAATATTCACCCAGAAGCCTTTTCTTCCTTCCTGAGATGTGAAACAAAAGTTAGAAGTATAGATATTTCCTTCGTCCCAAAATATAAGGCATCCATATTTTCAGGAAAATCAATGGTTGTAACATTAATTAAACTATAAACTAACAATATATATGTTCAGCATCACGGATGTGATATCATAAGATATGTATTTAAAAGTACTTCCATATGTTGTTCATGATATGTTATGAAGGAAATTAATGGTTGAAGCATAGTGTTGGAGATTGTAAAAGTCTAATGTGCCTTGTATTTTGGAACCTAAGGAGTAATGCATAGCTAGAAGCAATATTCAAGTAGGGTTCTCCTGTTCTCGAAAAATTAACCACAACTCTAGAAGCAAGCTCATGTCCCCTTATCCTACACTAGAAAACGAACATTGAACGAATTTGTGCAATCACAAAAATTCATTTATGAACTGCGGTCATGCACTGTGGGAAACTAATACTATTAATCGAATTGACAGAGCTAACAGAAATAAGGTACTGTAAGTAAGACAGAAATATGACACATCCAGAACCGTGCTAAAACAGTACTGAGTATGAACTCGCGCAAATCACACTGGATCATATATTGAAATTAAGAGGAGAGAATGCAATTAACAGGGACAATGACAACACATAACAATCACGTATTAAAATTGAGTAATAGCGAACAGTTTTTTTTTTTTTTAGGTGTGGGTGGGAGGGGGGATACTGAATAGAAATCGATCGAGAACAAGGGGAACAGAGGAAATGGGGGTCCGAAGAAGATCAACATGAGTCGCCGATGTTGCAGAAGTAAGGAAATCGAGAACGGTGAAGGGATTGCCGAGGGTGCAACAATGCAAAGTCCCCGTCGATCCACTCGGCGGCAGTCCAGGCTCCAGAATCCAGGGGACGTGGGGGAGGTTTCGACGTAGGGGCGCTGCAGAAGATGGCCTCGAGCGAGTAAGGCCCGACCTCGCCGCCGCCGGAGTTGTGAGAGGAGCGAGGAAGGGCGGATCGGTGGATGGAACCGCCTGCGGCGATTGGGGTAAAAAGAAAAAGAAAAACAAGGGAAGGGGAGCAGCGGAGAAGTGCGTACCCGACCGTCGACGAGTCACTGCGTCTGCGTGGTGGACCGGCCGCCGGGTGGCTGCTGCTCGCCGGAACGAGGCGGCAAGGCTAAGGCGAGGCGGCGGCGGCGGATGCTCGTGCTGTGTGCCTGTGAATCGTAGGCTTTTTCTCCTCCACGTCCTTAGTGGGCTCATTTATGGACTGGGCTTTTTCTCTACTTGGTGGGCCTTATTCTCTGCGTTCTTAGTAGGCACAAATGGACTGGATCAGCAAAGGAATAGCTTGCAGCTACGAGCTGGTTTTACTTCTCTTCTTGGTCCCAGTTTACTGAATTACTGTGAGCAAGCGTGGCCAGCTTGAACTTTCTGATAGGGCCTGTAGCCTAGTGCCCCAGTGGTTACACGAGCCTTAGAAGCACCTTAGGTCCTGGGTTCAACTCTCTATGAGAGCGAATTTTCTAAGATTTAATGGCTTTGTGCTTTTAGTACCCGTCGACAATGATGTACCTGTGGTGACTTCGTTAATCTCCAGATTGATTTGCCGGCTCAATCTTCGAAGATGCTCATACGGGTAGAGTTTGCGTGCGTGCGTTCGTAGAGGTGATCAAAGATGCTCACAGGGGTAGAGTTTTCATGCGTCTCGTCAATCTCCAGGATGGATTTGCCGGCTCAGTCTTCGAAGATGATCATACGGGTAGAGTTTGCGTGCGTGCGTTAATAGGGATGATCAAAGATGCTCATAGGGGTAGGGTTTGCATGTGTGCGTTTATAGGGGTGAGTGTGCGTGTATTATGAGTGTCTGTGTTGTAGTATGTAATTTTCCAAAAAAAAAAAAAAAAGCTTGAACTTTCTCATGAGAAATAATAAAAAGCTGCATAGCTTTGAACTAAAATACCCATACTGTTATCATGAGCTGATAGTAATAGTACGCAATGTTTGAAATAAATAACAGCGATATATTTTAACTTTCCGGGGGCATTATTTGTGTCACATATACAATATATGCGTAAGCTTAGCGTACATATGAAAATATACAAGGATACACGTACAGGGAGTACGTATATACAGTATGACGACATACATGATCAACTAGCAGTATATTGTATGTACTGTATTGACGGGAGACGGGGGGAGGTAGGCCACATTGTTCTCCTTTTCTTCCCCCCAAGCTAAACAGAGAGTTTAATTTGTTGCAGGTATATATGTACACGTGCATGTGTGTTATTGCGTTTGTGTAGTACGAAGTAACTTGCAAGATCGATCGATCATTTCAGAGTTTGAGACCGACCGACCGATCGATATGGGTCGTTAGAACTGGGAGAGGAACTGGAGCTGCTTGAGGATGGGTGTGAGGGCCTCCATGAGCTTCTCGCAGGGGTGGTTGTGCACGCCCTCGTACGTAGTCACCACGATGCTCGTGTCCTTGGCGAGCCGCTGCACTTGCTTCTTCACGTTGCACGTGTGGTGCGTGCACCGGTAGTAGCTCCTGCATAGATGTTGTAATACGTGCACTTATGCGACAGGAAATGAGTATATATATAATAGAAAAGTCTTTTTTTTATCCCTTAAGACATCTACTTATCTATTGCATGCCCTCTAGATAGTTACGAAAAACTATATAGAAATTTGACAATACACATATATCAATATATGTGATATACAGTCGCCGATGCTACAGAAGTATAGAAATCGAGAACGGTGAAGGGATTGCCGAGGGTGCAACAATGCAAAGTCCCCGTCGATCCACTCGGCGGCAGTCCAGGCTCCAGAATCCAGGGGACGTGGGGGAGGTTTCGACGTAGGGGCGCTGCAGAAGATGGCCTCGAGCGAGTAAGGCCCGACCACGCCGCCGCCGGAGCTGTGAGAGGAGCGAGGAAGGGCGGATCGGTGGATGGAACCGCCTGCGGCGATTGGGGTAAAAAGAAAAAGAAAAACAAGGGAAGGGGAGCAACGGAGAAGTGCGTACCCGACCGTCGAAGAGTCACTGCGTCTGCGTGGTGGACCGGCCGCCGGGTGGCTGCTGCTCGCCGGAACGAGGCGGCAAGGCTAAGGCGAGGCGGCGGCGGCGGCGGCGGCGGCGGCGGCGGATGCTCGTGCTGTGTGCCTGTGAATCGTAGGCTTTTTCTCCTCCACGTCCTTAGTGGGCTCATTTATGGACTGGGCTTTTTCTCTACTTGTTGGGCCTTATTCTCTGCGTTCTTAGTAGGCTCAAATGGACTGGATCAGCAAAGGAATAGCCTGCAGCTACGAGCTGGTTTTACTTCTCTTCTTGGTCCCAGTTCACTGAATTACTGTGAGCAAGCGTGGCCAGCTTGCACTTTCTCATGAGAAATAAAAAGCTGCATAGCTTGAATCAGGGTCGGGTCCAGCGTGGGTGCTGGGGGACTCGAGTCCTCCCTACCCCGCTGGATCACCTTTGATAGAAGGAGAAATGAAATGGGAAGAATATGGAGAAATGAAGAGTAGGAGGACTGAAGATAGAAGGAGATAAGTCCCCCCTTAAATCTTGTTCTAGATCTGCCCCTGACTTGAAACTAAAATACCTATACTATTATTATGAGCTGATAGTAATACGCAATGTTAGAAATAAATAACAGCGATATATTTTAACTTTCCGGGGGGCATTATTTGTGTCGCATATACAATATATGCGTAAGCTTAGCGTACATATGAAAATATACAAGGATACACGTACAGTACAGGGAGTACGTATATACAGTATGACGAGTTGACGACAACATGATCAACTAGCAGTATATTGTACTGTATTGACGGGGGACGGGGGGAGGTAGGCCACATTGTTCTCCTTTTCTTCCCCCCAAGCTAAGACAGAGTTTAATTTGTTGCAGGTATATATGTACACGTGCATGTGTGTTATTGTGTGTTTGTGTAGTAACTTGAAAGATCGATCATTTCAGAGTTTGAGACCGACCGAGACCGATCGATCGATATGGGTCGTTAGAACTGGGAGAGGAACTGGAGCTGCTTGAGGATGGGGGTGAGGGCCTCCATGAGCTTCTCGCAGGGGTGGTTGTGCACGCCCTCGTACGTAGTCACCACGATGCTCGTGTCCTTGGCGAGCCGCTGCACTTGCTTCTTCACGTTGCACGTGTGGTGCGTGCACCGGTAGTAGCTCCTGCATAGATGTTGTAATACGTGCACTTATGCGACAGGAAATGAGTATATATATAATAGAAAAGTCTTTTTTTTATCCCTTAAGACATCTACTTATCTATTGCATGCCCTCTAGATAGTTACGAAAAACTATATAGAAATTTGACACAATACACATATATCAATATATGTGATATACTAGTTCACAAATAAAGTTCAAATTCAACTTATATATATTAAAAAAGAACAACAAATATGACTATAAATAGTACATGTTATTTTTTTTATATAATAGAAATGGATTATATATCTAGCCTTTGCCGTTGGCCATTACTCCTAGCTAGTTAGAACTTAATCTGTTTATTTTGTTTCTAGTTGTATAGATTAATTTTTAACTTGCATGTTTGTAAGGTAAGATATATATCACATATTGATATACTTCATCAAGTATTTTTGTTCTTTTTAACAATTTGGAGGACATGCAATATTTTCACGTAAAAAAGAAGAGGGTATTCAGGGGACAAATATATATACATCTCTGTCTTGGTACTACCCAGTTATTAATCGCCAAGGACTTTTTTTCCTTGTTTTTTAAACAAACCGCGCGCACAGAGTTGTTTGATGTCGTTGAACCCACGAAATAACCGTTTGCTACAACATTTGACTATGAATGCGCCACACATACCTGCACTGTAATCATCGTGCATATGTATTCAGGTATGTTTGCTGTGGGGTGAGAATGAAATGAACTGTCCATGGACCATGGTCTTATATATATGCATGTTCAAAATATATATTGTAGTTTTTCCTTGAATATGTCCCGTCGTTTTTTTTAATAACACTTGATAGTGTGTAACACACATATATGTGTAAATTGTGAAATCTACTCATACACGCATAGGCACATGGCAATTTGCATAATTATATCAAATATGTAGTTTTTTCTACGCCACTATCAACAGTGAATAGGCTCTTGAGAGGCTCCCAATTTGCTATATATAGTGTAACAGTGCCCGCCATCGCCCCTCCCCTACGGTTCACGCTAATTATATAATCCAGCAAGCTTAGCCAATCATAGTCGTCAGTGTTCTATCGCGTTATCGCCTTTCTCAAGTTCTCACTCGCTAGCTCCCTAACACACCCCACACCCCCCCCTTCCACACGCTGCTACCTTGTTATATAAATGTGTAAGTTCATAACAAATTACAATGTCATTATCGTGGTTTTACAAAAAGTAGATTTTATTAAATATATTCTAGAACTAACAAACTATAATTTTGTTTGAATCTCAACAATATGTAACGGGGTGGTAGGAGGTAGATTCCAGTCAATGCGCTTCTTAATTTTCTTTTCTTTTTTTTTTTTTGCATTGCTGATTGATATAGTAGAGATGAACGCATGTAGAAAAATATGAAATGTCATTTATTCAGAGCGATGGCCTTCTTGGATTTTTAATTTCACTGAAATCAATATTCATTGAAACATAGTTCAAACATTCCTAATTTTAAAATTTCTTGAATTTACATTGAAAATATTAATTTGATCCTAACATTTTAAAATATGAATTGTACATTTCATAATGTCTGATTTCCTTATGTTACAATTCTAACTTTTATTTTATTAATTAACATTAAATTGACATCCTAAAGTCTAAATTAACTATTAGGCCATAACTTTGTTATATTTTGCAATTTCATTCAAATTTTGTAAGTTCTTAAGAAACAACATTTATATCACTATGAATGTATATATACTTATTTTAATATAAAAGGACATGAAATTACCAAAACCCCAAGGGCAATATATACAAAGTCATTTTAGGGGCCGTTGTGTGACCAAGCAAACATATGAGAGAGGGGATCCTAAATTCCAAGATATTGACATTTAAAATCCGTTCTAATTCTAAGTTGGAAGCATAGAAAATACAAAATTCTACCTAAAATTTCTTTCTAGTTAAATTAATTAAAATGCATATTTTTTTTCATTGATGTTCCTAAAAATTAAAGTCCAGACATTAATTTTTATTCATTTAAAAATCGTGAACATTGAATGAAACTGGTTCATCATCTATAGATAGTTGAAGCTTTCTGATCATTAAATGTTTGAGTTGACCTTTTTTTTTTTAATGGTGATTTTGTTGAATATGAATTCTTTTTGCGAGGAATATAAAGTCTTATGTTTCCAAAAGCTTGACGTTGTGGGCAGTTATTAGAATATAGTAAACTTGGATTTAATAACGAGATAAGTTATGTGTTGTCACTATAGGAGAAGAGAGATTTGGCGAACAAGAACAGAACGTAGCTCTCCTAACACAACCTGCGTATATAACCCGACCGAGCTATATATCCAAACATAGCAGGCACGTCATGCTGCCATGCATGTTGGCTCATGCATTAGTTAGCTAGGGAGCGTTGAACCTCCCAGCTGTTCTTAATCCACGGTCAAAATTACATGCCCAAACGTATATATTATATATAGATTCAATTTTCAAGTTTTGATATTGAATTACATGTTGTAAATAATTTAAATTTAAACGAAATCTCAACGCTCTCAGCACATGCAATCAGACAATAATAAGTTAGAATTGTTATTAGCATGAATTAACCTAGCCGGTCGAAATCGAAAATATGTAGAGAGAGAAGAACTTTAATTAGCCGATCGAACCTGGGGTGCTTGCTGTTCTTGACGGCCTTCTGCCCGTACTTCCTCCATCGGTAGCCGTCGTCCAGGATGTCGTTGTCGCTCCTCGTCTGGAACGCGAACCGCGGCCGGCTCGCCTTCTTCTTCGTCCCCGACGACCTCCCCGCGCCGCCCTTCGCCATCACCTGCTTCTCCTTGTTACCTGCAGCCCCGCTGCTCTCGGCCGCCTGCAGATCGCCGTGATCGTTCTCCCCGCTGTACTGATCCGCCTGCGCCGCCGCCGCCGGTTGCTGCTGCTCCAGCACCGGAGGCGGTGCCTGCAGGCACGTCTGCAGGAGCGACTGCCAGTCCAACGACGTCATCGCCGGCAGCATCATCGGCACCGCCGCCGTCGTCGGCAGCTGAGGGCCATCGACCAGGCCATCGGGGTGCAGGTTATTACTACACGGCGGCTGCTCGAGCACCTCGAGTGGGCCGTGCTGGTGACCATCCGACGTCGTCGCCGATGCCGCCGGCGCGACGGCGAGCGGCGGCGGTGACGGCACCGCGAAGTAGGGGAAGTGAGGGAGCGCTTCGTCGTCGTGATCATCTCCCTGGAGCTGGAGGTTCTCCATGTCTCGATCGGCGCAGGCGCAGGAGGCCGGACGTGCGCCACGTTACCGGCGATTTTATACCTGGTGAATCGATCGAACAGCTGGAGTGCGCGTGTGGAATAAGACGCTAGAAGCCAAGGGGAAGTTGGGCAAGCGTGCACGCTCAAAAGCCAAGGGAAAAGATTACAAATCAGACAGAGAGATGGAGATTGGAGAGAGGGCGAGAGATAGAGCACAACCAGATCACAACCACCCTGTATCTAAGGTCGCTCACCTGCCCGTCGTCTCGTCCCTCAACGAGTCATAGAAATTTTAACTTCGCCGATCCATGCATGCATGCATGGAAGCTTGTGGAATACGTTGTTACATTGTCCCCTCTCTGTTAATTAGACTTGTATCTCTGATGTCTCCTGTCTCCATGATAATATATAGTAGTATACTCGTGGATTAATAGTATAAGAAAGCTATCGCCTCGACCGTTTCACATAGGTTGGAGACGAAGTCAAAAGGTATTCGTGTCTGTAAAAGTTACAGTACGTACGTACTCCTACTGGTACGTAAAGTTAACTAGAAAAAAGTTTTTATTCACGGCAGTTCGGCACGGTTCGTTCTAGATCGTTTCTTCTCTTGGGTCGTATTTTGCAGTTTTTTGCTGATGAGTGATGACCGGTCGAGCGTTTGCAGGTTGAATGGCCGATGGAGGCGGTCGATGCAATGGTAGCTTTGCGTTTGGTGGGGTCAGGTGCATGCACACGTTCGTGCAAAATGCCAGCACTCAGCAGCAGGTTAATTAATATATCCAACTGTTCATGCAAATTTATTTACGAGCTAGAGATTATATGTGCATTGTCCACATTTACTATTACCTTCGTTTCAGATTATAAGACTTTTTATCATTGTATATATTTATACAGTTGTTAATGAATCTAGATACAATTGTTAGAAAGTCTTATAATCTGAAATGGAGAAAGTAGAAATTAATCTGGTCTCTACATTAAATTAATCGTGATTTTTATATTCAGTATGAAGAATAAATGCGTACTCCCTAATTACGACGAGAAGCTTAACGCAGAAACAACCTCTCGATCGACGATGATGTCAGACATGGATATTCATCATCGATCTTTAATTTAGGATCGACGTCGTCTATCATCGATCATCATCGTGGACAGCGATTGATCCATATATAACCACGCAGCTTGTCCGACACGTCGTTGCTAGGCATATAAATTAACGCAGATTACGTGTCGCAATTCGATCGCCACTAATTAATTAAAGGCGCTTCCTCGTTACGCGATGTCTCCGACACACACGTGTCTATATATACACACACACATATACAGACATACACACACTAGCAGAGATGCCTATGCGTTGCTACGGGTGTTTAAATTATATGACTACTACTTTTATGCATTGTGTTTTTTTATGATGGTGGAAAGCAGATACCCTATAATGAGATTAATTTTACGTGAATTTATAATCTATCTTCATCAGAAAATAAATCCACATAATAAAAACATCAAGCTAAAATTCTCACTAGTTCCATTTAGCTAGAATTGAATTAATGAATTGTCATAATTATTTTCATAATTTTTCAGCAACTTTAAGCAGATGGGGGTGGCGATGGCGGTACCTCGATGGCGGCCAACTCATGTCGCTCGTGTCTCCGGCGAGGTCCGACGACAAGCCAAAGTCGATTGGGAGTGCATGCGATGAATCATGCCATGTACGGCCGAAGATCGAAACTGGTGAGACCATGATTCAGGTGGCTGAAATTTTGCTGGATTTGGGTTTTTTTTCTTTCATAAATTATTGTATTTGGGATCTAATTCAAGGAAATTTTGTAACCAACTTTTGTATGTTGTATATGCAAGCTCTCATAGTATAACACAAACAGTTGTATATGCAAGTTCTCCTGGTGTAACACCAAATTGTTTAATTTTAGTACCATATATGTAAAATTCTCATCATAACCGATTTGACACAGACTCGGGGTGATTTTTGTGTGTTGGACTTGGAATGTTGCGGACGAAAAAAATTAGGTGACGACGAACGAATTTTTTTTTAATCCATATGTGTTTTTTATTATATAATATTATAGGTATAGATTTACAACAACTGAAAATCGAATACATCTTTGTTATTTTTTTCTACAACCTTCTCTAAGAAAAGGAAGCCTAAGATCTCCTTGCTAGTTAGCCATTATTTGCATCAGAAAAATAGGAGTCCAGTTGTGATTTGCATGCGTGTCAAATCTATTATCCACGTGAAGTAAAAGAAGAATCTATCCACATGCAAAGATAAATGTTATTCCATCTTGACTTTTTAAAGTCTTTCATCGCTGGCCCTTGTTCTGGATTGAAAGCAGTCGCGTAGAAGTCATAAAGTTCCTTCTTCTCCTGTTCCCCTTCTCTCGCTACAGTAACTCTCCCAAATCCCTCCCCTCCAGCCCCTCTTCCCCTTCGATTCCGGTGGTTCGCCGCCGGCGAGGGCTAGAGTAGGGGTCCAACCACCTTCCCCCCTACTAGCATAGTGTGGTCAGGTGTCTCCTGTAGTTAGAGTTTGTCCCTTGTTGGTTGCTTTTGCCGGTGAGTCCCCTGTGCTGATGTGGTCGGCGACGGCGACGGTTGGCGGCGGTGGAAGTGCGAGATCCGAAGCTCTGTGGTCGATTCGACGGATGAAGATGGCTCCTTGCGGTGGTGCCGGTTGCGTTGTCGTCTTAGGCCGGGAAGTCGCCGCCCTGCTCCTTGCGATGTGGTCGACGACGGTGACAGTTGGCAGTGGTAGAGGCGCGAGATCTGAAGCCATGTGGTCGTTTCGACGGAGGGAGGTGGCTCCTCGCGGCGGTGCCCGCTGTGATGCCTTCTTCGTCTAGGAGGTCGCCGTCCTGCTCCTTGCGACGGTTGCGGCGGCTCCTTGTGGCTCCCGTCGGCCGGGTTTGCTGTTGCTCGACGCGCACAGCTCATGGTGTGCGTTGACTTCCCGCCGGCTTTGTGGCAGCGGTTTCTCTGGTGCATGTGCTTTCAATGCCAAGGTTTCCATCAGAGATTTGCAGGATTTCACTTCCCCTCCCCCATACGTCGCTCCTAGAAGACATTAGTTCGTTTGCCACCATTCGAGTTCTTCAGTGGTTTTAGGGATCCGGATTTGGGCTCCTTCTTCCTATGTGTTTCCTCCAGCTTGTTCCATGCAAGGTTTGTTGTTCGAGTTGAGCTCACGCTCCTCAGATTTAACGATGAACTCCGTGGACATCTTAAGCTTGCTGAGTCCGGGGATGCTCAGTCCAAAATCTACGGCTCAGCAGCAGACCTCCATTTGTGCCGTCATCGTGGAGGCAACCGGATGGGGATTCCGGTTTGTCAAGCGTTGTGCACGCCGAAGGAGGCCCAAGGTTGCATTCGTTGCGGCATTGCCACAGCTCCCTGTCGATGTGCACCTTCTCTGCTGTGTGGTTTCTATATGAAGTTTGTGGCCTTAGTGCAGTTTCCCGTTTCTTTGGAAACGGATGGCATTATGCTTTCTCTTTAACCTTTTAGCAATGTACTGAGATTTATTCCCGCGAACTTTGTCGTTTTATATTAATAGATGTTTAAGTTTCAAAAAAAAAAATGTGAGTCGCGTAACTCGCATTGCCTTGCAATTGAATGGATATTTACAATGTCAAAAGTGGACAAAAAAAAAGAGATAGGAGGACGGCATGATAACTAATGATGCAGACAGATGAGAATTAGACTTGAATACAGACGACTTACCAAACCACCAGCAAAAAACATTTTTCAATTTTTATAATAGTAGAGATAGAGATATATGAAAATTGCATACACAGAAAAACTCGTGATGATATTCCCATGCAACTACATATGCATTTTTTTTCACAACGAACGTATAAGATATCGGGCAACCCTAATGGGCGATCGATCGCCCTGCCAATGGGGGTAGCGATCAGATTCGCTACTCCCCTCCCCCCTCCCTCCCTCCACCTGGTTTCCTTTTTTGGCACCTTATTACTTTCCTATTTTAGTAAATTTATACACCTAAAGTTTATATACCTCAAGTTTACACATCTAAAGTTTAGAGATCAAAAGTTTATAAGTCAAAAGTTTATATATCCGATTCAAATTTGAATTTAAATTCAAATATTTTTTTATATATAGTATTTCTATACATCTAAAGTTTATACACCTAAAGTTGATAGACCTAAAGTTTATATATCCGATTCAAATTTGAATTTGAATTCCGTCATCACCGGCCTCGTCAACATGTTCGCCACCTTCGTCTCCATCGCCACCGTCGACCGCCTCGGCCGCCGCAAGCTCCTCCTTCAGGGCGGCGTCCAAATGATCTTTGCGCAGGTACGTACACACAAAATCCATTGATCAATTCGATCAGATACAAAATTAAACGCACATAATTCGGATGATTTTTTTGCATGGACAGTTCATTCTTGGGACGCTGATCGCCGTCAAGTTCGGGACGGCGGGCGTGGCGAACATCTCGCGGGGCTACGCCATCGTGGTGGTGCTGTGCATCTGCGTGTTCGTGTCGGCGTTCGCGTGGTCGTGGGGGCCCCTGGGGTGGCTGGTGCCCAGCGAGATCTTCCCGCTGGAGATCAGGTCGGCGGCGCAGAGCGTGGTGGTGGTGTTCAACATGGCGTTCACCTTCATCATCGCGCAGATCTTCCTGATGATGCTGTGCCACCTCAAGTTCGGCCTCTTCTACTTCTTCGGCGCCATGGAGCTCATCATGACGGGGTTCGTCTTCTTCTTCCTCCCGGAGACGAAGGGGATCCCCATCGAGGAGATGGACAGGATCTGGGGCAAGCACTGGTACTGGAGGCGGTTCGTCGCCGCCGGCGCCGGCGGCAAGGTCGAGATTACCTCCACAGTATGACATGACGTGCGTGCCGTAAAATTAATCTTTCAATTTGTTTTCGGATTTACGTAATTGAATCTGCTGGCTACATCGATCCATTGCGCCATGCGTGCTTGTCATTGAACTCATAATTAAGGAAGGACGAGAGATAGTTTTCTATTGTAGTTTTGGGATATGCTCTGAATGAAAAATATGAAATGTGGTGCACTTTTCAGAAGTGTTTTAAGAGTTCCAAAAAATTTACTGCGAATCTGAACTGTTGAATAGTACTAAAGATTAAAAAGGGTAATTTTACATCTTTGAGAACGTACATTTCTATTGTAAAAAGGGTAAAATTTGAGATTTCCTCAAGTCCAGTAAAAAATACATCAATATAAGTATTTCACAGTACTGAATCTTTTCCGATCATTGAATATACTTGACATGATGGGTGAGCTATCAATACCTCGAGATATTTTTTCTTGGATGTGACCAAATCTCGTAAAATTTAGATACCTTAAGATACTTTGAAGGATTGTAAAATTCCTTAAAAAACTGTTCAATATATATGGCTGGCAAATTATTTTACATTATATTCATGCATAATTTTGAAGGAGTATTTATCTTGTTTCAAAATAATATCACCAGCTGTCAATTAATTGAAGCGAGAAAAACATGGTACCATTTGAAAAGTTCTAAAAATCTGCCACGTACATGTAATTTCCGTTAGGTAATGATTTTCCATGGGGCTGTTAATCTATCTATCTATCTATCTATCTATCTATCTTTATATACTAAAAGTCCATGAAACTTCCTACAAACGCTCTCAAGCCGCCACGTGGCCTCCTAAAAGCTCTCCTAAACCGCCATGTGGCACTCTAATTAACCAGTGGACCCACCTTTTTAGATTTTCATCTATTAGATTTACACTTATATGGTGGATCCGACATTATATGTCATTAGATCTATTTTTCAAAAAAAGAAAATCACATCCCCACCGGTACCACTTATGTACGTGTCCGTATACGTGATCTCCTTCCGTGTACGCTCTCCCCTCTGTTCCTTTTCATTTTCATGCTATTTTAGTTTGATGGAAATCACAAATATTTCACTGTCCTATAAACTTACGTAGAAACGTACGTACGCCCTCCTCCCCATGTTCCAAGGCCAGTGTGCACCCTCCTTCTTTTTGATATTATTTTAATTCAAATTAGACCAAATATTTTTAACCATTAAATTATTAGTTTTCACCATTAGATCTTATCTTTGAGAAAAGAAATATGTATGTTTCCCTCTCCCTGTGCATGTATATAAGTTTCAAAAAGAAAAAAAATCATCCCTTCCATCTGAAGAGGGATCCCATCTCCCTTCTGTCTCTCCTATTTCTCTTCTATTTTTTTAGCTATCAACCAAATATATAAATAATAATAATTATATAGATAAATAATCATAACTCTTGAGTATATATATCCAATTTTTAATTTGTTTAAACTACTATTTATTTAAATGTTATCATATGTTTCTGTACAAAAAAAGTATAATGCACCACCTGGATATAGCGAACCCAAGAAAAGAATTATCAGGGAATCACTTTGATATATACCCTTTCTTTCAGTGGCGAACGTAGCAAAAAATTATCAGGGTACTACACATATAAATTATGTAATTGTTGATTGATATATATTGATTAATATGACATGAATATAGCTAGAATCGAATAATCTACCCATGAAGGTGAATGTAGTTAGGCCAATGTATCTTTTGCATATCAATCAAACAACAATAAGATATTATAAAAATGTACATATATTTTGTTATCTTAAACCATTTAATAAACATGCACCATGAATAAATTTTCATATAAAAGAATAATTTATCTAGAGGTCACAATGAAACATTAAAAATAAAATAAACATGTATTATGTGATCTTAAGTTATTCCATAAAACTGCATAGCTATATTAGATCGACGGTGCTAAAATAAAAAATATAAATGCAACCATGAAAATAAATTTATGCATAAATGTAATTTATCTAGGGACCACACTCCTACACTTTGAATGTCATCCAAATTGTCATACAAAATTGTAAAATAATTTAACAATATATATTGCATGATCATACATTACTTTGCAAGCATGCATACAAAAATTAGATATATAATATGTAAGTGAAAAGAACAAATTTAACTATGAATAACATAACAATTATAAAAAAAGATTGTACCTTTAGTTGGATGCAACAATAGCTAATTAATTATGTCTTTTGAAATATGCTCAACTGACAAGATAAATTAAATAGGCTGATTTCTACGTAAGCGTTCTAAAATATAGTATACATTACCATTTAATGGACTTAGAGGTAAAAGAAACAAATGAATATTACTATGACTTCCATATCTTTTAGATATAAAGATAAATTTGTCTATTTTATATGCGTAGACCATTAAAAATGCGAATACTCATATATATGAATATTAATAGGCTACGAGCATGTTCGTTGTTCGTACGCATGCATAACCATCTTTAAAATCCATTTAGATTCTCTGTTATGCAAGCTCCCCTCCTCCTGTATAGAAAATATATTTTGTGATAATATAAATCATATAGCTAATATTTTACGTACATCATTAGATTATTTACTACAAAATTTATAATTCAAGACCCAAACCATTGGATCTATCTCAAAGGAAACGAAACTCCTCCCCTCCTCATGTTGTATGTACATGTGCATGTCTCCCGGAAGAAAAATCAGGATATATCTACTCTATCTTTATTGATCCATATGTAAAAATATATAACAAATTACGTTAATATGAACCAATTAAAAGGAGGGCTAGCTTGATGGTACATTATTAACAATAATAGTTTTTCGAGATTTATTAAAAAAAATCACCAAAACATTCAATTAAAAAGAAAAAAACATATTACTTTTAATTTGAACTTAATTTGTTACACATGATTTCTAAACGAACCAAGTCTACCTCAATTTAAATGGTGAAGAAGAAAAAAATAATTACGGATGCATTAAATATTTCATAGTATAAACATATTTCTGAAGTTTGGCAAGTATGGTTGATATTAATTCCTGTTAAGTTTCTCAAATATAGCCTATGATATACATGCCCGCGCGAATGCGCGGGCTACCATCCTAGTTATATACTAAAAGTTCATTAAACTTCCTACGAACGCTCTCAAACTACCATGTGGCACCCTATAAACGCTCATAAGTCGCCACGTGGCGCTTCAATAAATTAGAAGAATTCTAAGAAAAAATAAAACATCTAACCATCGATTTTCATTTAATCTGGTGGACCCATTATTTTCAACCATCAGATCAAATCGCATCCCTTAACATACATACGTACATCGTCCCTGTCCCCTCCACATACCTACACGATCACAAACTCACGGTCCCCTCCAAATTAGTGGACCATTATTTTCGGTCATTAGGTTAATATTCTAAATTTTGCATAATTTATCTCAAGCATAAGATTGAGTACGTATAACTTCAGTTCGGTGGGGCTATTTCTCCTGCCATCGGATGTAGAAGCATATATATATGCTATCTAAAATATTCCTTTTTAATTTATATCTCTGTTAATTTATACCCTACTTAAGCATGTCATTGTCCATGACATATGCTACGCATGTTGCAAAGAAAATTTAAACAACTATAACATTTAAATCATAGCGCTAATATTTTAATCCGGTAATATTTTTCATCTGTTCATTTGTTGTTAGTTTGCTTATGATCAAATTACGGGACTACATTTTGAGTTTCAAAATAAATATGTTACTGTTGGGTTATATTTTCTAACTTTTGAGTGGCACTAAAACACTTATAAAATATAAAAAAAACTTATAAAAAATAATGATGTAGATTTTATTATCATACAGAACTTCACAACAATTAAATCAGATCAAGAATGATAAAAATAAAATAAATCTTGCTATGTGTGATTATTATAAATCTTACTATGGATTTATAATAAATTAGAAAAAAAATATTGATTTTTCATTAAATCGGTGGACCCATTAATTTTAACTATTAGATCTCTCTAAAATTAAAAATGGGGTAGCCTCACCCTCCACTATACGTACTCCCTCCCTCCCTCTGGTCACCCTCAACTCTCCCCCTTTTTATTGGTTGCTTTTGCCGGTGAGTCCCCTGTGCTGATGTGGTCGGCAACGGCGACGGTTGGCGGCGGTGGAAGTGCAAGATCCGAAGCTCTGTGGTCGATTCGACGGATGAAGATGGCTCCTTGCGGCGGTGCCAGTTGCGTTGCCGTCTTCGGCCGGGAGGTCGTTGCCCTGCTCCTTACGATGTGGTCGACGACGACGACGGTTGGCGGCAGTCGAGGCGCGAGATCTGAAGCCCTGTGGTCGTTTTGATGGAGGGAGGTGGCTCCTCACGGCGGTGCCGGCTATGATGCCTTCTTCGTCCGGGAGGTCGCCGTCCTGCTCCTTGTGACGGTTGCAGCGGCTCCTTGTGGCTCCCGTCGGCCGGGTTTGTTGTTGCTCGGCGCACGCAGCTCGTGGTGCTCGTTGACTTCCCGCCGGCGGTTTCTCTGGTGCCTGTGCTTTCAATGCCAAGGTTTCCATCAGAGATTTGCAGGATTTCACTTCCCCTCCCCCATACGTCGCTCCTAGAAGACATCGGTTCATTTGCCACCATGCGAGTTCTTCAGTGGTTTTGGGGATCTGGATTTGGGCTCCTTCTTCCTATGTGTTTCCGCCAGCTTGTTCCATGCAGGGATTGTTGTTCGGGTTGAGCTCACGCTCCTCAGATTTAATGATGAACTCCGTGGACATCTTAAGCTTGCTGAGTCCGGGGATGCTCACTCCAAAATCTACGGCTCAGCAGCAGACCTCCATTTGTGCCGGCATCGTTGGGGCAACCGGATGGGGATTACCGGTTTGTCAAGCGTTGTGCACGCCGAAGGAGGCCCAAGGTTGCATTCGTTGCGGCATTGCCGCAGCTCCCTGTCGATGTGCACCTTCTCTGCTGTGTGGTTTCTATATGAAGTTGGTGGCCTTAGTGCAGTTTCCCGTTTATTTGGAAACGGATGGCATTATGCTTTCTCTTTATCCTTTTGGCAATGTACTGGGATTTTATTCCTGTGAACTCTGTCGTTTTATATTAATGGATGTTTAAGTTTCAAAAAAAAAAAATGTGAGTCGCGTAACTCGCATTGCCTTGCAATTGAACGGATATTTACAATGTCAAAAGTGGACAAAAAAAAAAAGAGATAGGAGGACAGCATGATAACTAATGATGCACACGGATGAGAATTTAGAATACAGACGACTTACCAAACCACCAGCAAAAACATCTTCAATTTTTATAATAGTAAAGATAGAGATAGATATATATGAAAATTGCATACACAGAAAAACTCGTGATGATATTCTCATGCAACTACATATGCATTTTTTTCACGACAAACGTATAAGATATCTGACGCGTTACGCAGTTTATTTTTTTTGTGCATTTATGGTCAGCTTTCAAAGTTGCACACTCGCAATATGAGTACAGAACTGTTGAAAGCCTCGATTACATAGGCCAACACCAGATGACTGGTACGGCTGGTTTCACAACCTGTACTAGGTGGTGTTTGGGTGGGAGGGACTAAACCTCTCATCAAAATATAAGTCCCTATATAAACCTCTCATCAAAATATAAGTCCCTATATATAAGTCCCTTAATATAGCGACTTATATTTACCCTAGTACTCTATAGAAACATCTTGAAGAAAGTAAAAAATATGAATAAATAATCCTATCTAGTCATACCCTTTATTTCCCTTCTTATGATTTCCTAAATATAAAAAGGGGATTGCTAAAAATATGTCGCCATAAAATATGATGGATTTCAGTCAGTTGAAACCAACCGCCAGATGATCGAGCTGGCTGTCTCCTCGCCGCGCGATGGTGCCATGGTGGTCCGCGTGCATAGCCGGCCGGCTGAGCTAGATCTCTCCCACGCACATATCGTCCCTCCGATTCACTTCTCTTCACGGCATATTCTATAGATGATTTTTCTTAGCCACTTACACAGTAGTTACACCCCACTTACATATGTAATTAGTATGTAATTTTCGAATTTACATATGTAATTTTAGGACTTACATATGTAATTTTGAGATTTACATTATAAATGCACTATTACATATGTAATTTAGGAACTTACAATGTAAATACATGCCGACTATTTTTTGGCGAAAAATATGGCGCCGTAAATATAGCTACACCCATATAAAAATAAAAAAAACTCAAAGATGAGATGTGACATTTGGGCCGTAGGCTATTACGTAAGACAGAGCCCAACTCCGTTGAAACGGAGCGACCTAAATCAAAGCCCTAGGCTCTCCCAGGTTCTTCTTTTTCCCCAACACGATAGCGTCGTGCCACTAAACGAGCTGAACCGAGTTAGCCTCTAGCTCGTTTGTAAAACGAGCCGAGCCAGCTTGATATCCCGCCATTTTTCCCACCTCTTTGTCGAGAAATTTAACAATATACCACTCAATAGAGGTGGCTTTAATAGAATGTCACCCTATAGAATGCCCTTATTAAAATACCACTCAATAGAGGCGGCTTCTTAATAGAATACCACTTCAAACTGTTTTAAGGCTTTTTTGTTTACATTTTTCACCAGGACTTTGCTCGCGAAATGACCGAAATATCCCTTAGTATCGTTTAGATCAGGAGAACGCGTTTCTCTCTTTCTCGCTACCTCTTCTCGGCGCGCTAGGGGCCGACGCCGCCACCGCCGCCCCAGC